>WKFP01015020.1:1612895-1788512 GCA_011057875.1 Pterocles orientalis
GTATGCCGCGCTGTGGTATCTCGGGCGCCCCCTCTTGATGGTTGTCGGTAATAACACCCAATTTATGGGAGAGACGGAGGGGGGGGTACACACCCCCACCCCTTCAATTACTCTCTCTCATTCAGGCTGATCACATCAGTTTTTGAGAGTTTTGGGTGTCCTGAGGATGTTCAAGCCAGCATGGTCTCACCGCTGTGTCTCCTGTGTCAGGCAGTGCTTATGCTGTGCCTCCTGTGCTCCGTGTTCAGGTTTATACCAAGATTTCGTATCACACTGTGCTGGGCCCTGGCCAGTATTTATCAAATACCACTTGACACTATGCAGCTTCCTCAGGGGAAAGAAGGGAAAAACAGTCCGACAGCCACCGCGACTACTCCGACCCTGCCGACAGCCACTGCAACTACCCTGACCCTGTCGACAGCCACTGCAACCACCCAGACACTGCTGACAGCCACTGCAACTACCCCGACTACCAGTGCTGGGCTGGATGTTTAAGGGGAAGGCTCCCTCTACACATCATGCAACCGACGCCACATGGAATAAGTGGGTCGCACTGATCACACAGCGGGCTCGGATAGGAAGCCCCAGTCATCCAGGGATTTTGGAAGTGATCACGAATTGGCCAGAAGGCAAGTATTTTGGAATGTCACCAGAGGACGAGGTGACATGTGCTGAAGAAGCCCCACCATATAATAAGCTACCAGATAATGAGAAGCAGTATGCCTTGTTCACTGATGGGTCCTGTCGTCTTGTGGGGAAACATCGGAGGTGGAAAACTGCTGTGTGGAGTCCTACAAGACGAGTTGCAGAAGCTGCTGAAGGGGAAGGTGACTCAAGTCAGTTTGCAGAGGTTAAAGCCATTCGGTTGGCTTTAGATATTGCTGAGCGGGAAAAGTGGCCAGTGCTCTATCTCTATACTGACTCGTGGATGGTGGCAAATGCCATGTGGGGGTGGCTGCAACAGTGGAAGCAAAGTAGCTGGCAGCGCAGGGGCAAACCCATCTGGGCTGCCCCACTGTGGCAAGACATTGCAGCCCGAGTAGAGAAACTGGTTGTGAAAGTGCGTCATGTAGATGCGCGTGTATCCAAGAGTCGAGCGAACGAGGAACATCAAAACAACCAGAAGGTGGATCAGGCTGCAAAAATTAAAGTGTCACAGGTAGATTTGGATTGGCAACATAAAGGTGAATTATTCCTAGCCCGTTGGGCCCATGATGCCTCAGGCCATCAAGGAAGAGATGCCACATACAGACGGGCTCGTGACCGAGGGGTGGATTTAACCATGGACGTTGTTGCACAGGTTGTCCATGAATGTGAGACTTGTGCTGCAGTCAAGCAAGCCAAGCGGTTAAAACCTCTCTGGTATGGAGGACGATGGCTGAAATATAAATATGGGGAGGCATGGCAAATAGATTACATCACACTTCCACGAACCCGAGAAGGTAAGCATTATGTGCTTACAATGGTCGAGGCAACTACCGGATGGCTGGAAACATATGCCGTGCCCCATGCCACTGCCCGAAATAGTATCCTGGGCCTTGAAAACCGAGTTCTGTGGCGGCATGGCACCCCAGAAAGAATTGAGTCAGACAACGGGACTCATTTTAGGAACAGTCTCATAGACACCTGGGCCAAAGAGCATGGCATCGAGTGGATATATCACATTCCCTATCATGCACCAGCCTCTGGAAAGATTGAGCGACACAATGGGCTGCTCAAAACTACACTGAAAGCAATGGGTGGTGGGACTTTCAAGCATTGGGACGCACATCTAGCAAAAGCCACCTGGTTGTTAATACAAGAGGATCTACCAATCGAGCTGGTGCTGCCCAGTCAAATCCCCCACGTACAGTAGAAGGGGACAAAGTTCCTGTAGTGCGCATGAAGAGTATTTTAGGGAAGACAGTCTGGGTTATTCCTGCCTCGGGCAAAGGTAAACCCATTCGTGGGATTGCTTTTGCTCAAGGACCTGGGTGCACTTGGTGGGTGATGCAAGAGGATGGGGAAGCCCGATGTGTACCTCAAGGGGATTTGATTTTGGGTGAGAAAACTGTATAATACTAATTGTTAAAGAACCCTGTTTTGCATGCCACAGCAATGATATCTGTGGATCTGGGCATGACGCAGATGGTATAGAATAAGGGGTGGATAATGTCCTGGGTCCAGCTGGGATAGAGTTAACTCCTCACAGAAGCTGGGAGGTGGGTAGCCAAAGGGATATTCGATACCATGCTGACGTCATGCCTGGGTTTTGGGAGCCGGGGCCGGTTGGTTTTGTGAAGCTCCCGGTGGTGAGATATTCATTGTATCAGTGTTTGCATTGTATTCTATACCTTGTCTTATTGTTATATTCCCTTTCCTTTTGTTTTCCTTGTGTGGTGTTACTAAAAATCTGTACTTATCTCAACTCACGAGGTTCAATTTTTTTTAATTTTTTTTTTTCTCCTACCCTTTCCCATCTTACTGGGAGGGGAGGGGGAGGGGGGTTGGGGGTCGCGACCACGTGGTGGTGGTCCTGACCCAAGACAATTATTCAAGTACCATTGACTTCAAGTGGCAGCTGTTGTACTAAAAGTTGTACATGTGCTTCCTTATTAACTGGAGTAGGACTTCATTGTTGATATTGAAAGGTAATACAGATTTTCTGTTTTTATGCTGCTGGTAACCCAGTCAGTTTATTTGTTGCTGCATTAAGTATGGCCTGTTCTTATTTTGACTTCTTGGATTGTCATAGATATTTAACCCTCAGCCTGTGCTAAAGAGATGTGCTTTTTCAGAGATGTGACATTGTCGAATCTGAGGTTTCTGATTGTAACATTTTAAAATCTTTACTGTTTTGTGCACACCCCCCATCTACAGTGGGATAATATAAAGTCTGGATTTAAACTGAAACCTAGGTATGCTTGCATAATTTCACTTCTTCCTCCCACAGGGATGTTTACTGTGTAATAAATGAAATGGGGAAGTGTCACTTTATTTTGAAAGAACTGTAAAATACGCTAAGAAGCAGTGAGTTATGCTGATGTGGTATACTCCTGGTACATGTACACTGACCATGGGAAGCTGGTCAAGCTGTTTGTTATTATGTAAAAACACAATTTCTGTGATTTTAAACTTTACTACTGTGTGTCTCTAACAATTTATTTTTGTTTGAAGTACTGTGAATCTGAGTGAAGTAAGATATGGTAGTTTGAACATAAGTGTCTGTTATTCACACGTATCTATCATTTTCAAAGAAAATGAACACTGGAATTTGGAGGTACTATGTTGTTTGATTATGACAGCTAAAATACCGAAGTATGGATACAATAAAAATATACAGAGAAAATTATAACAGTATAAACTTTGATCTGACTTTTTATGGAACTCTTTAAACTTCTGTCCATTTATTTCCTCTATGGTGGTTGTTCTCCAGAAAAGTTTCCCAGAGAGAGGCCACACGTAAATCTGAAACCATCCTAAAGGGATGTACAGAACTTCTAGTTCTCTTAGTTCTTGTTAGATTGGGATATGGAGTTTATCTCTCTCCCTCCTTTCTCCTGAATCTAGTAGGTTCATATTCTAACTGGGGGAGAATAGTTGGTATCCTTCTAGAGGCCAGTTGCCTGTTGTCACATGTGGCCTCCTGAAATGATTTTAGCTGTACTGAACAAAGAACCCCCTGCACAGTGCAGGCTGAGCTCTCCAGGAGCGTGAGGCTTGAGGGGTGAGGGGAAAGTCCTGAGGGAAGGAAAAGAGCTTTGCCTAAAGCTTCGCTGGTGTCCATTCAAGTCATGACGTTTGGTAGGGGTTTCGGTGTTCTGGCACTGTTTGTTTTTCTCTTCTCAGATGCAGTCTGGTAGTGGAGGGTAAGAGCCTGCGTTTTTAAGCTTCACATTCCCTACCCTCTTTTCACTGGATCAGTAGAGGAGACTTTTTTGCTTTTATGTCCTTGATACTAGCTTTCAGACCATTTGTTTTGGTAGACCTTTCCAAACATAACCAGCAGATCTCTTCTAATTCTGGTGCTAAGCATGACTCTGTCTAGGTTGATATATCAAAATGATAGCTTCTTGTCCTAGTCCAGAAATTAAAAAAAACCCCAATAGTTTCATAACTGCACATCCAAGATGTTTCAGAACTTTTGGTATTGCCGTTACAAGTGGACCTCTGCCCCTTTCTCTAAAGGAGGCTAGTTTTGACTGTCCACGTGAGTTGCATAAAAGAACGTGGGTTTTTTTTAGCACAACCCCTTGTTCTTTTTCTACAGATTCTAGTAATTTTTTAATTATTATTTTATTTTATTTTATTTTATTTGCATTTCTTCTGCATCTGTCTTCCAAAACAGAATGTATTGGGTTGATTTCCTCTGTGGTGCCTTTGCTAGTCTTGTCAGTACTTCATACAGAATTGATCAGTTTCTGTTACCATTCTGGAATGGACTCTTTGGAGTTAACCTTTAGCTTTCTGACATCCAACCTTCTACTTTCATCTTCACATCTAGATTCCTGTCTTACCTCTTGTAATCGGGCAAACAGCTGTGCTAGATTTTCACAGCCCAACATATTTTGTTTCTGACAAACTTCAGAGTTGGGTGCCTTAATCTAGTGTTTAGTTCATTCTGTAGCACCAGTTCTGCTTACCAAAAGTGTCCCACTCAGCACTTGTTTCTGAGGAATTTGAGTACTGAAGTTACTGGACCTCTTTTTACATCAAGAAAGGAAAATTTGTCTGTAACAGCGATCTGAAATATTTTTTTATAGCTAATGGTTACATTATTCCTTTCCCACAGAGGACTGAAAGGCAGGGTGCAAAGGAAATGCCTTCTGGCAAAAAAGCTTTAGGCATAATAAACCTATAGTGTAACAATGTACATGAAAATATTTACCAAGAAATTCGGTCAGTAAAGATATAACTATATTAGTTGCTAAAGCTTTAAATTCTCATTACATTTTATGTTTTCTCATCTGAGGCTACTTTGTCTTTAGCTTTTCATGTAACCGGTTATGTTAGTGAGAATTTGTAGCTCAAAGGCAAAGAAACTGCCTTGAAACAGAATCTGTAGGGAAAGGGGTGCTCTTGGGTTCTGAGTTGTGCTTTGAGGGATGACTTATGGCTTGATGCTTTACTTGGTGTTGCTGAGTTTTGCTAAATCTGGCTTAACTGCTTCTGTGTGAATTCAGCCAGGACCTACAAACTTGGGGTGTTTATGCTTCTCCCTTCAATAGGTAATGTATTTACCTGTTATTGGGAAGGTAGGTGTGAGAATGGGTCCCCTTCACACTTCTGATCAGTAGCAGCCTGGGAGCCAACCCTACTCAACCCATTTGCTCACCCACCCCCGTCCCAGGGATGGGGGAGAGAATTAAAGGGGTAAAGGGAAAAAAGACTTGTGGGTTGAGATAAGAACAATTTAATAACTAATCTACAATAATATTGAAAATAATGGTATATACAAGTATACAAATGAGTGATACACAGTGATACTGCTCACCACACAATGACCAAGGCACAGCTCGTTCCCGGCTAGTGATCCCAGAGCAGGGAGAGTCTTGAAACCACACTCCGGGAACAAAAATTATAGACTGAGTGTCCCAGACGGAGAGCTGACTGAGGGAGGGAGAAGGCCCTGGGGCAGGGACTACCCTGAGAGAGCTGACCTGTAGCAAAAAGGGATCCAGAACAAGGAAAGGATGATCTTCTGGAGGGCCCTCATCTGTATACTGGGAATGACATGTATGTTATAGAATAGACTATTGGCCACTTGGGTCTCAATGCTGAACCTAAGATCAAATCTTAGGCTAGTAATTGGGGCTGTGCTCCCTCCCAGCTTCTCCTGCCTGCAGGCAGCAGAGAAACTGCAAGACCTTGGGCTGTTCTGGCAACAACTATAACGTCACTGTTAACAGCTTTCTTCTTAGGACAAATGCAAAACACAGCGTCTTGCTAGCTATTTTGAAGAGAGTTAACTCTGTCTTAGCTGAACCCAGGACACAGGCGTAATTGTCTTTTAGTTGCTGGCAGCTGATGAAGATTTGAGCACCTCAGTAGCATGTCTGATTTGAGGGGACTCACCCAGCGGCACTCTCCAGCTGCAAAGAGATGTTCAGTTTACAAATAGCTATGTTGTGTGAAGTTATAGTCGTCACAGATGGGTGGCGGTTCTTTCTGGAGCAGTTTAAGGAGAGATCATATAACCTGCTGTGTTGGCAAAGCCCTTACTTTGGCTCCCCCGTGCTTCAACAGCAGTGTCACGTGACTACCTGATGTCGATTAGGCAGCTGAACTCCAGAGGGGGAACCCTGCCCAGGGACAGCGACATTGTCAGTCAGCACAACTGGACTTGAATGGTGATGTTAAAATATGACCGGAGGGGAAACACCTCTAGCATTTATTGCTCAGTTGGCAGTGATGATTTTGGGTAATGTCTTCTCATTGAATTATTTAACAATTGAGACTTGTGAGCTTTTTCATGTATGTGTGTGCCAGATCAGATTATTTCATTGTTGAATATGGTTGGTACAGACCTAGGACAAGCAGCACTTAAGTGGGATCGAAAGAGACTAAAATAAATTTTCCTTCCCCTCTCTAGCCTCCCACCCCCAATTTATACCTAAGTAAAAATGTACATGAAGGTGTATATGCAGCTATGTCAGGTCTAAATATTGCTTTTTAACACTTCATTAATTGTCTATAATATTGGTAACTTTAGCTTATTAGCACTCACATTGACCCTTTTTTATTATTTAAGACAGTCTCAGTTTCTCAGATGGAAATCTGTATAGCCCTATGAAGTTAATTGCAGTATTAAGATAAAAGGAAACTTAAGAATAAAAGTTTAATGCTCTTAATGCACTGTGGAGTTTCAGGTTTGTTTTCTATTGACCAGATCTGGATGTCATTTTCAGGTTACTTCTTAGTTTTCCTGATGTGTTTGGAACACATTATTTAGGCTGTTGTCTGACCCACGAAAATAACAGGTTAGTATAAAGTTGAAGCAGAAAACAAAAAATGCTGGTTGAATCACATCTGAAAGCTTTACCTTTAGAAGTTTAAGGCTGTAAATTGAAATTTCACTGATTGATATATTCATGTTGTGTTTTAATAGGAGGATTAAAAATGATCAGTCACCACTGTTTGTCTAAAACTTGTTTTCCTTTTTGTAAACAGCAGCAGTATTTAGTATTTTTTGAAAAAAAAACAACAAACATATGAAGGCTGTGTAAAGGCTATAAAATATGCATTGAATGGTGAGCATCTGAGTTTTCTGTTGTAGAGGAACATGAGATCTAGTAACAGAATGAGAGAATGGGCAGCTCAGAAGTTTTTATTGACATGCTGAAATTATAGAAATCTGAGTTTTATTCCTGGCTCACTTCTTAATATTTTTGTGGTAGGGGAGTTTAGGGAGAGAGTTGGTGGTAGGGGAGTTTTAGGGAGAGAGTTTTTTCTTTTTCCTTTGTCTAGGAAATAGAAAATTCAGGGCAGTTCCACCGTTACAGAGAGCATGCTTTTAATTCCTGATTAGTACAAATTTTCTTCCCATCTTAGTTATGAGGGAAGCAGATTTGATATATACAAAACACAAATAAAGCTTGCATTGTGTAAGCCTGACACATAAGAAGTCTAATGATAATTGTTGAAGTACCTTATTGTTCATCACAGGTTTTGCTTTTGATGAAATGTGCAATCATTTGAGATTTTAGGTATGCTTATGAAATTAAATGTGATAAATATGGTGTGATTCTTGTGGTCCATTGAGCAGAGATCTCTTAAAAGTTCAAGTATGCTACTGGAAAAGTAAATACACTGTTGTACCTTTTGAGTATTTGTGTCTCTGCTCCTACCTAGATGACTATTTCAGAGAATATTTTTGCGGAATAAGGGGCTTGTCTTCTATTTATCTTCTTGTGAATCAGAATGAATACTTCAACACAGATGTTCCAGGTGTCTTTCTGTCTTATTCTGGTTTATACTATGCCAAATAGAAAAATTAAAAACAATCTTAGACTGCTTTTAATTTTGAGATAGCCATAACTGAGAGGTGTCATGCTTCTGAAGTTTTCTTTCAGTCTTGCCAAATAAGCCATTCATCTTTATTGAAAAGTTACTCCTTTTTGATTATATTAGCACAGAAGTTTTATGTCAGAAACATCTGTAAAATATTAATGTGTATGTTTATTTATATTTGACATCATAGAATGGTGACACAAGCTTTCTAAATTGATTTATAAACACTTGATGCATATATTCTATACCTTAAAATAAGGGATTTATTTTTTTTTTTATTGCTGAAACTAGAAAGGAACTAATGTTAAATTCTTTACATGTGTAATTGTACTTACTAAAACGTAAGTTAAAACTTAGCTTTGGATTTGTTTCTAGTGTTTACAGTATTGTTATTGTTGTGTGCCTATGTATGTGTTAAACACATATACCATGCGTAAATTCTCCTAAACACTGGTGAGAACTCATGGCTATGTGACCATGAATTTTTTTTAAAATTGTTTTTATGAAAAACTTTTGCCATTGCAGTGTCACATGTTATGTGGAGCACAGATGTAATTAAGAACTAAGACATCGTCTTTCAGCTTATGATTCCTTTCTACTTTCTTAGCTATCAAAACAATTACTTAATTGTGCCTTCTTCAAGGTACTAGTTAGTTGAGAATTAAGCATAACTGTAAAAAAAAATTACGTAGGTTTTTTACTAACTACATTTTAAAAATCCAGGGACTGAATTTCCACTAATTTTGTTGCAAATACGTTGCTTTTACTTTCTGAAAAGCTGTATAATGCTAACTGAAATTCAATGGTTTTACTTAATTCTGTCAAAAAAATCAATAAATTACTCAAGCTTCTTAGGTTCCAAGAAGCAACACTGATGGGTGAATTTAGGCTCAGCAAAGTTGACTATGATCTACTGTAAAGTAAACCACAGGTGCAAACTGCCTTCAAGAATGCATTCATCTAACAAGTGGTAGGTAGTATTCCAGACATTCACTAGGTCTGCTTCTTCATTAAAACAGATTCTGTGAGAAATCAGAAATTTTTTTAAATATATGTTTCCTCTTAAATATTGGAGGGTGACTCGTGTAGTAAGCAAGTAAAAAATCTTTTTTATTTCACTTCAACAGTTAATTTCAAGCCAAAAGACAAAAGAAGTACAAATGTTACGGGGAAAAAAGAACCCAGGCCCAGCCTGGGGAAAAGTCAAGTTTCTACACTTTTGAGGACAGACGTGAGTGAGGCAATCAAAAGGCAGGCAACTTAACAGTGTGTACCCGCTATTGCTATCACATGTGCTGTCAGAAAATGAAAGTAGCTGGCAAAGTCCTGAATACGTATTAAGTCAAGACTAGCATAATTATGTTAAAGACAGTATTTTTTTTGCTTCTCTACATTTTTATATTGACAAAGGTCCTAAGTAGAGTTAAACCAACAAGTGTTATTTTGCTGATATTAGTACATTTAGTTTTCGTAATTGCAGCGTTAAAGTACTGTGTATTTTCCATGTGTGAACTGTGTTTTTATGAAAAGTGTCCTGATCCAAATACACTGATAAACCTTTTCTTTCAAATTGGAAAGAACTTTTTAGTTTCTGGATAGGCACAAAAATGAACCTGAGTTGTACTAGATTCTTATGTGATATTAGGGACTCTTTAATGTGGTAGTCTTTAGTAGTAGGCTTACAGCTAGCAACTGTAAATTAATAAATTAATTTATTCATCGTTATGTTCAGGTTTTGATCTTTTTAATCTTTATGGCTCCATGGATAGCCTCTGTAAGTCACAGGGTAAAGAGCTATGAATGGTGTGTAATTTTACAAGAACAAATGACAGATGCTGGACATGGGATGGAGTAACGCTGGGCAGAAGTATAACTTGGGATGGAGTAACGCTGGGCAGAGGAGTGGCTGGATAGCAGCCCTGCAGAGAGGGATCTGGGGATGCTGTTTTACAGCAGGATCAATACGAGTCAGCAGTGTGCCCTGGCAGCCAAGAGGGCAAACCGCATCCTGGGGTGCACCAAACACAGCATAGCCAGACGGTCAAAAGGAGCGATTATCCCTCTGTGTTTAGTGGTGCTCGGGCTTCAGCTTGAGGACTGTGTGTGGTTCTGCGCTCCCCAGTTTCAGAAGGGTGTGAAGGTCCTTGAACGCATCCAGAGGAGGGCAACAAAGCTGGTGGAAGGCTGGAAGGCATGTCCTGTGAGGAGCAGCTGAGGACTCTGGGTTTGTCTAGTTTGGAGGAGACTGAAAGGTGACCTCACTGCTTTCTACAGCTTCCTGAGCAGGGGAAGAGGAGAGGGAGGAGCTGAGTGCTTCTCCCTGGAATCTTGTGCCAGGATGCATGCGAAGAGGTCCAGCATTCTCCTAGAAAAGTTAGTGACTCATGGCTTAGACAGGAACATCCTTTGCTACATAAAAAACTGGCTGTATGGCCGAGCCTGGAGAGTCGTGGTGAATGGAGTTAAGTCCAGGTGGCGGCCAGTCACCAGTGGATTGGTTTTGAGGCCTGTCCTGTTTAAGATCTTTATCGATGACCTGGATGAGGGGATTGAGTGCTCCCTCAGTAAGTTTGCAGATGATACCAAATTGAGTGGGTGTGTTGACCTCCTTGAGAGTAGGAAGGCTTTGCAGAGAGATCTGGACAGGCTGGACTGATGGGCTGAGGCCAATTGTATGAAGTTCAACAAAGCCAAGTTTCAGGTCCTGCACTTTGGTCACAGCAACCCCCTGCAACGCTATAGGCTTGGGGCAGTGTGGCTGGAAAGCTACCCAGTGGAGAGGGACCTAGGGGTGCTGTCGACAGCCAGCTGAACATGAGCCAGCAGTGTGCCCAGGTGGCCAAGAAGGCCAACGGCATCCTGGCCTGTATCAGAAATAGTGTGGCCAGCAGGACTAGGGAAGTGATTGTGCCTCTGTACTCTGCACTGATGAGGCTGCACCTTGAATCCTGTGTTCAGTTTTGGGCCCCTCACCACGAGAAAGACATTGAAGTGCTGGAGCAGGTCCAGAGAAGGGCAACAAAACTGGTGAAGGGTTGGGAGCACAGGTGTTATGAGGAGTGACTGAAGGAACTGCGGTTGTTTAGTCTAGAGAAGAGGAGACCGAGAGGAGACCTTCTCACTCTCTACAACTACCTAAAAGGAAGTTGTAGTGAGGTGGGTGCTGGCCTCACCTCTAAATTGACAAGTGATAGGACAAGAGGAAACGGCCTCAAGTTGAGCCAGGGGAGATTTAGGCTGATATTAGAAAAAATTTCTTCACTGAAAGAGTGATCAGGCATTAGAACAGGCTTCCCAGGGTGGTAGAGTCACCATCCCCAGAGGTATTCAAGAACCGTGTAGTTGTGGTGCTTAGGGACATGGTTTAGTGAGTTAGGTGGTGTTGGCTTGGACTTGATGATCCTTGAGGTCTTTTCCAACCTTAATGATTCTATGAGGTCAAAGTTGCATCAGGGGAGACTCAAACTTGACATTAGAAGGCATTTCCTTACCAAGAGGGTGGTCAAACACTGGAACAGGCTTCCTGGAGAGGTGGTCGATGCCCCAAGCTTGTCAGTGTTTAAGGGTATTAAGAAGGACAATGCCCTTCGTAACGTGCTTTAACTTTGTCAGCTCTGGTCAGCCAGTTGTAGTAGGTGGTTGTTGTAGGTTCCTTACAACTGAAAATGTTGTATTATATTTAGAAATGCATATACTTAAGTGCAAGATGCCAGGCACACGGTAATTAAATTTCAGAGGACTTTCTGTTGGCTTGCAACTAATTCTGTGAATACTTGTAAATATTTCCTAGAACTTCAGCATGTTAACCGTGTTATACCCTTCCTCCATAGCTTAATAAACCGAACATATTAAAATAAGCTCTAATCATAACTCAGCTCTTCCTACATCGTAATGTATTCTTATGCCAAGTGCTTTTTCATTTAGCTCTGTGCTTCTTTATTTAGTTTGGTTTATTTTTTCAAGAATGTTTAAGAAGACTAATTAAATGTAAATTTGCTTTTATTGCTGTAATATGAAAATATAGTAAAATGTTTATTTTTGTGATGTATTTCTGGATAGGAAAAATATAGTAAGTTCTAGTTCATCCTCTGTTAGTTGTGTGCTAGCATGAAATTATCTCTTGCAGAAGAAATTCCTGGTAAAAAGCTATAAATTCATAGTCTACTACATGGGGTTGTTTTTATGTAAATATCAGTAAAATATTTCTTTGATTTGTTGAAAGGTAAATGAGCATTTAAAAATATTATTTGGTCATGTGACCTCAACTCTGAGTGAAAGCTTTCATTAAAAAAACTCACTGAAACAGGCAGATATCACAACAAATTTTGATTAAAAACAGCACAAAAGGAAAATAAATTTGGCTTATTAGTTGCTTTTGGTTTCAGTCTTCATGAAACTATCGTGTAGTAGTAATTTACTGTCAACTTTTTTGTATTAAGCTGTTTTCATGCCTCTAAAGAAAGTAGGTTTTAAGTTTAGATTTTAAGCCCTCATATTCCCTTTCTTGATAAAATGTATTTTTCTCTAAAATATATTAGGTTAAACTAGTATTTTATCGGTGCAGAAACTTACATTAGATCGGATGATTCTTCTAGATGCTAAACATCTGTTTGAAAGAAAAAAGATATTGAGCTAGCAGTTTTCCTTAGGAGTGTTATAGTTTTATTTCCTCATTTGCGAAGTAAAAAAGCTTTTGAAAATTTCGGGTGTTTTTGTTTGTTTCTTAATACTTTAGCAAAATTTGACCTTTACAAATTAAGAGTGCAGCCAGCCAAAGTAAGTGTGCTCCAGTGTCTAGTGGTTATTCCTATTTACAAGGTTCTTTATTTGAAATATAATTACCAATTTGTCGCGAACTGGAAAAGAATATGCATATTGCCAAACTGGACTAGCTCTGCATTTCTACCTAAAGTGAGTGTATTTTATTTTTTAGTGTCATATATTGTTAAAATAAAATATTATATATCCTGTCTGAATAAATTCTCACTCTATTCTAAAATTTATTTTATTAGACTTAAAAATGTTTTTTTTAATACTAAAATTTTCTGCATTTATGTAACTTCTGTGAAACAATGTTATCTCATTCCAGAATAGCCTAATCCTGTATCTTCTTATAAGCAGACTGGCATTATGCTAGAATGGCAGTGCTGTGGAACAGAACTGGTAAATCAGAGTGGAATCACTAGGATCATATTTGTCTGGAGTAGTATCCTCACGTTGTGTGGAAGCTTTCACAAAATCTTAAAACGTGGATGCATGCCACAGGACCAAGTTTGTAGAATCACCTGCATTCATCAGTGGTTACTGTGTTGTATATGAGACTTCCGTAAACTCAACTGCTGAATCCCTTTTGGAAGCACTTGAATCAAAATGCTCATACGTGATGAGCTGGTATGAAGAGTAGGAATATGCCACTTCTGTATTAAGTAGACAGGCTATCTGCTTATTTTGTTAGAGTTATGGTTGCAGAAAGAACATATCCCTTCTAGGTTCTGAGAAGGAAGCTATGTGTACTTTCTCCTGCAAGGTTTTAGGGAGAGGTTAAAGAATTTAATGGAAGGCTCTGCATTGTGAGATCTTGAATATGTGTTAAGGTTGGTTTTTCCTTTACTCTGCCTCTCACTGATATATTTTCTAATGGTGGACACAGCTACAACATATTTCCTTTCAAAGTTGTTGCTAAAAAAACTCATTCATAAATGATGCTGAACTTGTGCTGCAGGGCTTACTGCTGCTTCATCTGCCTCCATTTTATTTCTTTACCCTCAAGGTCTGTGGGATACCATTAGTGGCTCTTAATTTTCTCCTCAAGCTGTAGATGTAAGATGCTGCTAGAAAGGGTTTTTGTTCAGTTGTTTTACATAAAGTAGGGTGACGAGATACTTTACGACTTTAAAGAAGAGATAAGAGGTTGAGGGAAGGATCAGGGGGTGTTGGGAATGTGCGTGTTGGGAGTAGGGCTTGGGCTGGGAAGATGAACTCTTAGTAGACACCACAGTCCTACTGATGTGGGAGGTGGGGAAACCTCGTGGAATTTTATCAAGGATGATCAGTTTACATGTATTTACATCTATTTTTTAAAGTAATTTTTGCTTAGATTAAAAGAAAGTCCACTGTTTTTTAAATGTGTATTCTGTTTATCAAGCTATAAAGCCCAATATTCCATATGTGTATACATTTAGAAAATAAAATATCTAAACTTTGTAAAAAGAAACTCCTGGAGAGTTTAGCACTTGAAACAGTCCACAATGTGCAAAGTTCAGATTTTTAAGAAAGTGCTTCACTTTTATTTTCTTTTTCCTAGGTTGGCTGAAGACTTTCGATGATTACTTCAGAGATCAGACACAGCATATCTTAAATAATATGGTTATAAAACTGCAAGAAGACAACCGAAGGAAATTTATGTGGTCTGAAATTTCTTACTTTTCAAAATGGTGGGATGGAATAGATAGCCAGAAAAAGGATGCTCTTAAAAGGTGTGAACACTGAACTATTTCTTATTTTCCATGTGGCATGCTCTGAGACTTTGTGTGTTTGACTACACTGTAAGCTTGAGATTTCACTTGTTGCAATGCAGAATTGCTAGAATAATTGACTATTCAAGTTCTGATTTTTTGGGCTTAGTTTTGTTTTTTTCCGGTTACAAAATAAAATTCCCTTTAGAGAAGTGAAGCCAAATTACTGAGTTGCTGAAAAAATTGACTAAAAGTTTCCATGTACAACCATGAAGATGTCATTCAAATTGTAATGGAGTTGTGATTATAAACTTTATTTGAAGTCACATTGAAGTATTGGCAGTGGAATAAAAATGATCTTTTATATTAGCTATTTATAGATGGAATTTTTTTTCTTCAGTTAAAACACAATTAAGAAATGAGATTTTTTTTGTTTTTAAAGAGTTGTATTTTTTTTATAAACATACAGCTGTTTAAATAGTAAAGTAGCACGTACTCTACACCCTTTCTGCTCTTGTTTCTTTTAAAAATCACAAGTCAAAATGTAATACAGAAATAAAAGGTCTGCCGAGACACAAGAAAGCGTGCTGCTTGAATAAACTTCAGGTAAGGATATAGTTTGGAGTTTTCAAAAAGCTTTTTTTTTTGTTTGATTTTTTTTTTTACTTTGCTTTAAGACTGGGTCCAACAGTTCTTAGCTCGTCTCCATGATACCTTCCTTCTCAAGCCCCCTTCAAGGTGCACAGGTTGCAGTATACATTAAGGCTATGAGAGCTTCACAGCTGGAAAGGTTAGATAATGCTGGAAATCTTGGGAATGACATAGAAAACTAAAAAAGTATGTATGATGCATGAGTATTACAGCACAACTGTTGTTTTCTGAAATTAAAAAGATCCCTTGTAACACAATAAACTGGAAATTATAGTCACTACTGAACTGTGCCCTTTCTTCAGGGGAATCAGTTGTTGGTTAAACCGCTGTAAGAGTTGTAGAAGCTACACTAGAAATTTTTTTTGCTGTATGTTTTTCATTACTCTAATAGGTGTTATCTATAATGTGACTAAGCTTTGATACGTTTACTGTATTTCTTTCTTGAATTCTTTAAACACTTACATCTTAGTGTACGATATAAGTGCCGAAATTACATTACTTAACTGTAGGGACTACCTGATGTTGGAAGCGTGATCATTATGTTCACTGACATCTTAATAGAGAGACTCAACCATCCTGTGATCTGTTTCAAGAAGTCATCTTAACAAGTGAGGTGGTCTGAAGCCTTTATAAATAAAATAAACTTCGAAGCCGTGTCAGCTCTCCAAAACAATAGAAAGAATGGTAGATCAAAGATGGGGAGATAGTAGTAGTGCTTGAAATGTGCAATGTCTAGGCATCTTGCTCAGTTGGCCTTCAGCACTGTGGCACATACACTTCTATTTTAGTAATCTATGTATGATATAGCCTTCTTCCAGATTAAAAAAAAAAAAAAATATGGCATATGGAGTGGAGCTGGTAGTTTTCATTGCACAGAGGCATTAAAAATTTCACTGTTCATCTACTCATTCTTTCCCTGTTTGATTAAAGAAATGTAGCCCAGTGATGGAAGTAGCATAAGCTATTTAAATTTTGGCATTGTGTCTCTGGTAGATACCTGTTGGATATTCAGAAGTTGATTTTTAAGAGTGTATTTTCATATGCAAGATTCTGAAAACAATTTATGTATTTTTCAGGTTAATAAAAGATGGACAGTTTGAAATAGTAACAGGAGGATGGGTCATGCCTGATGAAGCCTCTTCTCATTATTTTGCTTTAGTTGACCAACTCCTAGAAGGACATCAATGGCTAGAAAAGAACCTTGGTATGTAGCTTGGTGTAAAATTTTAGTATTGATACACGAATTCAGTTAGAAAATGCCTTTTTTTTTTTTTTTAATTTCAGAGGTGCTTGGAAGGTTCTCTTTACTCTGCTATCCTGAAACAGTAAATCAAACCAGTTACTAGAAGCTGTAGGATTGAGTCTAGTATTTAGAATTACTGTTTGCGGATTGAAGTTCCTGGATGAAATGTATTGTGTAAACAATTTTCTGTCATGACAATTTGTTTTAATCAATGAAAGATCTGCATAGTATATTAGCATAATAAAATATAGTGCTTAATAATGCTGAGTTGTACAGCACACATCTGTGATATCACAGTTTCTGATTGCCATTTCTGTCTTCTAAAAATCATGATGAAAGCCTTAAAATGACTTAAAAATCTTTATTCCTTTCATGTGGTTGGATCTATTCTGCAGGCTGTGTATTCATTAGGTTCTCTTATGTAAGACTTTCAAAATAATAAATAGGAAATTTAGTAGTAGTTGTTGTAGCAATAGCAGTTGTAAAACCTACACCCATTATTAGAATTTACAATCTTAAAAAAAAAAAAAAAGATTGACTCATTTGCTTTTGGAACTGTGAGGAATTACCAACTGCAGTAACATTGGCTGAACTGTTTTGGTGTCTTTGGGAGTTTTTTTGTTTTGTTTAGTTCTGTAAGTAGAGATAATTTTCGATAAGTAGAGGTAACCCCTTTTTGTATAGAAAATATTTGTACAATGATTTTAATAAATTAACATTGCTTCATCCAATTAACTGAAATTATTTTGAAAAGCTGTTTCAGTATGTTTTCTTAGATTGCAATTTCCATAAACACAGCTTGACATAATTACGAGATGGGGGGGAGGGAAGGCATAATAAAAGAGTAATGCATTCACTGCTTTTTTTTTTGGTGAGACAGTGAAAATGTGCCTAAGGAACCATGTTGAAGAATCAGTTAAACGTGAGATAGATATGGCTTACTTATTTGCTAGTATGAAGGTCAGTGAAAAGGCAGTATTAATCAACAAGATGATAATGATTGCCAACCAAATAAATAAAACTTAGTTCCAAAGTGAACAAAGGTTAAAATTATTTAAATTACAGTGAAAATTCGTATAACTACAACATCAATCCATCCCTATTAGTTCGTTTTCTTTCAGCTTTCCTTTCCAGTTGTAACATCTGTAAACTACTTAAAGTGAAAAAGGTGTATTTCATTATGATTCTGTGTAAAGATGTTTTGAGAGACAATTGAAACACTGTAAAATATATAGTACTTACCTCTGTTTCTTTATGTAGTTAGACAGAATACCTTGCCTCTAGGACACTTAATTTTAGTTTTGTTAATTGTTCATCTGTTTAATTCTAGGTTGTTAATTCCAAGGTGTGTTCTGCAGAAGGCGTAATACTCAGCTTTATATTTTAATTTATCTTCTTGGAAATTTTATCTTTAGTGTTCTGATCTGGATTATATTGATATAGCTTTCTTTGAGTGGAAAGTAGAACTTTCTTCCCTTTTCACTTTTTTGTTTTGTCAACAGGAGTAAAGCCAAAGTCTGGTTGGGCAATTGATCCTTTTGGGCATTCACCAACAATGGCCTACCTTCTGAAACGCACAGGATTTTCCAATATGCTTATACAGAGAGTTCATTACTCAGTTAAAAAACATTTTGCAATGCAGAAGATACTAGAATTTTTTTGGAGACAGAACTGGGGTATGTGTGTTTTGTTTATGTCAATTAGTTTTGTTAATTTACACAGGTAAAATATGGAGAGAACTTGAATAAATACTATGGTGGTCTCTGCAGGACAGTTTATTTAGAGAACTTGTCTAGACTTGAAAATTTTAGACTTGCAGTTCTGTTAAAACAAGTCTTTCGTATAGGTTAAGTTTCAGGGATTTTTTTTTTTTTTTTTTAAGAACGGGGAATGTGAGTACCTGTGTGTTAGGAAAGGTGTTAAATATAAAAACTGTTATTGTTGCCATTGTTCCTCTGAACTTCCTGTTACTTTGCTTTCATTTGTGCTTTTACTTTCTCTAATTTCCTTTCTTCCACGTTCCTTACAAGTATATATAAAAAAAGTAAATGAAGTGAAATATTCTTTTTCCTTTTCTCACTTCTTTGTTTTCTTGCTCCTGCTTGCTTCTACTATGTGTAAATAAAGTAGAAGAGAAGGAACATTTCTCTTAGAGGGAAAAAAAAAAGGCCAAAATTGAATATTTGAAGATGGAGAGATCTGTCTTGTTTATGTTCTTACTAAGGAAAAAAACTTTCAAGCAACCAGTTTTCGTCAGATTGTCATGAGTTACAGTGGCTTTCTATGGCCTTGAAATTTGTAGGTTATCTTTAATCAGAAAAATAGATTAAATCTTTTTTTAATATGCAACTAAATTCTCATCAAGACTTTATTCTTAGGTTAAATATAATTTCTTGTTTGATATTATTTATACAATATAGAGTATGAAAGTTTTCTTAAATAATGTAGTAATTTTACCACAGCAAACTGGTGTGTCTGTAAATGAATATACTTTTCTATGTGAATATTTTGTTTTGCTTTGTTAGTGTACCAGTGTTCCAGTAAACTGTATGATGAATGTATATAGTTGAGGTTTTGCTCTTCTGTTTTTTAAAGTAACCTAATATGTCCTCGCTTTATCAATGCAGGGTTAAACAAACATATGTAGAACTTACTGTTGAAAGGTCGTGGTGATTTTGAACCTTTTTAGTTCCTCCATGTTTTTAATCAGAAATTGTAGAAAGGAGGATATTCAGAGAAAGCAATCTGGTGCACGAGTAAACTTGGGGAAGACATACCAGTGTGAAAGAAATTGTCAGATACTGCCACTTCACAGGTTTTTCTTTGAGCGTTTGTGTATGCCGCTCACTGTACAGAATACTTAATTGACAGGCCTTTTTCCTAAATAGTTGCATATGTAAGTCACATGTATGATAAAGTCTAGTTTTCGGGCTTCAAAAGAAGGCTTTTCAAAATGACTCACACATCAGAGATCACTGCACAGTCATCTGGTATAATATATAGATGTGGTACCTGAGATAGAGAACTGCAGTTGAAAAGTAAATGCATATATTTATGGAATACTACCTTTTTAGTAATAAGTAAGTAGTAGTAAAATAGGAGTTTTTTAAAAAAGGTCTGGATTGGAACTGTGAAGACTTAAGCTGTTAAGGTTTTGAAGAGAGTTTTTTCATATGTGTTGTTGACATTCTTAGGATCCAGGTTCTGTGGCACACCTACAGCATTCATTTTTTCAGCATAAATTTAAGTACTTAGTGCTGGAAATAGGTAATCAGCATTTAGGAATTTTACCAGGTGAGTAAACTTCAGGTTTTCTGTAAAGTTATATTTTGTGAGACCTTCTTTGGAGACTTGACAAAATGTGTGTAGATCTCGGCTCCTTATGGGTTAAACTTTAGTGAATGGACTGACTGGGTGGAAAAGTTAGGATTGCAGAGATGTTCTTGGAAGTACATAGAATTCTATGTAGTTCTGTGTAGAAGCACACAATCTATCTACAAGTATGCGGAATTGTACTGTTAATGTATTGAAGTTAGATGTTAAGATATTTCTAAAGCCAACCAATTAAAATTTTGTGCTAATGAGGTAATGGTAGCAAGGTGGTTGGTTTTTGATGCTGGGGTTCTTTTTGTGTTTTGGGGGTTTTGTTTTTTTGTTTGGTTTTAATTCACATAGAGTATCAAAGTTGTGTTTTCTTCACCTGTTGAACTCTGGAAATAATGAGATTTGTCTGGGTAAAAACAACCCTAACATTTTGTTCCTATCTTTCCCAGTCAGCTGGTGCTTGATTGGAACATTCCAATCTTTGTTGTATCTCTGTTTTTAGCCTCTTTATATGTGAGGTACATAGAAAGGTAGAGTCCAGCAATGGATATTCAAAGCAGGGAATTGTCTTCGTCTGGTGTTTATAATACAATTCTTGGATTAAGAACATGGAATTTATTTAATTTTGACAAATCTGAGAGAGTTTATTTTAAAGGTGTGCTCTATGTATTTAATTTCAGATTTGGGATCCAGTACAGATATCCTGTGTCATATGATGCCTTTCTATAGCTATGATGTTCCTCATACTTGTGGGCCAGATCCGAAAATCTGCTGCCAATTTGATTTCAAACGTCTTCCTGGAGGAAGAGTAAGTTGTCCGTGGAGAGTTCCACCAGAAGCCATCCATGCTGGAAATGTTCAACACAGGTACAGTTTTTACATATTCTGCGAGGGAATTTTTTATATATTCTGCAAGGGAATAATCTTAAAAAACATGTGTGCTGGTCAAAGATGGTATCTAGTATAGCTTGGTGAATTTATACAATTCTTATTATAAACTTGTCATAGGAGAATAATGCCTATTAGTCTACCTAGTGTTTGTTCGTAAGTTCAGAACACAACTGGCAATGACATTTAAATATAGATTATGGTTAAGGAAGATGCGTTAACTTTTTTCCTTTTCTATTCATGATACATGAGTCTAACTATTACTGTCTCTGAACGCTTGGCAGATCTTTTTGGTTGTAGTTATGTGTCCCTCATCAGGACCACCCACCACCACGCAGTTGCTCTCTTCCCCCCTCCACCCGCCTTTCCCCCTCCTGGTAAGATGGGGGAAAATAAAAGAAAGGTAGAACCTCGTGGGTTGAGGTAGCAACAGATTTTAATAATACAACGTGAGAAAAGGAGAATATAATAATAAACAGAATTACATTATGACACAATGGAAAGACTCTCACCACACCAACAACGTTGCACACAAATGCCCACCCCTCTCCCGGCTAGCTTCCCCTTATATCCTGGGCATGACGTCGTCATGGTATCGAATATTCCCTTGGCTATGCCCACCTCCCAGCTTCTGTGAAGAATTAACCATATCCCAGCTGAACATTATGTTGCTGGTTTGAAATACTAGGGCCTGAGCAGTGAGGCCCTGAACCAAAGTTGACCTCTAGGTGAACCCCACAACCTAACAATATACCTAATATGTATCATATTGATCACATATGCAATGTATTACCTTATGAATATATGCCAATTTATAGAAGCTTTTGTTGTAACGCTTATAGAGCATTGCTGTAACACTTGCTGTAAGAGGATAGTTGTGTAGCGGCAGCCCCACTTGCCAAAGAGAGATAAACCTATCTCAAACCCTCAAACAGACCTCTATGTGACAGAATGTGGCAGGGCGGTGACGGGCTTTGTTTAGAGATGCATAGTCAAAGATAACCAGATACCTTTACTTCTTCTTAACTTTTTCTCAGGTTCTGGCCAAGTGCAGGAAAAAGTTAACAAGGAAAAAAAAACTAAACCAGGTGTTTTTTGCAGCTTAAGATAGAAAGTTGTTTATTTAACTGTATACAAGTGGGGACCGTTTGCAGGGAAATTTGGAAGTCTCCTCTATACGGTGGACGCACTGTATAGAGATTTCCCAATTGCCAGGATGAGTTCTCCAAATCCTTTGCTGTAAACGGGCTCCCCAGTGTCTGTGGATCTGGATGATGGTAATATAGGGCAATTGGTGATGATACTTTCTTAATCACTATCGCTAACTCTATGTAGTAATGATTAGGTGCATTACCTTATTTTGTGCTTGCTATAGTGGTTTGCTTGTTGTCTTGCTGCTTTACCTTGTCTTTCTTTATTTTCTCTGTACTGTTTTCCTTATTGCTTTGTCATTTTGGACATGGATAAAAGTAGGTTTAATTTTTTTGGTGCCTGTGTCCTCTGTGCTGTCCCTGTCGATGGGCAGAACATGGTTTACTGCAGTTTTTTTTCAATTTTATGAATAGACAGTGATCTCTCTCCTGCCAAGCAGAAGACTTCAGAGACAGCATGGTGTAGTATGCTTTAATGGCAAATGCTAAGATGTTTTTCATGGTATATCCTTGCAAAACTTGGCAATCTGTTGCCCAAGTTTTCTGAAGTGGACACTTCAAATAAATATGAGTCCTGTGTCTTACATGTCTGGGGGTGAGTAGAGGAATCATATTAACCACAAATTTATTTTTTAAATAGAAACACTGAGTTGTTTTGCCGTGGGTAAGAATCAAGTTTTACAGCTTTACAAAACGGCTTTCCAATTTTGGGAGGAGGGGAGAAAAAAGAAAGGGGGGAAAAATGAAAAAAGAAAGGAAAGATGGAACTGCTAAAGGCTTTTTCAGAAAAACATTATATTCTATGGTCCTGTTACTATCTTCAGGGTTTCAAACAATCCCCACGTTCAACAGTTAGAAATTTAGGTAGGTGTTTACAGTTGTTGCAATTGCTGAGTAAAACAAATGTGTTAAGAATAGCAGGGTGGCTTTTTGGTTCTAGTCTTGATGCTGAAATTTTGAAGTTATGATGTTATGTTGGTTGACTGCATGTCCTTATTCTGAGTTTGAATTTGCCAAGCATCTTAAAAACTTCGCTTTGTCAGTAAAATTCAATTACAAAATGTAGTCAAAGCTAAAACAAAATAGACTACCTCACAATTGTTGTATTTCAAGGTAGAAATGGGAATGATGATAGGAAAAAGTCATGTAGAAAAATGAAAGGTGAAGGTGGCAGGAGAACAGTAGAGCTAGTAGAAGAATCATTATGGCACACTCAGTGCTTCCTGAAGTGAGGGAAAGCTCATGTGTCTTTAAATCAAAGCTCTAAATAGAAAAATCTTGAATATGTATCCCAGTTAGCTGACACTGATATTTACAGAAAAGTAACAGCTTGTTTAGCAAATACCTGTAACATACAGGCTGTAAGTATAATGTAGAGACCCTGCTCAGAATGCCTTTTACATTTTTTGTTTTTTCATTGTATCTTAATTTATCCTTGCACTTTGAAATGCAGCCTTTGCATAATGATCTAAATTAGACCCTGTACAAGAAATTGTTCTTTCATCATTTCATATGAAATCAAAGAATAAAAGAAATGGGACATGTATGTAGTGAAAGTATGGTCAAGTTTCAGAGATCATCATCTCAGTATGGACTCTGAAATGCAATCTTTTTGCATCAGCTTTTGGTAGATAAAAGCAGTTTCAATGTCTAACAGGGAGTTGAAACAGCAATATGGTAGGTAATACCTAAGGGGAAAGTAAAATTAACACATGGTCTTTGAGTTGGGAGTCTGGATTATTTACATTTGGAACACTGGAAGGAACACAAGAAACTTACTTTGAGAGTGTAGTATCAAATAAATCCGCTAGAGCATAGTAGTGTTTTGCTAGAGAGTGCTAAAAACGCTACTCATATTTTATGATAAACAAAAAGTTGGAATATTGTAGACAACCAAGAACTTCTCTCATCTGACCTTAGTAACAACACAAGTTTTACGGTTTTTATGATGAGGAGGTGTATGAGATCCAGAAGCAATTGGAATATCCGTTTTTACCTCATAAGCTTTTTAAGGTTAAAGGTTTGTCACACACTAATTTATCTGTATCTCATCTCTGATTGCTTTGATTTTTAGAACTAGAAAAATACAGGAGATCTAAAGTACATGGATCTGGAAAAAGTATTTGATACACACTTGATTAATTTAAAGGCAAGGTGTAGGTCACTGACCTTTCTTCAATGCTAAAACTGCAACAAAATTGCTAAAACAGATCTTGAATACTCAGTTGGGACTGATGCTTTTGGTTTCAGTACTATTATAGCTGTGTACATTGAAGAGATACTGAACTGAAAACTTAAGACTAGTAGCTGTTGGATTTATTACTGCTTTGCTACTTTAGTTGTGATTTGGTAGGAAGGAATGAAACAGAAAACTAACTGAAAGCGTGAACTTGTTTAATTACACTTCATAACAGCTTGGGTTATAAAGATTGCTGTTGCACTAGCCCTCTTTTGCAGCTGCATCTTTATCCATATGTTTGAATGCTGAAGTTCTGTCTTTTCACACTAGCAAGAAAATACAGCGCTTTTTTTTTTTTCTTTCTTTTTTTTTTTCCTTGAGTGGGAATTAGCTGTTTTGTTAGAAAAAGCATAGCTTGTTTTGGTGTATGTCTCTCACTCCCATGCATGGAAATAGGAAAAATCTGTATGACAAGTTATGTGCTTCAGAGAAGGAGTAAAAAATAGACTTTTCCCTTCATGCCTAAGTGTTCAAAACCGCAGTTTTACCCTTTATCATTTTTCTCTTTATGGTTAGTCTCGTTGGCCAAGATACTTCTGACGTTCATCATTGCTGGTATCATACATATCTGGTATCACACATTGCTGATGTAGCATTGGTGGTTAACATTTGTGATTGCCAACCTCAAGAATCTGAGATCACCCTCTTAGGAAGTACTCATCCTCTCTGCATAGCCATCTCCTTTATAAAATTACCTGAATAGAAAATCCCTCAATTATCTCACCTAGAAAACAAAACCGTTTCATGGACTGGCAAAGAGTGAGTCCCTAATGCTTCCTGTGTTGTATGGGTTGAAGTAGTAGAGATTATGAAGCCATGACCACCTTTAAACCCGTCACACAGGACTTGCTGTAGGTGCTGCAAAATTTCTTGTGATTCCCATGGACTCTAGCTGCTGCTCCTCCTCCTTTGGCATATGAAGGGGCAAAATCAGCCGTTAATTGTCTTGATGCATTTTAGTCAAATACTTGGATTTTTTGCATTAAAAGAACACACTTGCGATATGAAGGGGTTTTCCTCATTTGTGAAAGGTCTTAAGCATTCAGTGATAATCTGAAAGCTTCCCAAAGTAAGGTGAAAAATATTCTGTTATGGACAGTGTTGATATGCTTCAGTGTTGCCAACTAGGATTGCAGTTAGGGTTGCTCTGAATATTGAGAACTACATAATGCATCTTATGTACAATTCTAAGGACTTTGGCATAAACCCAAAAACTTGGGTTTGTGTTTTCTTTCTTTAAAGCCACTAAAATGGAGTTACTGTTGATGTGCTATCTCCATAACTATGGTGCTGCAAAAAGTTTACCGTGACTGATCTCTTTAGTTTTCAAATTTTTATTTGGGTAGGCAGCGTAAACATGTATCAAACTGCATCTAATATTGTCCTGGTGGGAAACCAGAAGGGGAAAGTGTTCATGAGACTCAGCAGAATCTTTTTATTTTCTTTTTCTTCAGAAATATTTTTCATCTGGGGCTTTCTGCTGACTGTTTCTCACTGTTGTATGAAATACTGATTTAGGAAGTTATTTGAGAGAAACTTAGAGGATATACCTGACTTGAGACATCGAAACTGGTTTGCAATGGAGAATCCTGCTGCCCCCTTAAAAATACCTAATGATCCTACAGTTATGAATACTTTGAAGAAAGGGAGAACAGCAATGCTGATGAATTTTGCAGTAGATTTGGAAAGAAACTAGAGGAAGTCTTTGAAGAGAGATGTCAAATATCCTGTTAACTGTAACGTTTCCTGAAGTCCTGTATTTCTCAAGAGGCTCTAAAATAAAAACTGCAGGCTGCATGTGGGAAATTTTAGTTAGGCTGGCTTCTTGGAAGGTAGAATTACAAAGCCTTGTGTTGTGCCAATCCTTCTGTTAATTGGGTGGAGAGGAAGTTGCTGTTTAAATCAGCAACCTGTTGACAGTCATGGAAAATATAGATTCAAACATGAATTCTTGATAATCTGAACTCTAAATCAAACTATAGGCAGGCAACAGGGGGAAGCCATTAGTTGAGTCTTTTCTAGTCTCAGCAGAACTATGTAGGTCCTTAACTAAAGATGTTGTGCCCCCTTTCTCCCTTGTGTTTACTCAATACTTTTATAATCTGATAAACAAATAAACACTGACTTGCTGTTCAAAGAACTATGGGTTTCAAATATATTGGACTAGATTCAATTCTCACATAAATTTTTATATAACAAATCTTCAAGAGTATGAGTTGAAAGTAGATTTCAGTAGACCATCTGTTAAAAAGATTGTAGAAACAAAAAGCTCACTGAAATCAGGATTTTGCCGCTATTTTGTCTTTTAAAACTTTTTCATTTTTATTCCTGTTTTCTTAAATATGTTACTCCTTACTAAAATTATTTCCATAACTTTAATTAGAGTGGTTTAGCATCTGAAGATTTTGATAGTGATTGTGGTTGCAAGGGGAAGAGGGCGAAATGGACATTTTCAGTAAACCAGACATCAGACTTGTGATTTTTTAACACATTGCTGCTTAATGACTGGTATTTTACCCATCAAAGAGTTAGTAGGTGCCAAAGTATAACTTTACTGCCTCATATCTGTGTGTGCATGTGTGGGGTTTTTGTTTGTTGGGTTAGGTTTTTTTTTTAAATGCCAAAAGAAGGAAAGCAGTGGGCTTAATTTTTCAGAACATGTGCTTAAAGCTTAAGAGAGCTGGCTCTTGGGTAAGAAGCTGGCTGACGGGGGAACACTGATTGTTAGTAGTGAACTTCCTCCAGAATTTTTTTTTTTCTCCACAAGGCTGGCGTTTCTCAAAGATTAATTTAGGGACAGTTTTTCTGTCAAGGACATGAAGATATGAAGCAAGGCATTCAAGGGAGTTACTAGATGGTATGAGAAGAGCATGCTTTTTATTGTCAATATGGGCTGGAGAGAATTAGGATTGTTATCTAAATATAAAGCAGGTAAATATAATTTAACCTGAAGGTTAGTTTTGGCACAGGAACAAATTGATGCAGACTGACCTACTGTTTGAGATGAAGCCTGATAAGCTTATTGGAGGATTTAATTAGCATAGTGTTTGTGACAGTAGTACGTTGAATGTGATGTCACAGTTGTGATAATTGCATCCAGATTTTTGTTACAAAATGAAATAGTTTTGTATGTCTTGTTTAGGGTCACCCTAATGCACACCTTGATATCTAAGAATTGTTTCATCAAATCCTGACCTTTATTCTTCTCTTTGATAAATTGTTTTTTTTTTTCTCCTCCTCAAGGGCTTGGATGATTTTAGATCAATACAGAAAGAAGTCAAAGCTTTTCCGTACTAAAGTTCTGTTGGCTCCACTAGGGGATGATTTTCGCTATGCTGAGAGCTCAGAGTGGGATCAGCAATACCAGAATTATCAGAAGCTGTTTGATTATATGAATTCTCATCCTGAGTGGCATGTTAAGGTAAATAAAACACTTTTTCTGGTTTGTGGAGAAAACAGTATTTCTCAGTATTTTTGAGATTCTTCATGGAAAAAAAACCCTTGTGGTTTTGGTTTTGGGTTTTTTGGGGTTTTTTGTTTGGTTTGATTTGTTTTTTTTAAATATGGAACTTTATACATTATCTTAAAGCAGACTGCTGCCCTGACAGGTTACAGTTTTTTAGCTTTACCACCTCCTCTCCCTCCAAAACAGAAACTTTGATATTGATATCTACTTGAAAGCTATGAATAGTATCCAAAATAGATTATTTTGGAGAACATCTTTTAGGTTTGATTGTTTTCTTAGTACTCTTGTTTCCACTGGCTTCAGGCATTATTATTTAAAGCTTACAGGCTTTGTTATTGAAAACTATTATATTTTCTTATTAGAAGCTCAAACAAATGTTGTTGCTTTTTTGGGTCATCTTGGTTTTATGTCCCAAAACAAGCAAGTGAAAATTCTTAAGAGGTGCCCTTGCTGGCACACATTGAATGCAGTAAAATCTGAGAGACCGACCTGACCACAAAAGGAGTGAATATACTAACACAGTTGTCAGGTGAGATATAACTTTAGATCGTTAATTATGTTTGAGTGTTAATATACACATTCATACATTCTAATGTGAAAGCTGAGTACTTTAGAAACTTTTTGTACTATAGATTTTCTGTGTACTCAGATGCCTTTTCTTCATCTTTCAGCATGGGAAGAAGAAGTAGTAGACCACAACATTGTTTTTCCTTTGGTATCAAATGAGAGAGCACTATTGCTGCTTTTACATTTAGGCTTTTTGAAAGCCTGTCAAGTGTATTTCATACATTGTTTGTGTGTACATCTTTTTTTTTCCTCACCTTTTCTAGAGTTTACCTCCATTCCTCTAACTGCAGATTTAAGTAGTGCCTGTATTTTGTTAGTTCTTCCTGCTGACTTCTGGTCTTGTGTTCTGTGTGACAGAAATGATCTCTTGGGATCGCAGCTTGTCTCAGAACTGGATTTAGCATCTTTTTCCTATGGGATGTGGGTAATGTGATATATGTGAATGCCTGCTATATCTTAGTGGAGGGAAATAGACCTGGAGAGTACTCTTTGAAATCTTTAAAACTAAAGTCCATTTTTAAAGATGAAGCTTGCTGTTATCACCAGCTTTACTCCCCTTAAAATGAATATAGTGTGCATGTAGTTACTCTTTGGATATTAACAGCAGTGTACTTTCTGTAGTCTCCATTCCTACTAACCTGGGCTGGATGATTTCTTCTCTGGGGCAAAACCTGAAGGCTCTAGCTCTGAGGTAATTCTTCAATGACCACTTGTATCCTGAGGCATCTGAAAAATCTGAAGGAAAGGTTCTGCTCAGCCCATTGTCAAGGACTCTAGGAGTCTACTTCATTAGCCCTAGCTTGCCCACTTGGGAATCAGACCAGATTTTGAGGCCCTCATAGAATTATCCAACCCTTTTTCTGGTTCTTAATACTCTGAGAAAAAGATCTGCAATCCGTGATTCAGCCACTTTGTACCGAGGCAGGTCTCCTTTTCGTTTTATTTATTTAGTTGTGTTTTTTTCTTCCACTCTCTGTTTTTTGGGGATTTTTTTTTTGCTTGTTTGTTCTTTGAATGTTTGTGTTTTTTGTTTTTTTTTTATATACTGATGTCATTTATTCTTGGAAATAACAAGCTTAGGTGGAGAATTTTCACATTCTGCTGCACCTTCCTTAGTGGAGTGTAACTCCACGGGCAAGTAAGAGGTCAAGCTCAGCTTACTAAGAACCTAGATTATATAAAGGAAGAAGAGTTCACATTTCTTCCTTAAGTGCTGAGATGCCTATGGCATTACTACTTACACAAAGGACTGCCTACTGTGCCTTTTTGATCTTATGAGAGATTTAGCCTTTCAGATAAATTTGAGAAGTTTATCTAGTTGATATGTCTGTTAGCATTGAGATTCTCATGCCAGCAACTATTCTGTGGTCCTAGAAGTATGTGGTAGATTACTGTAAAAGTTATCTGTTTTGCTCTCAGGGAGTTTAATCTCCCATTTGGAGATCTTGTTTACATCTATTATGCATAAGTTAAGCTGAGAATTTTTATATGCCAGTGGGAGAGTCTACCAGGTTATTTCACTTTTTCCAGTTACCTGACATTAAAATGCATTGTCTTCAACTTTGCTGGTTCCCCTGGTGAGATTTTCATCCTCTGATGTAAAGCAGCATACAGAAGGGATGTGCCATTCAAAGTGGCAAGTTATCAATACTGTATCCACCTGACAGATACTTAGATCTTCTGAACGATTTTGAAGAGTTAATACTGTTTGGGGTTTTTTTTATATGTTGAAATAGCGCATCTTTATTGTCACAGCAATAGTCCTTATATTCCTAGTCAGTTTTAAAAGATTTTTAATAGAAGCTTGTTTTATGGTGTTGTAAGTTGTTGCATGCCACTTTGTATGGTTGTTATTAAAAAAAAAAAGTCTAAAAAAGGCTTGATTTAAATTTGAAGAATTATCATTACAATTTATAATTATATTACTTGTGCTAATGTGATTTTCTGTGCTGTTCCCACTTTCATTAATTTTTTTTTCAGACCTTGTTCAAAATCCAGTTTGCCTTCTGTACCTTCTTTAACAACATCTCTAGATGCTGGTGATACTGACATCAATCCTTCTCATTTTTTTGTTTTTCCCCTTTTTTGTACCCCTCAAGCGTGAGGGTACAGTCTTTTGACCTACCCTGTAAAGGGCTGTTTTTACCTTATTTGTCTGAGCATTTTTAAAAATGACCAGAAGATAATAAGTTTTTGTACTCCTTCATGTTACATCTCTAAACACAATTTCTATTGTATCTAGTTTTAAAAAAAAAAGAACCAGCTTCTGAAAGCAAGTGCTAATTTTTTGATCAACAGTCGTCTTTGGTTAGGCATATATTGGAGATATAGAGCACAACAAAGTTAATTTTGAAAATGCAAGATTAAGACAAGTATGCTCTTGTTGCATTACATTAAGTTTCTTATTTAGACCAGACATTTACTTACCTAATATTGAGATAGTACTTAGCTCATGTATTAGAGACTTACTTCATAAGAGATGAAAGAATGCCTTGCTTATTTGTTGAGATTTAGCTTGTAATTGAGATACTGATATATACTTTAAAAAAAAAGTATTTCCTGTTTTATGAATCATAGAATCATAGAATGGTTTAAGTTTGGAGGGACCTTTAAAGGTCATCTAGTCCAAGCTTCCTGCAATGAACAGGGACCTCTTCAACTAGACCAGGTTGCTCAGAGCTCCATCCAACCTGACTGTGAATGTTTCCAGGGATGGGGCATCTTCAGCCTCTCTGGGCAACTTGTTCCAGTGTTTCATCACCCTCATTGTAAAAAATTTCTTGCTTATATCTAGACTGAATCTAGTTTAAAACCTTTACACCTTGTCCTATCACTGCACACCCTATTAAAAAGTCTGTTTCCATCTTTGTTATAAGCCCCTTTTTGAGTATTAAAAAGCCACCGTAAGGTCTCCCTGGAACCTTCTGTTCTCTAGGCCGAACAACCCAAGCTCTCTCAGCCTTTCCTGATAGAAGAGGTGACCCACCCCTCTGATCGTTTCTGTGGTCCTCCTCTGGACCTGCTCCAATGGGTCCATGTCTTTCTTGTGCTGAGTTGAAATGAAGTTGAAATGCTTTTGGAAAAGCCATTCAGCTTGGCTGAAAAGGGTGCGGGTAAACTTTAAAGCTCTTTAAAATAGGGTTTCGGCTATAATTCTGCTGGAAGACTGGCATGTTTCTGAAATGTACATGAAACCAAGCATAGTTACTCTCTTTCATGTGTCTAAATAAAGAAAATGGAACTATATTATATTAATTTTAATTTTCATTCAGGCCCAGTTTGGAACTTTATCAGATTACTTTGAAGCTCTGCGCAAAGAAAGCAATTTGGGTGAAAAGAGCAGCAATTCATTTTTCCCTGTTTTAAGTGGAGACTTCTTCACCTATGCAGACAGAGATCATCATTATTGGAGTGGATACTTCACATCACGTCCCTTCTATAAGCGACTGGATAGAGTCCTGGAATCCTACTTGCGGTAAATACTGCCATCCAGTAAATTCATAATGTATGTCTTGGCACAGGGGAGAGATTAATGTATAAGTGCTCTAAATCCATTTGACAGTTGCAAAAGTGATTTTGAAATATACTTACAATAAGGGTAGCCTAAATGCCCCCCAAATGTAGTCCTTTTTACAAAGATTAGTCAGTGTATCTTTTTTTTTTTTAGTAAATTCACAGAAATATTTTTTCCATCCAAACAAAGAAGTTGTTCTAAAATACTGTTAAAGTGACCAGCAAGTTCTAATTCCATGAAAAATAGCAGGTAGTATGCTTTTTATTTCTGTATCTCATTTTGGTAGCTGTCAGATCAATCTACCATTGTGGCTATACTGTGTACTCGTCTAGAGAGAAATACAAAGGTGCAAATTTTACAACAGTTTTTAGAGGCAGTTGAGAAGTAGTGAGGAATATTGTGTGCCAAGTGATTTCAGATTGTAAGGTGCTACTCTGCTGAAGTGTGTTTGCATCTTCTTTAAAGAAAAAAATTATTGATGAACTTTGGTAATGGAGTGTTTAGGTGGTTCTCCCCTGTAGCAGCTGTAGATAAGATGCACTGTAAAAGGTTTTAACTATGTTTTAAGACTCCGGAAAGAAGTCTGGGGCAGATACATATGATGTAAACCCTGGACAGTTAATCTATTTCCAGAACTTGGAAACTCTATTTCCAGAAGATTATTCTTCAAAGGGTCCTTAGTCAAAGGATACGTCTTGTCTTCTGGAAGGACCCTTTAAAATAGACCTGTTGTAGTGCATCTATGTGCTGTTCAGACCTTTTTGTGCTAGGGAAGAACATTTGTAATGCTGAGAAATCCTTTCTTAAGGATTCCTGACCTTTTTTTTTTTTTTTTTTTTTGGTGTTGTGATGGCTGCTGCAGTGGTGGAGGAAGCAAGAGAGGTGTGGAAAGTAGCATTTTGGGAGCATGGAAAGTAGTATTTTAGATGCAGATACCTTTCAGAAGAGAAACCCCCATGTCTAGCAGAATTGGTTGTCCTTCTTCCAGGGAATCAAATCTCTGCTGATAAAGTGGAGGCTTTACAAACCTGGGACACAGCTACTCTGTGGTCTGTAGTATGTTTTTCTTGTAATGAAGGTGTCGTCTTTTAGCTTTCTCTCTGAACTCTCAGAATACCGAGTAAGAGACCTGAGGAAATAAATTAGTGAAGAAGACATGAAAGCAATAGAAGGACTAAAAAATGTGTAAGGGGAAGTGAGATCAAGGGCCTGAGAATAGTTAGGTTAGGTTAGGTTAGGTTAGGTTAGGTTAGGTTAGGAAAGAGACAAGGTAACATTGAAGACATTGCATTGGCTGGTAAGGAGAAGAGTTTCACAAGTGGGAAAGCAGGGAGGAAAGAAGCCAAAGACTGTCAGGAAGGAGAAGAAAAATAAGACAAAAGCTGAGAAGAACAAAAAAAAGCAAGATGAGGAGCCCTCAAGCAGAAGAATGTAAAACTGATATAGTCAGGAGAATTTATCATAGGAGTGACTACTGTAGTGTTTTAATCAGAACTTTGGTACATTGCGCTCAACTTATGTACAAAACCAAGTGTTAGGTTACAAAGAGGGCATAAGTAAGGCTAACAGTAATTAGGAATTTAGACAACTATTCGGAAATAGTTTACAAATAATGTCAAGTATCACTAGAAATACTATTTTCTTAGAAGCACTTTATTTTTTACTTACTTTATCGGCATTATGAATACTAATTAGCTCTGTTCTCATTAGCTTGTTTATCATAGGGATTTTTGATTTTCAGTGAAAACAGCCTTGTTTAATACTGCTGTTGGAAAAGACAAGATACATAGAAAATGGGACAGGTGATGTTCTTATAAATGGAATTCCTTACTTAATTGTTTTTCATACTTTTGCCTAAATGCCTTTCCATTTGTTGAAATGCACCAAGGATTTAATTTTCTTTTAGCTTTCTCATAACCTATTTTATCAAAATTTTTAAGCTTGTTTATTATAATTTTTCTGGTTTTTATTACTTATGTTGCAGAAAACTGCATAGGAATTGCTTTTAACTTTATTTGTAGAATTTGCAACTTTGTACTATTAAGAGTCCATGTAAGAATTTCAGTTACCTTTAACTTCTGAAAAAGGTAATAGACTTACGTAAAATGGATCTCTGGAAGAAAACTAAGCTTTCAGTTTTATGCATTTTAAAAAAAAAAAGCCCATTTCTAAAAATATACCTGGGAAATTTTTCATCCTTCATTATCCTCTGTTAATAACATGTAAGAACAAAATGTGTGGGCGTTTTCTGGTCAGTTTAATATCAGAGTTTTTGGCATTTTTGCTTTCAGAGACCTGGAGAATCTTCAAGGATGGCATATGAGCTGTGAGAACAGCAGAATTAGGGGTTTTGTCTTGTATTTTTATATTTTAATTGAAGTCAGAGGAAATATGTTATGTTCATATTTAATTAATAACACCCTCACCCCAACCTTGTGATTAATTTTTCCGTAGTTTTCTTTGAGCTAAATTATATCGCTCTAGTGTGAATATATATGTGCATGTGTGTATATATATGTGGGAGAATGAACCATGAACAGGAGATAAATATGTATGTGTGTGTATCCTTTACCAAGGATGAATGCTTTTAAGTTCCAGTAGTACCAGGATTAAGATGTGCTTCATTGATACATAGTAGTCAGGGGACAGTGTTCAACCTCAGGACCTGCTATGATTATTGGCCTAAGCAAGGGAAAACTTCGTTGTTTGTTTTTTTCCTGTTGAAAAACATTTTGTGTTTGTGCATTAAAGAAAGTGTGTGAAAGTTCAAGGTTTTGGTAGTAGAGCTTGACATCATCGCTGATTTGAGACATAATTGATTTTTTTTAATCTTGTGAGAGTTGGATGAGAGATGGACGGATTGAAGTAGTTTGAAGGGCGATGAAATCGGCAACCAGAAGTTTGGTTAATGTAATAACAGAAAGATGGAAAGAACAACAGCATAGTCAGGAGCAAGTTAGGAATGCATTCTGTGATTTCATTCTTTACAGATGTAATCAGGGAAAAATTGTGGTAAGTCTGCAAAAAAGACTGCAGGACAAGAGCTGCAGTGATACTTATAACTGTACAGGTTGATAGAGAAGGCCAAATCTTGAGCGATCAGAAACTCTTGGAAAAATTATTTATTATTTATTTAGGTTATGTATAAAGTGGACCTAAAGGTAACCTAGTGTAGACTTTGAACAATCAGTGAATCAAATTTTGGTCTATTTGTGGTGTTCCATCAGGTAGAGATACAGTGACAAATTACAACAAAGTAGTAACTACTTCAGGTAGTTTGCAGTAGTTTGAAATAGAAGGGAGAAAACCCAGGCTTTATACAGCATACATATAGAAAGGTATTAGTGAGAGGTAAATGCTTACTTATAAGTTGAAATGTTCTCTAACATAATATTTCTTGTCGTTTCACTTCTGAGTGTCTTTCATCTTTGACCATTGAACAATTCTGATGTTTAGAATAATAATGAGTCTCTCAAATGCAGAATTTTCCTTTCAAGTCTGGTGTACTGAAAGGATCTGTGAAAGGGAATCAGTTGCTTTTCTGAAATGCCAAAGAGTTCCAAGCGTTCCTTATAGACAAAGTGGATATCAGTGAAGTTCTGGAAGCAGTATGAACTGAAAATATATTTACTGTACTGCTTCATTTTAATGTTGTTCTTTTGGTTTGAAGGTTATTATCTTGTTTATAAATAATGAAATTCCCTATTAAAAAAAATGAGTTGGAATGTGGGGAAATCTAACCTGTAAGGACTAAAATTTTTTGATTTCTCTACTTCACAGTTTCAGTTGGGTCAGTGTTTAGTGTCTAAGTCACATCTTTTTTGAAAAAGGTGAAACACTTTCAGCCAGGGTATATCCACTAAATGAATGTGTATGTTGTGCCCTTTTAACTGCAATGTACTTGTTTTCCTTTCAAGCTAAGCTGTAATAGAGCAAAGTAGGAGGAATGCATAGATGTAGGAATTTGCACATTAAAAACATTAAAATCACAGCCAGTAAACTTAAGTGTGCTAGTAATAAAAAAACGGAATTTCAACTTTTAATGCCTTGATTTTGTGTGTAGCTTCTGAGCAGTTGTCTTGCCTGTAAGAGCAGAATCTCATCCTGTTCCTCAGATATTGACAGTTTGAAAATGAATTTCAGCTGTTGTGTGTACTGTGTACCTCTCAGTTTAGTTTGACATGTACTGCTTGTGATTTTTACGTAGTTGTCACCTATGTGGGGCATAAAGGCAAAGAGACCAAACTGAATCCAAAGGTATTTTTCATAAAGTCAGTATCAATGCACAGTCTGAAGACCCAAGCTGAAAATGATTTTTAAATTTGTTTTTGTACCTAGTTTAAATTTGGACACATGCACTCACTGACAGCTTGGGTAAATGTGAAAGTTAACATGTTTTCCTTTTTTATTTTTTTTATTTGCATGCTTAGAAGTTAGTTTTACATTTGTGTCAAGAACATATGTTAGTTTGTATTCTTTGCTTTTTATAACATTAACCTGTATCTTCTTGATTTCTTCAAATACTTGAGAAATCTTCATTAAGCTCAAATAAATTTTGAAAAGGAATCTGATGCTTTTCAGACTTACAAAAACAGAACTGTAACATTTTAGGAGAATGAGATAGGAAAAAAAGTTAACAGATGGTTTCACAGAATTTCTACAGGCATCTTTGTTAGTCAGATACTTATAATTTACACTGTCAATTACAGTGTTGTTTTTGTAAAATAAGTTTAGATTCTAATAAAGCAGTTGAGAACCTAAGGGTAATGCTTTAGTACTAGACTTTTGCATTAGAAATAGGAGAAAAAGGGGCTGCATTCTGTTCAGTCTAAGGGTTTATGAATACAGAATTCATGCTGTTCAGATGAATGTATAGTGAGCAGATGCATGAACTGTATCGTTTCAAGATCAGATCTGTATACCTCACATTTGTGAAAATGGTATCTTACTTTGAACTGGCATATTTTAATTTTAAAGCTCTACTTTTCATAATTGAAGCCTTGCAGGAAGCTTACTAGGTGTAAAACTAGTTGAAGTGCAGCAGTAATTTTTAACTGTTTGAAGCTAGAAGGCTGAAATGTACAAGGTTAAGGTTTAAAGAACTCCTGGAACTAGGCATGAGGAAAGATGTAAAACCATCAGCTTATTCTTCAGGTAAAATATGTCTTGCTTTTTTCTTTTTAAACCTATATTAATATTTGACTCTTCTCTGCAATTTCAGGGCAGCTGAAATTCTCTACTCCTTGGCTTTGGTACAGTCCAGTAAATCTGAGAAGATGAATGTATTTCCTTCAGTGAATAACTACAAATTACTAACAGAAGCTAGGAGGAACCTTGGGCTCTTTCAGCATCATGATGCTATTACAGGAACGTCTAAAGATTGGGTAGTTGTGGATTATGGCACTAGGTAATTTATTACAAATATATAACCTTAAATCTTAATTTCCCTTTTTTTTAAAAAAAAAAACAGACATATTTATTTCAGAGATGCAGAGTTGCTAAAACTAGCAACATACTTAGTACTGACAGTGTAGTAATGGTGCACTGCAAGAGAAGTGAATTTGATTACCATGGTCTTAATTTATGAACTATTTTTTAATACTCTAAAGTAAGAATTTGATGTCCAAGCACAATTTCTGATGTTTCAAAAGAAGCTAGGTATACCCAATACCAAGAGTTCTCTAATGAACGGGGCTATTGTTTTGTGCAGTAACTATTGTATAGGAGGACATTTTATGTCTGTGTGTGCTAAGTAATGATCAAGAGACATGCTAATTTAAAACAGATTTTCCTTGGAAAAACTCACACCCTCTGTAACCAACCTTTCTTCGATGTGTGAAATCTTTTTCATATTGCCAGTCTTCTACTTAATTTGTCTGGTTTTGTTTATTGCTGCTATATCTGGTAGATAGTTGCTTTCTCAGTATTGACAAATTATTCTACCTAGCTACTTTGTGGAATTTTTTTGAAAAAGAGTGTATGAGATGTATATACGTATGTCTGTATGTAGATATATGCTTAATTATGCATTTGTTCAGAAAATTGTTAAAAATGGCAATACTAAGCACTAGTAAATTTGAGGGAGATGATGGTAGATGGTTGATTGTAGAACACATGCATTAAATAGCTTATTGTTTTAAAAACCTAAAATATTATTTCTCAGTTTAAACTATATCATTCATTATGAATATTCTTAAATTCCATAAATTTGTTAATTTTTCATTTATTAAAGCATAGGTATAATCAAGGCATTAATATGTGCAGTGCACTCGGTTATGAGAGAGTAAAATAAAGGCTTTTTTTCACTTTACAAATAAAATGATGCAGCTCTCTGTTTCAGAATTTATAAACCTTGTGTCAGTTGAAGCAATGGAAATAATGATAATAGCTTAAATTTTTGTGTTTCTGATTGTTTTTCTAATCTTGCTTACAGGCAATCCTGCTTAACGCTTTGTGACCAGCGTTACAGGCTTGTCTCCACTATAAATACTGGAAATCAAACATTTAAAAAACAAACTTTACCAATATTATAATTTTGAAAAAGTACTTGGTATTTGAGGGTGTATGTTTTGTAGTGTAACAGTGGAGTGGAGATGTACTTTATTTTCAGTATGCAAAACAGGAATATAATGAAATTCAGAATATTTCTGCATTTTACAGTCTGGTCACTAATTGCAATTAGCTGTTCTCAATTTCATACGATATTGATACTAAAAATTACAATTATTTTTCTGTAACTCATACTTGTGAGTTCTTTAATATTTTGAAATTTTGATGTTATCACATTGAATAAAAACAACTGAAAGCTAACTAAGACCTTAACATTTTTAACAGGCTTTTCCATTCCATAATGAACTTGAAGAAAGTGATAATTGATTCTGCTCATCTTCTTATCCTAAAGGATAAAGGTGTTTATAATTATGACATATCAACTCCGTTCCTGAAGATGGTGAGCTATCTTTCCTGATTTTTGAAAAATCAGAGTGAAATTTGCAGCTAATACCTGCTCAAAAATCTGGTACTTACCATTGTTCATATTAATTGAAGATATTGGAAAGTAAAAAGTGAAAACTTGACCGGTTAACGCTGGAAAGACCCCACACATCTAAAGTAAATGGGCTTATTTTGTTCCACTTTGTGTATCACATAGTAAAACCAGGTGTTATAATTTTCTTGTGGGCATAAATTTGTTTGTGACTTCAGTAAAGTGCATATGATAAATTAATATATAATGATATGCAGTCCTGTAATTTTACTTTGCTTATTACTTAACAAATGTAGGAAGATGAAAATTTCCATCCTGAGCATAAGCCTAAACTTAATCTACAAGGCAAGGTCTACACAAGACCTTGTGCTTTTTTCTTCAGCTGAAATTATTCATAGTGGGAATCGACCAACGATAAAGTCAGTAGCAGATCCCCACATATCATTTTAAGCCCCATTTTACAGTGAGGAGCATTTCCCTTCAGAATTCTTAGTTTCTTCATTTTCTGAAAAAATCTCTCTGCTGTGATAGCTAGGTACTCTACCTAAGTCCATACACTTGGAATAGAGAGGAAACAAGATGCTTGGATTGTCTTGTGCATAAGCATAATAGGATTAAGACAGTCCTTATTATGTGATTACTCTTACAGTCATATATATATTTAAAAATTGTTAAAATAGTTCTTTATACATTTTATGACTTTGATACTAATATATACATGCATGCTGCATAGATGTGCCTGTGGGTGTGCGCTATGTTGGGTGTGTGCCACAAATATTCAGTTTTTCTCCTGGTTGGAAAGGCTAACAAAGTGAATGTGCAGCTTCATAAAGTAAGAGGATTTAGAATTAATTCATGAAATGAAGTTTTCACTTGCGGTCTGAATTATGTTGGAGGATGTTGTGATGTTACATATTACCAAACTTTTATTGTTCCTCTTCTTTATGAGTCTGGATTAATACCACTGGATTGTAGAAGTACTAATTGGTGTTTAAACTGTATATTGCCTAGGACCATACTAGGTCAAACCCACTATTACCACTGTGAAAGCAGAAATGAAAGTTCTTATTTTGGTGGTTTTATTATATCCACATTAAACAAAAAGAAAAAAGTTGATCACAGAAGTAAATCATTATTTATCTGTAGGACATGCTGTAACTTCAGCGTATCATAAACCTAATATTCCCACAGTACTTTGGTTATCACAAAAGCTTTTTTAATGTGGGATTTGTAGAACACTAACGGGAGAACTTTAGGATATGTACAAAAAACCTTTTGAAATCCTTGCAACTAGAATGTTCAAAGGCACTTGTTTTGAAATACCATCATGGTATTTTGGTGGATGGTTGAAGCTGAAATCTAGAATTGCTCAGAGATGGACATTCAGGATAAATCGGTACTGAGAAAGCTGAGGAAGACTAATGATGAAGACTTTAAGATTGAAAACAGCTATTGTCTTTGAGGGGTGGAAAAGGAAAAAACATATGGTCAAAGGAAGAGACCAAGAGACTATAGCAGCATTCTAGTACGTAGTAGGTACAACCAGGGGAAAGTTGCTGTTCTTGAAGCCAGAAAAAGGAAGCTGGAAATGATACATGATGGAAGGACTCCGCAATGATGCTGCTTGTGTTGTCTTTCTGCTATTCTTAATTATTAGTTATACACAAAAGCATCATGTTTTCTCAGCTGATAACTGACTCTACATTAGTAAACAAACAAAAAATACACCACTTGGAAGGCAATACGCTGAAAAATAGAAGAAACTTAAACATCCCTGAATGGTCCAACCTGTGAAAGTAGACTATGCAACCATTGCACCTTTCCTGGGTATTAGTCTTATTTCTTTGAGTGCAGAAAGAAAACTTTCATGTAAGTGGCAATTGTCCGATTTGAAAAACATGATTTTGGGGATGTTTTGGAGTATTCTGAGGAACCTGAGAGCTTTACACTTGAGTTGCAAAGTCTATATTTGTTACCATTCCATGAAGCGATAAGAATGTAACAGTATGTCAGCAGTTTAGCTGTTCTTTTGCTTGAAGACTAGTGCAGTAGTGACAACAATGGCTTGTCATTACCTTTTCTCACTGGAAGTGAGCTCTGGGTCATATTGTATTTAAGAAAAGATAAAAACTATTTAAAAGTAAGGACTCATCAGTATTATGAAACAATTCTTCAAGTGGGTTATATCACATAAAAATTCCACACACCTTTGGAAAATTTTCTTTATGTACAATATAATGTAACAAAGAGATCTGACAAGACTAAACTCTAAATCCTTGCATTAAATATAGGAGTGTAGGGTTTCAGACAGTTAATTTATAGCAAGAGAAAGTTAATAAAAATATAAGTATTTGCAAAATTTGAAGGAAGTTGATTGTTACCGTGTTCTTGTATGCAAAAATTAAAACATGGGGTGACAATCTGATAAAGTTATCTAATAAGAGACATTTAATGAAAGCAAAGGTTTCTCAGTGAATCGGTTGAGATGAGCCTTTTTCTTTTGTCAGTCTGAAATACTTAGCTTATAAACTTCTGTGATTCAACCTGTGTAGTGTGCTAAAACAGGTTCCTGTTTATGGTGTGACTAGCATGGTTTTGTACTTCATAGAGTTCATATAATAGGCAAAGCTGAAATTATACATTTATGTGTATTCAAAAACAAATTTAAAGATGTTCTCTTGTAGGATGACGTTCAGTCTTCCCAAGATTCTTTGCCACACAAGACAGTTATAAAGCTGACATCGCAACCGAGGTAAATAATTTACGTATTGGTTAGTGTTTGAGATTCTTTTAGCAATGTGTGTATTTTCACTTATCTAGTAGATTTTTGTCCCATTTCACTTTTATAACTTTTACTCAAAATAAAGGTAAATTTAAAAAAAAAATTAAAAAGGTTAAAAGGTATTCTGGCGTATTATGTTATTACTATTATGTCTAGTTGAAAAAACAGTTGCACTTTAAAACTATATGGGTTTCTTACATACCACTAATTCAGTTACAGCAAGTAAAGGAGTCTGTTTACTATGTGCTTTAATAAATTATGCTTGAGAGCAGCAGTAGTAAATTCTAATTAAACGTAATTACAACTGGCTCAATTAACACTGTGAGCAAAACCTTAGTTTTTGTAAGGCCTCAAAACCACCATATGTGAATGCTGAATTGTCTTTAGTATTCAAGTAAAAGATAACTAGGACATTGTTTTATCTTAACCCCAACTACATAAAAATTTGTTTTTTATGTAGTTTCTAGAGTATTCAGTTGAAACTGACATCCTGCTATCCCCATGAACATTCAATATCCAACCTGAAAAACTGAAGCATTCATTAAAAGTCAACTGATCCAAATAAATTGAATAAGACATATGGATATGAGAGTTGCTGTGTGTGTAAATCAAGTAACAGAAGGTTTTTGCTTACCAAAGATAAGATGATTCACTTGAAAAGTAGTGAATTCTATTTTTGCTGATGTTAGTATTTAATTTCTCTAGTTTTAGCAAGTGACAAGCTAATAAAACTTGCTTAATTCATGAAAGTGTCACAGTATTCATCAGACTGCTACCATTAAAAGATTTTAATCAGATTCTTTGAAAATATCAGCAAAGTTTGGTCCTTTTGAGCTTTTGGGGGAAGCTGTCTTCAGTCCTCTAAAGTTAAATATATATACTGTGTGTGTATATGTAGTTTTAAAATAAGCTTATCTCTAGAGCAGTTGTGTAGACATGCATCTTTTTTTTTTAAATAGTTTTATTCTTCTAGTGTTAGGAGAATAGCACTAGCTTCTAATAGAATGTCTTAAACTTGTCTAAAATGTCCAAAAACTCAGGTGCCTAGCTGTTTATTTAACTAAAATCTTTTAAGTTTTTCAAAATGTACTCTCAGATATCTTCACTTGGAGAGCATTGTAGGTATTGTATATAAACACTTGGCTGGAGGCCAGTTATAATATAGACTTTCTTTGCCATTTGAGGATAGCTTTAATGCTTTTGCTTTCCTTGGCTAGGTTAGGTGCTGAAATTTCCTCCATGCCCTTTCTATCCCCTCATATGCCTTTTGTTTACATCCACTGTTCCATTTATCTCTGCATAGTATGCTACATAAGTTTTTCTCTTTCTTGTGTTCATGTATTCAGGCATTTGCTTTTTTTTTCCCCCCCCTCTTAGTTGTACATTAAGTAGATATACATGTCAAGCTTTTTATTTTAAAATTATTACCCTAGCAGCCTTTTGCTGCTTTTCTCTAAACTTGTCTTAACTTACATTGGTAGATAATTGCTAATTTTAACTTTTCTGGTACTGTGAAGGTACTATCCGGTCGTATAAGATGTGGTTCGTGTTCCAAAGACTGTAATCAGTATTATGGGAGCTAGAATAAAGAGAAAAAAAAAATGTGAGGGAGAAGGAGAGGAGAAAAATTACAAGGAAATATTAATATTGCTGCCCAAAAAACTTTTTTGTAATCACTTCCTGTTTGAAACACTTAGAAAGCAATATTTAAGTGCTAATTACTTCATGCTTCCTTTGTTTTTAAAGTTTTCATTTGAATATTGGTATGTTTAATTATAAAAATGAGCTCAGTCTTTCTAGGCTTCTAACTTTTTAACTCTGGTTGTAGTCTGATTCTCCACTAACATTGTTACTATAAAAGTGGTATATAAGTGGAGACAGTAGCTTCTGCTTAAATCTAGCATGTGAATATTATGACTGCATCTGAGTTTTCTAGGTAACCAGTAAAGATGTGAAATGTTAATTTCACTAGAATCTTAGACTCAACTTGATAAATTTATCATTTAGGATCATCAGAGTTTGAAGCTTCTGAGACAGAAACTGATTTTTCATTTCAGTTTTTGAAGCATCATCAGATTGAAAATACTGATTCTCATCAAAACTTTATTATTTGGTTAATCTCTATTCATAATAGTCTTCATTGTTCATGTCTATAGCACGAAATCTCTATATTTCTTTCTATTAATGTGTTCTAATATTAAGTCAGTGTAATGGCAAGGTGTTACTTTTATTGGCTGAATATTTAGTAGTTTTTGTAGTTTCTCATTTCCATGTCAAGATTTTTAAAAATAGCTGTATTATAACTTGCATATTCTTATAGTAGTTTGGTTCATCTCACCTTTAAATTTAGAGGAACACTACTGATGGGAAGCTTATGACATGTTTTATTAATCCAAGTAATTACTCAATCATTTTCCTATTTTCTTATTTTACTGAGTTGATACTGTCACTTTCAAATCTAACCTACTTTTCAACAGGAAGGTAGTTGTCAGTATGCTTTTACCTCTCTCGTCAGCCTTCTTTTTGATGTTTTTTAGTTGAGTTCTCTTCACTGCTTGTGAAAGTTGTAGTCAGCAGTGAAAACTGATCAGACAGATTGTACAGAAGAGCTAGTACAAGTTGATTACATGGTGAAAAAAGAGAAGAGGAAAAAAAATCTTTCAGTAGTGATTGTTCTAGTAAAAAGTAGCGCCAGATTCTTGTGTAGTTGAGAAGTATCTTTCAAACTGCTTCTAAGTGGGTACCACTTTAAATATGTTATCGTTTCCCTGCCCCCACTTATGCATCTCTTCTCTGTAGTGCTCTGAATCTTATAAATCTGTAGTTTTATTTAAAAAGTAATGTGTTACTGTCAATGAAATAGGTATGTGGAGTACTTTAAATCTTACTGTGACTCTACAGACTTAAAACATCTAAGTGGTCTTTTGATCAGGCTTTTGAGTACTGAAGCTATGGTGTTAATTACACTAAACCCCTTTTTAAACTGATAAAAGGAGTTGTGTGCTTTTTAAAAAATTGTTATTTCTAGCTGAAAAACAAAGCTTTCAGAAGACAGTATCTAACTAGATAGGTAACTACTTTTGTCTTGTTCTGAAATTAACAATTACTACAGAATCACAGAATCACAGAATCACAGAATGTTAGGGATTGGAAGGGACCTCGAAAGATCATCTAGTCCAATCCCCCTGCCGGAGCAGGAACACCTAGATCAGATCGCACAGGAACGCATCCAGGCGGGCTTTGAATGTCTCCAGAGAAGGAGACTCCACAACCTCTCTGGGCAGCCTGTTCCAGTGCTCTGTCAACCTTACTGTAAAGAAGTTTTTTCTCATATTCAAGTGGAACCTCCTATGTTCCAGCTTGAGCCCATTGCCCCTTGTCCTATCACTGGATGTCACAGAGAAGAGCCTGGCTCCATCCTCCTGACACTCACCCTTCACATATTTATAAACATTGATTAGGTCACCCCTCAGTCTCCTCTTTTCCAGACTAAAGAGACCCAGCTCTCTTAGCCTTTCCTCATAAGGGAGATGCTCCATTCCCTTAATCATCCTCGTGGCTCTGCGCTGGACTCTCTCCAGCAGTTCCCTGTCCTTCCTGAACCGAGGGGCCCAGAACTGGACACAATATTCCAGATGCGGTCTCACCAGGGCAGAGTAGAGGGGGAGGAGAACCTCTCTTGACCTACTGACCACCCCCCTTCTGATACACCCCAGGATGCCATTGACCTTCTTGGCCACGAGGGCACAGTGCTGGCTCATGGTCATCCTGCTGTCCACCAGGACCCCCAGGTCTCTCTCCCCTACACTACACTCCAACAGGTCAGTACCAAACTTATACTGGAACCTGGTGTTGTTCTTGCCCAGATGCAAGACTCTACACTTGCTCTTGTTAAATTGCATTAAATTTTTCCCCGCCCAAATCTCCAGCCTGTCTAGGTCTCGCTGGATGGAAGCACAGCCTTCTGGCGTGTCAGCCACTCCTCCCAGTTTCGTATCATCAGCAAACTTGCTGAGGGTGCACTCTATTCCCTCATCCAAGTCGTTGATGAATATATTGAACAGCACAGGTCCCAGTACCGAACCCTGGGGGACTCCACTAGATACAGGCCTCCAACTAGACCCCATCCCATTCACCACAACTCTCTGGCTTCTTTTCTCCAGCCAGTTCACAATCCATCTCACTACCTGATCATCCAGATCACACTTCCTCAGTTTAGCTGCAAGGATACTGTGGGAGACAGTGTCAAATGCTTTTCTGAAATCGAGATAGACCACATCTACTGCTTTGCCATCATCTATCCACCTGGTAATATCCTCATAAAAGGCTATACAGCATGTCTTGGAGAGAAAGCCCACGAGTGTGCTGATAAATTGGTCATACTTATGTGAGAGCCCTGTCCTTTGATATGATAATTGCTTCCTGGGAATAGTCTGCCAGACGTCGTATTTCCCAAATGCCAAAAGTCTTTCATTCACTGGAATTGAGGGTGGGGGGTGAGTTTGAACCTCTTGCCATCCAGTTTAAGCTGTTGGCTGTTGATGAAGGGTATGCGAACAGTGTGAGTGGCTAGATTCCCTAGCTATTTCTATCTACAGTGTTTCCTGGAGACAGCATTGCAGGGGAATGTGATATAGGACCAAATAACTGAACTGACTCTCTGTACCAACCTGGATTTTGTAGTAGTATTGTTTGGCGCAACATAGTGAACCTAGGACTGAATGAGACCTAACAGTATCAATTTTTTTTTTTTTATTTTTTTTTATTTTTTTACACTTCTGAACCTTCATGTACCTGGCTGGAGAGTTTCAGTACTGAGATCCATTGTGCTCTACAGGCACAGTGTAAAGCATTCCATCTGAACTGAAGATGATATCGAAATATATTTTTAAATAATTGATCTAGGACTATTTTTAGTGCTAAACCAACAATACTTGTCATTTGCCAATAGATTACTTTTGTCAGCTAATTGTAGAAGAATGGTATGATGTCCTCCTTACCAGGCTAGTTCAGTAGCTCAGCAGACACATTTTCCACTAGTTCACAAATTCAGGTTGCCTAGGGGATTAATTCTGAGTAGGATACACTGTAATCAATGATTTCTTCAAAGATCTGCCAAGTAGTTTAGTGACATCTACCTTATAAAAGAAAGTTTAATTTTTCCAAGCAGAGTATACAAAATAATCTGGGCTATTATCTTTACTTTGATATCTATGAACAGGTTTAGGCATAAGCTTGTAATTAAGTTTTGGCATAAGTGGTGTTCATCCTGTTAGGTCGAAAATTTGTGATCTTTTTTGAAAAATAAAATTCTGATTTGCCTTAAAGATTTTGTAAGTTGGTTACCTTTTCAAAAATTCACTTGACAGGTGTACCTACTGCTTTCTCAATGTAGCACTAATGCAGAAATTAAAGCTATTCTAAGTTTAATGTGTGATAAAGAATAATGTGCAAAGGTCAAAAATCTTTGACAGAGCAGTGTGTATGCTACTGTATTTGGTTGGAAGATGACAGCAAGGATAACTGGCCTGATAAGAAATTGTTGTTCTGATGTGCGAAAAGGGAAACCTGTCCTGATGATGTGAAGCAGTTGATTATAGCTTCATAACAAAGGAACTGTATCTTTCTGAGTTTAGAAGGTACCTGGATTGGGGTAATGTTTTCATATTCTCATTTGTCAACTTTACCTTTGTTGGTGGGTTTTTTGTTTAGTTTTTTTCACTGATGTGGTCCGTATTGGTAGAATCAATCTAAATAGTTGTCCAGTGTAGTTCCAAGGAGAGGATGCTTTTGACACCATTTGATATTTTAATAATATACATTTTAATTACGTTTTATGCTTTCATAAGTTCTGAGGCATATGTTATTCTAGTTATATCCTGAAACAGTTTTTAAAACAGACAGTTGAAACAAGGGTATTTTAATTTGTCAGTGAGGGGGAAAAATGTTTAAAGAAAACAAGAAAGAATGCAGTTACATTTAAAATGAGACTGGAAATATTTGTGGCAGTTCATACATTGTTAATAAGCAGACTTGTTCCCCAGGGAAAAGAAAAAACAAAATCTAACCAACAGTTGTAGTTTTTTATTAGATGAAATACTGATAGCAGTATGCCCAACCTTGTTACATTTTTGTTAAAGGGAAACCTCTGTATTAGTAGCTTTACAGGAGGTGGACAGGATGAGTGGTCATTCAACTGAGCCTTAACACTCTCTTCTGTTAAGAAACAACCCTTAATTAAGCACTTGTGTTTTCAGCACAGTAGTGCAAGTACTTGAAAAATTAGACAACCCTTTGAAATTATATGTGAAGAGCTGCACTTACAGTTTCCAATACCCTGGCTACTTAGGCCAAATATAGACTAATGATTTTTTTTTTAATTACTTTAAAGTGTTAATCTCGGTGTTCAGCTGCCTGATCAATTTACTGGATTTCAGTAACTACCATGAACATGTTCTGTTTGTAGTAAATGCAAAGTCATTTTGGCTAAATTGAATGGTTATTTTTAAAGCGTTCTTCCCCTTGATTTTCATGATGGAAGAGCTGTTGCAAAGGCAATGAACTGCTTGGCTGACACAGGGTAACTCAGGTGTCTGAATCCTGAAACATTGGTTAATGTGAACTGAAGGAAATATTTCAATAGAAACCATTCTGGAAAAAGTGGTGACTTCAAAATGAACAAAACCGAAACCAGGATACATTCATTCTGCTTTATAGGTGGAAGTTAGCTGTGCAACTACCTTTGTGACCAAACCTGGCAAATTCTGCATTGAGAATGTCAATTGGGAGAGGAAGTGAGGGGCATGGAAGAGTTCACAGCACCTTAATCTCTTAATCGCACTCCTTCTTTGAGATCACTCCGGTTTTTCAGGGATTTCCATTTTTACTGTGCAAGTTTTCTACTTCTTGTGTTAATTATACTATTTTATGTTTATATTAATATAATATTTATGGTATTATATTTTTGTTTGCTGTCTTTGAAATTGCAGTTGCAAAATTAAACCAGCAAATAAGCTGATACAGTTCGTAACTTTTTAGAATCTTTGTATTTTTCAAAACTGCAAAAATACAGGACTTTTGGTTCAATGCACGGGATTTCAACAGTTCTTGTCAAAGTCTGCAGTACCAGTGCAGTCAGATTGTGAAGGTGTTTGCTTCAGTTGGCATAAAACATTATAAGATTAAAATGAAAAATCCCACAATTAGGTGTTACAAGAAATTTCTGGGTTCCTCTGAAAACACTGTTTGTAATGAAAGTGTCATATGAAATGCAGAAAGAATAGGTTAACTAAACATGCTTTGGAGGAGGAAAAAAGCCCCAGGTTTGTTTTTCAAGAAAACAAAAAGTGATCATTATGAAGGAATATGCTAGTAAAGAACTGAATACAACTGAAAGATCTGCATTGTATGCATGTATTTGTTAAAGCAGTTTTGGAAGTAGAAGATACACATTTTCAGTATATTAGTGTATTTGTGTATTATTTCTTTTTTTTTTTTTCAGACACTGGCCCCTTCAGCCTTTTTACTGGAGTTGCTTTGAGGCAATACTGTAGTTAGTTCAAGGCTCTCAAGGCACAGACTGAAGTGATATGGCATACTTAAAGTCTTTCTGCTCTTCTGAACCAGATTTTTTTTCCCTTCTAAATGCAGATTTATAAAGCCTGCACTACAAGAGGAACAAGGAAAGGATTTTAGTGAAGGTACTTCCTGATCCTGAAAAAGTCAGGGGGCTTCAAGCCCATCTTGGACTTCAGAACACCTCACAACTTTGTGGTAAAAGAAAAATTTAAAATAGTGCCTTTGGACGTAATCTTTTTATCCTTAATTGGAGAGTAGTTATGTGCTCCAGATTAGGATGTGTGTGCCACTACAATCCATCCAAATAGTAGGAAGTATGTGTATCTGGCTTATGTAGTGGGTACATAACATTTTAAAAGTCTTGTCTTAGGTCGATGTTGATTTTTGTGTTCTCAAAATTTATAGTTCTTGCTGTGCTGTTGTCTGTGTTTATCGTGACTGCCATTTTCTTGAGGGTGTTCCGTGGTTTGTTCTTGAGAAAGCCACACAAAGGTCCTGTTTCCTGTGAGAGCAGAGGGATGGGATATGTGCCTCATTTTGCATGAGTAATGGATATTATAAAGATACATCTGTAGAGTTATAGAAAGATAATTGATAGGAATGTGTGTGTGGTGAGTTCTCTCACTTTCATTAAAGAATCTAAAATTTGACTTTGGGTTTGTCATTAGGTAGGGCATTTCTGGAGTGATTCTGAATTCTGAAATCAGTCTAAGATAATGAAACTTTGGGGTTTTTTTTAAGTGCAGAAACATTGTTTTCAATTATTTGTTTGTTAAATGAGAACTGTCAGCCATTACTGCTTTTAGAAAAAAATGTGTAGTTTTAACTTTATAGCTCTATTTCTAAAAATTCCCCACTTTCATTTAATTTCTAGTCTGTTTGTTACAAGGCTGTTTTTGCCAGTGCTACCTTCACTCAATAGACAGACTTACTGGTTGCCTAGCTGTTACTTAAATGGTCATTGTTAAATGTTGGATACCATGTATTATTTATCTTATATCTTTGTGTATCCATCTGAGCAAGGTGGAGTTTTTTGTGCACAAGTGAGGCCAACAAAACAAGCAAGAAATTCTTTAGTTCAGATCTTATAATCACAAATTGTTTTCTATTTGTATCAATCGTGCCAACAGAGTAGAATGTAAATAGATTATAAAAATTTGAAGTCATACTGGGAACGAACACTCTATATAGGATTAGAATTTAGAATTATGTTAGCAAACTGGAGCCAATATTTCATAGTCAAAGAATGAAATGAAGCAGGCAAGTGGAAGTATTACACACCATGTGGAAAAAACAGTGTGAGGACTAACCAAATAGACATTAGTGAGGCAGAAAAAGCTTAGGAATTACAGAAGATCAGATTGAGGGAGTTACTTGTATGTTGTCAGAAGCAATTTTGGTTTTGAATTATTTAAATGGAAATGTTCTGTATAAAATACAGCTGAATAGTGTGCTATGCTCAGAGTGATGAAGGCTTCATCAACAATGCTATGTCTAGGTTTAGAAAACATACTTCAAGAGATAAGACTTTGAGAAGGCTTAAGAAGAAAACAAGACTACAAAGTTGAAGACAGCAACTAAAGAGATGTTGAAAGCATATCATCTGTTGAGTTTGAGAAGTCTGAGAAAGAGAAACATAAATCTATAAATACATACAGATTTGTTAAAGAGAGAATCAGTTGTATTCTTGCAGTAGAAAAAAGGAAGACATAATTGGAAGAAATGTTACTTTAATGTAAAGTAATCAAAACATTAATTGTATATTAGCAAAATGAATGCTTGAGCTGCAGAATAATTTTGGACGTTTTCAAGAATAGTGGATGCAGCATTTGTCAATGGTTGTCCTACTGAATTCTCATTCTGGTTAGGAGGTCAAACTACAGCAACCTTTTTAGTGCACTGTCTGTTAAATTGATATCTAGATTAGCATTTTTTCTCTTGAATTTAGTCTTGAGAGTCATAGCAAAACAGCATATTTTGCAGTACCCAGTATGGCCTAAGGTTATAGGCTAGTCTGTTTTGTACATACTGTCTGTTATCTGACCAGCTGGAATAAACAAGAAAAATGGTCTGGTTTAAGGCATACAAGACCTTCTGGTGACCCAAAATGTTACCTGGTGTTTGTATGAGAACTGGTTGCTCTAACAAGAGAACAGTTCTGCGTACAACTGCTGTCTTTAATGCATCAGCACAGTAATCTATGCTCTGTTTTTCTTACAGGTAAGAGAAATTTTGTGCTTAGGATAAAAAGGGTCTTTCTCCTCTGACAAATGTTATTTTGGTGCTTGGCAGATCTACTACAAAAGGAAGGGTGCTTGTGTATTGCTTTTGATGAAAGAGCTGTCTGAGTGCTGGGTATTTTAACTGTTTTACACATCAAATGTTTGCAGAGTATTTTGTCTTATTTATTTTATTTTAATTATTTTAATTTAATTGCATTTATTTTATTTATTTCATTTTATTAATTTTATTCATTTTATATATTTTATTTCATTTTATTTTATTTTTATTGGTAGGTAGGTTTCTCATGACATGAGAAGTGCTGAGCAGAGTAATAACTACTTAGATTAGTAGCAACAAATCAGTTCTCTATAGGAATGCAAATGTGAAGATATTTCCTAATACTGGAAAATTCTGGGTTTTGCCTCTGCCTCTCCTCTTGCCCCATATATGTAGCATGTACAGACTCTGTATATGTATGTATCTGGTTATATTTATGCATAAGAAATATCGTAAATACCTAACATCCTATTTCTTGTACTTCTGTAAATTGGTTGGTGTAGTTTGAAATGGAAGTGTGTTTTCCCTTTTGGTGAAAAAAACAAAACAAAACAAACCACCCTGTGATGCAGAATTGTTGCATCATATGGGTATTACTGCTATTGCTTTCTTTCTGAATGTGAACTAGGAAGAAAATTATTTTTGGATTATTGGACAAGTATCCATGCATATCTATTCAAAAATACATTAAATAATTCCTCAGGTGGTTATGGAGTTTTTGACTCAGAATTAACTGACAAATTGATTTATACATTCCTCGTTTCCTTATTTTTTGGAAGGTTTTGCCACTATTAAGTGGATGTTGTGAGCCAAATGTAATTGACAATAGTTCAAGATACACAGAGTCTTAAGAGTTCAGTGTTTTGAATAACATGTATTAGAAAAAGTGTAATTTGGGTGAAATCAGGAGAACTTTTTACATTTCAGAAACAAATACTTGTGTCAGAGGGGGCAATGAGGGTGGTTTAAAAAAAAATACCTGCAGAGTCAGATTTTCTTTAAAACAAGCATGAGTCAGACTTGAATACCATCAGAAACTGGATTGGTCACATGATTTTAATGCATGAGATCTTGAAGGACTTGGTCCAAAATTTTATTTTTCTAAATACTTTCTTGCTAAATACATTTTGAATACCACTGAAAGGTGTCTTGAAATGCTGTGAAACATATAGTTTCTAAAGCTCAGTTTAGTAACTGATAGAAAAGTTGTAGAAAAAAGCATTAAATTGCTGTCAAGGAGTGTCACGATCATGAGCCTGCACAGTTGGCTTTTGATTAGTCTTGCTCCTAAAGGAATATTAAGAACACGGCTTGAGATATTAGAAAATGTCTAACTTCTCTAGAACCAGAGGAGTAGAATGACCAGATGATTTCCTGAATATATTAAAAAAAAAATAAAAGAGGTTGGTTAAAGGACATTTCAACTTGTATATATGGCATTTATATGGCATTTATTTTTCAGAACAGTTGTTTTGTAGACTCTATCCATCTTCAGTAATTCATAGAAGAAATGCAGACAAACTTGACCAGATATAGAAAAAAAGTGGATGAGGGGACCTGTACTTAAAATGTCACTTTAACCATATTTTTGGCTACAGAGGCCTTGACTTATGTGAAAAACCAGAAAGGCTTTGAACAGAACTAAGTATTTTGATAGTGCTTTTTTTCACCTAGTGTTTTGAGTAAATATTATCATGGTTTTTCTTCTTTAAGACAAAGCAATTGCTATGGTTAGGTTTTGTTAAAGTTTTATTCCCATGGCCCTCTAAAGCAAGGAGAGAGGTTTTAAAATAATATGAGAGTAATTTTGGTAGTCCAGTTATTTTTAGTTTTATTCTGTATTAAAAAAATAAGGAAAGTAAGTGCATATTAAATGTTTTATTGGGCTTCAAGGCAAGAATTATGGAAATCTTTTCTTCAGGGGAGGTTGTGCGTGTTTGCAATGTGCAGACAGATAAATGTTTTAAGTAGATGGTCTTGCTTCAGTTCCGTTTGCCACCATCCCCAAAGATATCGACCACCCTGGGCCCATGTAGTGTCAGTACACAGAATTTTTAGGATTCTAGTTTTCTCAGGCTTTTTTTTTTTTTAATTAAAAATCCAACATAGGTCAGAAGTCACATAATTCACTTTTTAAAATGATATTTTTGGCAGCCACTGTGGCAAGAAGTCCTTTCCTTTACACAGTTTAAATACTAATCCCGAGTTAATTTCTACCTCATACACATCAGTGTTAATGATAAACCGAAGTTACTATCTACTGACTCTTCTCACATCTTTCAAAGTATTTTTTTTCTTTCATTTTTTTCGGATACAGAACAGTTTTGATTCTCTCCTGGCCCCTCATTTGGTACTGGAGAGTGTTTATTGTTCTATCTTCCCAGTGAGATGACTTTTTTTAGAGAATTTCAGTTTTGTTTGGAATTCTAAAATCTTAGTCCATCAAAGTCTTTCAACTCCGAATTCTATTCTAATTGACTCACCAGTCCTGGTGATTTTTAACATATGTAGAGTTACTTCAATTTATTTTCTTTAAGGCTTAAGGCATTTTAATATGTATTCATGACTTTTCCCTCCCCTTCACTCCCCCCACCCCTTTGACATTTCAGAAGAACTTACGTGCTTCTGTTTGTTCTTTTTCATTCTTCAGTGGAAGACAATATGGTGTAGAATTTGGCTTCATGACTTGTATTCTTTCTCAATTTTGGATGTACTTGCACTAGTTTTGCTTTTTTCACCACTTAGCTGTTTTTTAGCTTAGACTGTATAGCTAAAGAAATTAATGACCTTCGAAGGTGCTGTTCACATAACTTGCATTAAAATTGTGCGTATGTGCCCAGAGAACTGGTTCTGATGCTTAGATGTCTATGAAAGTCTGTCAGAGAGAGTCTAGGAAAACTGATCAGTCTGAGCTAGAGTGCCTCAAGGAGTTTGTTCTCACACCAAACTTGATTAAAGGTCCTCCACCAAGCAATGAAAGCTGTTGTCCTACGCTGTCATGAGTCCAAGTGTCTTGAAGAGGTGATCTTCTGAATAATCCTTTGTCACTGATGATCCTCTGACATTCACTAGTAATGAGTTCTGGTTTCTCACATTAGTTGAATGCATCACTTCTGAAGGCAGCATTGAATGAACTTTAAAAGAAAATGGTAATTGAGTTACAGATGTTACCAGTAGATGCGTGTATGTACCAACATATATGGATGTCCATATGTTTATGCACAACAGGAAACAAAAAGCAGTGGTTTGAAATACTGTGACTTCTAGTTTAAGAAACAAAATTTGCAAAAGCATTCTTCTAGGAGACAGAGATTGAAGTTGTTAGAGATGTGAAGCAGCTTTATTCAAATTTTACCTGATAATATAGCTACACTGGTTTACATGTTTTCTTGATAATTTAAAAAGTATTTGAAATACTAATGGGTGGCTTTTTCAGGTCTGGCTGAAAATGTTTCACTGCAAGTTAAATCTTTACTACAGGAAAGACTAGTCAAAATATTCTTTGATGCTTGAATGTACGCATTTAATTAGAAGAGTGTATTAATAACATATGGTGGGTTATATAGGGAAAATGATCATGCTTCTATGAATAAAAGAAACTTATTCTGGGTTTCAGAGAACCAGAAAAGTTTAGGGTAAAAAAATTCAAGGTGTATCTTCCCGAAAGTATCTGAAAAGCAGGTGGCAGGATTTGCTTTTCTGAGATTGCAAATATTTGCACATCAGAGATGCATCCAATTTAGGATTAAGATCTTAGATATGCACCTGTTTCTCATTTTTTGAGAGGCTGAGAGCAGTTTACACCTGCTCCCAGTGCACAGGTGGAATATGTGTTCTCTGTGTATTGTCTGTGTTTTTATCTGTAGAAAGTTATGTTTTCCTTTTGTTTCAATATAGTTTGTATGAAAATAGCTTCAGAATATCTTGATTTCCTGAATAAAGGAAAGAAATAATGGCTGGCACTTGGCCCTAATGGTGTTTCTCAAGTAAAATATTTCAGGTAAATTTTTTCACCTGAACTTTACCAGTAGGGATGAAAACTCCTCCCTTGTTATTTGGACAACAACGTGAGCTTTTGTAGTTTTGTTGGTGCTGTTACAAGTGATCTGAAGAATGAAAGGGAAGCAATGGTGTGCTACTTCTGAAAGACAGTAATATTCATGTTTGTCTTAAAATCTGGAATAGAAAAACCTTTAAATATTGTCAAGTTACTTCTCTGTGTAATGCAACTACAATACATTAAGCAGTAGTACATTTGTGGTTTACCTTCTCTGTAGTGATACAGTTTAAGTGAAGTGTAGGTCTTTTGTTTCAAATAGAATTTAAAATAGTTATGGTGGGATGTTGTTAAAGGGTGGGATTTGAGTGGTACTTAAGAAGTAGTGATTTAATTACATTAGTCAGTGTTTTTGTATTTGCACAAGAAGTATAAATAAGTATAAATACTTCAGTCCTGCATAAATAAAAGTTGAAAAGAAATTACTAGCATCTGGGCAAAATTCCTATATTTGAACTGCTGAAAATCTGCTCTGTCATTACTAGCTTTATCTGTCTGCCTTATTACTTTAGATACATATGATGCACTTATAGTACATTGATTCAAGAAGGTGTAAAACCTGTGTACATTGATTCAGTGAGTTTTGTTTTGTCTGAATATAAAGAAATATAGTCTGTTCTTCAAGTCTTTTGTCATGGGTAAATTTGTCATACAGCTAAATTAAAGTTGTGAAACATGTTTATGTCAATGGGAAGGTGAACAGTGTTTCTGGAAAAAAATTTATGTTAGTATGTTCTTTGGCAGATAATTGATATGTAATTAGGATGTATAGCATTACTAGAAATTAATTCTATGCATAAGCTAGCATTTTACCTCGAGGCATAAGAATTGAGGAATTCCACTGTATAGAAAGAACAAATAAAAGATTTTTGTAGTGTTTTGTTGATGGATGAGAATGACGATTTATTCGGAGCTTTAGTGTTGGATAATCTCTTAGATCGGTATTATTTCTGACACAGTTCTTGGACTCTTCTTTCACTGTATATGAGGAGTTCTTAAACTATTTTTTTTAATGCCTTCCTACTTTTTAAGGTGTCTAGACTGAGAGTAGTGTTGGTTTAGTTTGGTGTTGATTCCACAACTGTTAGAAAAAAAGTATGTTAACATGTAAATTAAAATCTTATCCAAAAATAAGATGTCTTCAGTTAAACAGAGTGGAAAATGACCTACCCAAGTCTAGGTGAGGCTTTCACAAAGTCATGCAGAAGTTCTTAAAGACTTTAAAACTGACCAAGAATACAGTTAACTATTGTGTTGTCAAGTAATCTAGGAGTCTTCTACACAAAACAGGGCAAAAAAGAGCATCCCAAAAGCTCTTTTGGTTGTGCTGTAAGGCAACTGACTACAGTTAGATGCACAAATATGCAAGGTTATGCACAGAAGTTATGATTTAACAATACTTTAGCACAGGAATCTTTATCTAAGGAGTTAAAAGGAAAACAGTTTTTATGGGAAGCTCATTCTGTGTATGCCAGTTAATTCAAAGGTTCTTGATAGAAAAAGCTGATGTAGCCTTTGATTTTAGTTTATTCAACTAATGAGAAACTGGAGTTGACCTTTGCTACTGATATAGTTAATGTAATAGGTTAGCAGTGAAGGGCCATGAAATTGAAAATGAGGAACCTAAGTTTGATGCAGAAAAAAAGAAGGAGCCAATGAAAAGATAAGGGGAAAATGGTAGCCTGGTTAGTGTTCATAAGGATTCTTAGTATCTGCAGAGCAAAACTGCATTTGTTAAAATTAGAGTAGTGTTGCAAAAAAATCAAAGGACGGGATGGAAGGCGCGTGAGACTTTTCAACGGTATAGAGAGGAAGGAAAAATTTTCCTTGTGTGTCTGTATTGCATTCATAGTTTAGTGGTAGATTAACTTAGTCTGTCTGGCTTTCCACTGAAATTCTGTAGAAGTCCTTTCTCTCAGAATAAGTTCCTTATTAACTCTAAGCAGTTTGCTGCCTCTCAGCCCTGAAATTTTGCTGCTTCGTTATTTCCAAAGTGTTATTGCAGCAGTTTTGTCCACTGCCTGCCAGACTGTATGGTGCCAGGGAGACCTTATGCTCTTCTGGTATGTGTGTAGAGGAGGGCTGCCCTCATTCTGTTTAGAACTAGTGTTGGAAAAGAGAAGATATTAAAGGGTTTAGCTATGTAAGTAACTTGTTTTCAGACCTTAGTTGTATTGTAGTCCCAGGCTAAGGAATAACGTGCAGTGCATCTAAATATATAGGTAAGGAACATGAAGACTTACAGTCAGAATGTGAGATTATGGAAAGAGGTTCAAGCTACAGGTGATGTTAAGGTTAAAGACCTGGGAGACAGAATAAGATTTCTAGTTTGAGTGGAAGGAGACAATTCTAGGTGAAGCATTTCAATCTGTGAAAGTCCTAATTGAATTTGAAGGCTAAGATGTGAAAGAAAAAGACAGAAAACTGCTGACGAAGCATTGAGCAGTCTGCATAGAAAATAGAGCAGAGAATGGGGACAATCTACTTAGAAGAAATGCTGAAGGAGTGATTTGATAAGTAAAAAGTGGATATAATGGAAACAGATGAAAGATAAGATTTCATGAAGAAGTAAACTGTTACACAGTGGGGTCAGAGAGGCTGAAAATAGAATGTTGGTTCTGCTGTGTATCTAAGAAGTTATTAGAAATTTTGGCAAGAACACTTTTCATTGTTAAAGACAATTTTTTTAAAGGATAAAATGAACAGAGGGAAGCTTCAGGGAACAGTTGTAAATAGTGCATTCTTTGAGCTTGGAAATGAGAAGGCAAGAAGTACAGTGATAGTCCCACAGATGCAAGAGGCACAAATGTTTTAGTGTAATTTTATTTTTCTATGCTGTACAATATATGAACCCATAATAAAAAAGAATTTACATAGGCTAATAAAGTCGCTGTCTTCATTTTCAGGGCTGATTCTTTTGATTAGTGACATAATCTGTGTTCAAATGGAAGAACAGGCATAAAATGACATAAGCATCAGTTATTCCATATGTACCTAGTAAAAAATTTCAGTGTAAATGCTGACAGTTGCTGTAGGAAACCTTGGCAAATTTTAATTTAAATGATTTTGAACTTTCCCTTATAGCAGAGAGAAACTAGTTGCTTTGAAGAATATATGTCAGATATATGCATGTACAGCAGGTTTTTTTATTACCTCAGTGTTTAAATTATGTTAAAGGAAAAGCAACTGCAGATAAGAATTTAATAGTTCAGCCTGAAAAATAAGTTTATAATGCCCTTAAATCTCTCAGTTGTGCTTGCAACTGTTAATAGCAGTTCTCGGTAGTTAAGATGGGAAATTGATGTATTTTTGTTGTCAGGTATTTTTACAATTGCTTGGAAAAATAATAAGAAGAAAAGATCTGCCAAGAATCAATGTTAAATATCCATTGTTTCCTGGTTATGTTTTGCATATTTATTTGTTGTGATATATACCTGTTGTTCTAACATTGTTTTAGTGCTTTGTATGTAAAGGTTACGTGCAACAATAGTAAACCTGAAGGAGGAAGCTTGTTTGCCAAAAAGATAACTTGGCAAATATGTTTTTGCAGGTACCTTTTGATATATAATCCTACAGAACAAGAGCGATTTTCAGTAGTTTCAGTCCATGTGGATTCACCCAGAGTTAAATTATTATCTCCTTTGGGAAAACCTGTTATTGTCCAGATTAGCGCTGTATGGGATGGAGCAACTACAGTATCTCATGAAGCATATCAGGTATGCTACTTTAAGTAAAAACTATTAAAGTATTTTTTAACATAGAATCATAGAATGGTTTGGGTTGGAAGGGACCTTAAAGATCATCAAGTTCCAACCCCCCTGCCATGGGCAGGGACACCCTCCACTAGACCAGGTTGCTCAAAGCCTCATCCAGCCTGGCCTTGAACACCTCCAGGGATGGGGCATCCACATATATTGTAGTTTCACAGTTGAAGAAAATGGAAAACATACTTCCAAGTATTGGCAGTTCTTTCTTCTGCAGATACCATTAATTCAGTCATTTTAATGAGAAAAAGAAACATATATTTAGCATAAAGGAGTCTTAAACTGATAAGTTACTAAATTTCTGTGATTTGGTGCATTACATTTAAAGGGTCAGTTTTAGTTCAATGAACAGAAAATACTGGATGTGTGTCTTTCCCCCCAACTTTTTAAAGCTGCTTTTTCCTTTTACGTGATAGTCTATACACACAGTCTGTATGTGCTCAAGCACTCCAGGTGGAAGGTTTTGTAGGTGCAATGGCTTAAGCAGTTAGATTCTGATTTTTTTTTTTTCCTTTCAGATATAGAGGCTGGATAATTATCTCCGTTGATCTTATACTTGAGCTAGACAGATGCATTTGAGGCCGCCTATTGTTTTTGGTTTTAAACAAATTTTCTGAGAATTTTTGTGTCCTACATAATTACAGAGGATTGTCCTTAATTATCACACATCAGAAACTGCGGTCTGTTAAATTCTTAGTGATGTAATAGTACTGTATTACTGTAATAGTATTGTATTACTTTCAGGCGTACATTTTTAGTCTGATTCCTTTTGACTTGGAAGCCAAACTGAAGCTGTTTCAGATAATATTCCTGAGAAGATAAATCAATAAGTGTATCTCAGTTGTCTTCCAAAGTGGTAATTCTTGATAATTGTTGAGTTAATCCCGGTAAGCTGCTCAGCCCCACATAGCTGCTTGCTCACTGCCCGCAGTGGGATGGGGAAGAGAACTGGAAAGGTAATGGTGAGAAAATTTGAGGATTGAGATAAAGGCAGTTTAATTGGTAAAACAAAAGCAGTACTTGTGAGCAAAGTGAAACAAGGAATTAATTCACTCCTTCCCATTGGCATCAGGTGTTCACCCATCTCTAGGAAAGCAGGGCTTCCTGCAAGTGTAATGGTTACTTGGAATGACAAACACCATTGCTCCCTATATTGCCCCTTCCTTTTTCTCCTAGTTTTTATTGCTGAGCACAGTGCAGCATGATCTGAGGTCTATTTGGTCAGTTGGGTCAGCTGTCCCAGTTGTGTCTCCTCCTGACTTCTTGTGCCCCCCAGCCTTACCCAACTGTCCAGGTAGCATGAGAAGCAGAAAAGGCCCTTATAAGCACTGCTCAGCACTAGCTAAAACATCCCTGTGTTATCAGCATTGCTGATAGCAAAATGCAATACTGTATGAGCTACTGTGAAGAAATTTAACTCTATCCCAGCCAAAACCAGTATAATAATTAACAAAGTTAATTGCCTAAAGAATAAATAAAATTATAATTACAATTACAGTACCTCAAATTATAAATTGCTTTGGAAATCTACCTTGTATATTACTCTTCTGTGCAGATTATAGCTTCTAAATACCAGAAACTAAATTTGAGAGAGTTGCCTTATATTTTGCTATTTAAATTTGTAGCTTTTAAAAATACAGCTTAAGTGATAAGTAGGGTCTATGCACAATTGATACACTACACACTCATCTTTAATGGACAGCCAGTATGCTCAGCACTGCACATCACAGTTAACATTCTTTTTTAACAAGATTCAGAATCATTATTGCATTAATACAACAGTGATTCTGGGATCTTGATGCTAAGCAAATTAGTGATGCCGACATTTTTGTTTGATAATTCTTCTTAGCATGCTTCAGCTGTTAATTTTGGAATATTGTTTGTAATTTCATACTCATTTATGTGCTACAGCAAAAATTCAGCCATCCTAAAACTATTGAAGCAAAGGGAGTTACTTTGAGTGTAAATTTAGTATTGAAAGTTGATACTTTTACATTTTTAATAGTGGATTCTTCCTTGTTCCCAACAGATCTCTTTTGTGGCTCATCTACCACCTCTGGGGCTTGCAGTTTACCAGCTTTTGGAAGTACAGAATTCAGAAGCAGTTTTAGCAGACTATAATATATACATGAGGAATAGTAAGCAGGAGAAGCCAGACAGACTTTTCAAGATAAAGGAGATGCAGAATTCTATGGATAATATAATATTAGAAAATGCTTACATGAAACTGTGGTTATCTGGAATGTCTGGATTACTGGAGGTGTGTTGCATTTTTTTTTTTTAACTCTTATGTTTTACCTTTTTAAGAATTTCTGGTGTTATTAGTGGAAACCTGAATGTGTCAACTATTTAAAGCATGATTCTCTGTCCTTAGAAAATAAAGACCAAAGAAGATGGTAAAAATCATCAAATGAAGGTGGAGTTTGCTTGGTATGGAACTACAAGTAACCGGGACAAAAGTGGAGCTTATCTCTTCCTACCAGATGGAGACGCCAAGGTAAATCTTCTGTTTGCAGAGATTCTAATCTTGAAGTAACTGGAAGCATTCTGCAAATACAGATGGGAAGAGCTAGTTTTCCCCAACACTGAAATACAGCTGCGTAGCTAGAAATAATGACATCGGATATTGAAATAAATGGCAGATCATACATAGTACTTCATAATCCTAGATTTGGGTAAAAACAGAGCATTGATTTGAAAGTGTAAAGATGTACGGAATATTTATGATTCACCAAGAACCTTATGATACTTCCCTTTCAAGAAATCCAGAGAGATGTGACCACTCACTATCAATAAAATAATTTCACTTTCAGTGGTGGAAGTGTATAGGACATTCTGATTAATTTCTGCATTTCTTCACTTTTCTGATTCTTAAGAATTCCTTATTGTGAATGAGCAGCTTCCAGTTCAGAGTGTAGTACTTTTTTAGCTGATATTAGCATATGTAGTTTAATATAGTAATTAACATACTGAGTCCCAGTTGATGAATGTAAAGATGCAGTAGAAAGCAACCATTCTGATTTAGTTATCTAGGGTTATCAGTATTTTTAGCTGCATAATTATTGGAGGGTAACAGCATACTCTTATTACTTTTCAAATTGGAAATTCAGAAATGACAGTATTCTTACAGTGACTTAATTACTGTATGGAAACTACTGTACTACTTTTGGAACTGGAATGGTGATATTTCGGAAAGCAAATGATGAAATAATAAACACTTTTAAGAAGCTAGCTAGTTTGCAGCACATTTCTTCTGCCCAGTTTCTCCTGGGGAAACTTAAGTTGCATAAGATGTATAAGACAAACTGGGAGTTCTATGTTTACCACTTCAGGAAACAAGCAAGTGCAGTCATTATTTTTTTTTAATATTTGTGTGTGTGTGTGTGTGTGTGTGTGTGTGTGTGCATTCTATGTGTAAATCAGTCTGGAAGTGGACAGAATAATTCCTTTCCTTTAAGCAGTCTGTCCTAGAAGCACACATTTTGAGGTCTGTGAGTTGGCAATTTTAAACCGTTTAGTATATTTAGTCCCATAATTGTTTGCATCAGTTATGTACAACAGGGTTCACTTATTCTTAATTTTCAAATGTCAGTGGTTTTGATCTGTGATTACTTGAACGATATGACTTTTTTTTTTTTTATTTTTACCTTTAATCAGATTCATAGTCACACTTTAATTTTATTTTAGATACTACTTCGTCTTTTGGTTACAAAAGCAATAATCATTAAATCTAACAGTTATATAATTTCAACTACACTTCTGAATTATTTGCTTTATAAAAATAATCTGGACAAATCTAGATAACAAAATGCTATGGCTTGAACAGAAAAAGTCTGTCACATCCCCGCAGGCACAGTTAGAACATAGAGTACATATTGAACTTTTATGAAAAATGAAATTCAAGTACATTTTTAGTTAACATTAAAAAGGGTGGTATGTTCAGCTTTTATAACTTCTTATGCAATAAAAACGAAATCATGGTACTTCTAAAAATTCTGCTTCATTAATATACAATAAGGCTCATTTGGCTTGCATTTTAATGACATAAATTAAGCTGTCCCACTAGGAATAACAATGTAATTCTGTAGTAGTTTCTAAACCAGTTTGAACTAGTGATTTCTGTTTTAAAAGAAATGCCATCTGTTCAGGGTTCACAGTGTGAGGTGGATTGACTAACATTCCCTTAAGTCCCTGTGTGGAGTCGCAATAGGATAGATTACAGGCAGTTTTCCTGATTTTTGGCTAGGTGTGGTTTTTTTCCTATCCCACTCACCCTATGTATTACTGCAAAATTTGCAAAGAATAATTGCATTTGGTGTTGGGTCATTCTCCTCTGGTATGTGTACAGTTACATGTTTTCTTTGTCTTTGTTAACAGGTTGTTTTGTCACCTGATGAGTCTTTTGGTTCTTTTCTTTTTAGTTCTGCAATACTCAGAAATTATTTTTCTTCATCTGGTTTAATTGTCTGTCTTACCATAGTACTTATGTAGCCTTTTTGGTCTTTGGTTATTCTGCCAGTTTCATTTTTGAAACTTCCTGCTGTAACACGCTAGGTTTGTGGACCAATGGCTTAAAGCCATGTCAGTTTAGAACGCTTGACACATACAGGCCACCTCTGGTCGTCGGTAGGCTCTTATGAGTGGATGTCATGTTTTCTGCAGATGATGGTCTGTGTACTAGAATGTACACGGATCTGAATCTTTCAAGAAGTTCCTTGGATTAATCATCTGAATGGCTGACCTCAAACTAGCCTGGAAAACTGCAAAGAGTGCATTCTTGCTAAGACGTGGTAAGCCTCTAGTACCAGTGCTAAGGTGGTCATCAGCAGAGGCCTGGGTTAATGACAGTGATTTACATTGTATTAAATAGAAGGTACACTGAACACAGGTAGCTGTCCCTGCTCTGGAAAGAGCAACTGGACTTTGGGCTCTACAACATCATGCCATGGTGTAGCTAGACAGCCCCCAGTAAGAACAGTCTCTGGGCTTGCAGCATAGAATCAACCATGGACATGACGCTGTCCCTGCTGTCTCTGAAGTGTGAAAGTAGTTCAGTGGCAGCCTCATGTCGGGATATCGGTGCAAAGTCCAGGACAGTGACACAGAGCAGAGACTCCATGCTGAAGCTTTAGAGATAAGGCAGTGCTCCTACCATGTCTTTGTGTTTTCTGCAAAATAAAACAAAATCAAGGTACCAGACAAACCTCACAACGAATATAAAGAAAAGCATCTTGTCTATGAAGGGAACACGTGTTTGTTTCTCTCAGAATTTTGTGAAGGATGGCCAACTCTGTAAATCTGTTAATCTGTGGGGAAAAATAAACAATAAACTTTGCAACGGTTAAATGTCTATATTTTCTTCTGTGTATTCAAGATAAGTCATTATGTGATGGCCTATTTACTAGCCATGTTCACTATCAATAAGGAATAGAACAAAACATTTTTTTCTGAAGACTCACATGCTAGGTCTTTGTGGCATCAGTTTGAGTGGTTCATTTCCTTCTTTTGCAATTCAAAATCAAAGTGGACTTTTTTAATAGACCTGGACTGTGAAACTGTGAATCTACTTCCTTTGAAGTGTCTCTTCTTTCCTTCATGCTGTCCTTTCCTCAAGCATCATATCTATAATCTAAAAATCTTCCCCACATATTGGTAGAGTTCTTTTTGGAGACAAAAGTATTAAAATGACAACTGTCACATAATTCTTAAAACACAATTCTCAAGAGCTCATAGTATTTGATGCCCCCACCCCCTCTCCTCTGCCCAGCCAAATCTCAAACCCTGCTAAATGAAGAGTAATCTTCTGTTGAGAAGCAGCTTTTCTTGAAGGCTTTGTCTTGAGTTATTTTTTAAAATATCATATGTATCAAGAGAAATTCAGTGGGCTGGAAAACTTTCCTCTGGGCATATTTTATTTGACTTCATACCAATAGTGTGCTGCACTGACAGAAATTCCTAGGCCACACTAAGGTTGTTTGTAGTGCTTCACTTGACTACAAGGGGAAATGCTTATTGCCCGTGCCTTCAGGCTGCAATAGCTTCTGTGCAAACCAGTAAACCTTTAACTGAAGGCATCTTTCCAATTATCTCTGCCCGTTGGCACTTTGGCACTTGATTTGATACCAAGTATTTTAAGATATTCTAGGGAGCTATGGGATATTATTTTGCTGCAAGTATTTTCCCTTAAAATTTCTGTCTCTTTTTTTCCCCTGCCCTTCCTTCAAGGGGAGATTGTCATATTTCTTTTGAATATGAATACTGAAAAATGGTTTCTGGACTGTTTGGCTCATAGTTCTGTTATCCTGTTTCTGAAAATACTGCTTTCGAGGCTTAATAAAACCTGACACAGTGAGCTACTGAATCCTGTAGAATGAAACTCATTCCAGTGGAACGGATTTTACAGCAGCTATTCATTTTAATTGTTTAGGAAGTACAGTCTTGAGACTACCACTGGATATGGGACCTAAATTTTTTATTCCTAATTTCAGGTCTGAGTAGCTATAGAATTCTTCACACTGGAAGGTCATTTAGTCTTAACTCCCACTCAAAGCGAAGTAAATACTGAATTTAGAACCAGGTCTTTGTCCAGTCAATTTTGCGAATAGTTCTATCATTGTTTCTTCCTTCCACTTAGAAGAGAAAGTGGTTTGTATCTGAGTAGTAAGAGGCCTGTATCAGCATCCTAGTCAGATTTTCATGTCAGAAGTTTCTTTATATTTCAAATCCAGGACAAGGATCTTTTCACAGGCCCTGGATGTCTCACCAAGGATCTTTACAATGATATGAGAATAATTGCATATTCAATATGTAAAGATGTTTTCCTGCTTAAAAGCCTGACTCATTGAAATGTTTTCAGTGTGGCAAACCTGGTCAATTACCTCTTTGTAGGTTCTGAACTCAGTATGTCTCCAGATGACTATCAAGAAATCACTTCTGGGATTATTGCTTTTCTAGGCACTAAATGTGAATTAGGAGGCTTCCCTGTTCTCTTAGTACCATTTTTTTTCTTCAATTTTCCTGCTTGCCCAACAATCAGGAAGCAACAAGCATCATTGAGGTATACACAGTATCTCCACTCTTTGTGTCAGAAAGAACTTGTCTAACCCCCAAAACCACATAATAGCATGTGCCTTTGTAACTCTGATTCCTCATTTATACCTTTTGTCGGCCCTGTGTCTGAATTAGAGGCTTGCAAACTGATTTTGATACATTTGTCTCAATGCATGTGCTTGGGGAATCACAAATTAGGATTTTAAAAAATTAAATCGCTTTCAGACAAAATTTGAAAAATGTCACTTACTAAGCCCATAAGATAGGTGTTACTTTGCTAACCGAATGTATCTGGCAGGCTGCTGTTTGTGTAAGTAGCATTCTCCTAAATAATAATTGGTAGGAGTATTTGCTTGGCCTGAAGACCTCAAGTTTCTGAGTTAATTTTCTGAGTTCCTGCTCTTTAACTGCTACTTCAGTCCTTCATTGCTAACCTGAAGATCTTCATGCTGCCCTGCATCAAGGGCATTTCTTTCAGTTTCTTCTTTTATACCATAATGCTTGAAATCTTCTCTGCAAATATATGTACAGTTATAAGCTCAAATAAGAAGATTGGACATTATGTACCTGTACTTGTTCTTCTGACATGTTTTGTGTGTATGTATGTAGTCTCGATTTCTTCTCTTCCTTAAGATACATTTGATCTTTGGTTTCCTTGCTTGAGAAGAAAGAACAGGCTCTGTCCTTCTTATGATATTAGTGCACACAGGTGGAGGACAGCCACCCCGTAAGATCTGTGTGCTTGAATCCCTCTGAATGACATGTTTTCCAAGTAGTTTGTTGGGGTTTTTTGAGTGAAGTATTTGTTTATTGCTGTTGCCCTTTAGTAGTAGTATCACATTTTAAATTTTGGCTTTGTACACTCTTAATATTTCACCCATTTTTACCCTTCTAGCCATCCATGTATTTCTATATAGCATATACAGTTTAGTTTTTAAAAGTTTTAAAAAGTCATTGTTTGCTTAGCTGAGATTCAAAATGTTGTGACTGCATGGAACAATAATTTTATTCATCTCTGGTTTGACTGTGGATTTGCAAGATTTCTGACTGTGGACTGTGAAATTTCTGGTAGTCTTTGAGAGACATTAGTAAGAAGCCATCATCTCTTGAGGTTTCTTAATGGTTCCGAGCTCCGCCCTGCATTCCAAGGGGTTCACTTGACAACTGCAGGTGCTCTTGATGCAGAAAAAGCTTCCTCTTTCACTTTCAAAAGGATATGCAAACGGATCCAGAAGACTGTGTAGAGGCAGCTTTCCTGATGCGGTGTGTACCACTGATACAATAAATTGTGAGAAAACCAAACAGACAGTTAAACCATTTGCCACAGATGATGGAACTGCAGTATTTGATTACTAGTTAGCAAGTATAATTTTGCTAGTGAAAAGCTCAATCCAGATGTTTGCAATATTAATACGTTACTGTGTTTGTCTGTAGGCCTTGTACCCATTAATTCTTACAAAATACTGGTGAGATATGTAATGGGGGTTATCCTAAGTTTAGCAAAAGGAAAAGTGAGGCTCTGAAGAAAAGCTGCTGAATTTCAGATTGGTAGTTTAATTCACAGTTTTTAGACTAGACTAGATATAGAACAGTTTAAAAAGTTTAAAAGCTATTTAACATTTATTAAATACTTTGATTTATTGACACTACTTTTATGCAAAACTTTCAAAATAATTATTCTAACTTTCTATTTTCTATTCATAGCCTTATATTTTTACAGATCCACCTACCATAAGAGTTGCTCATGGGAAGTTTTTCTCAGAAGTTGTATGTTTTTTCCACCATGTGACCCATACCATGCGATTGTATAAAGTCCAGGGTAAGAGTTGTGAAATTCTCTCAGCAGTTATTTTTCATCACTGCAGCCTTGGATCCAATCTGTCTTTTTAATGTTTAAATGCACTCCTGAACTAGTGCAGAATTCAGCAGACTGAGATCATCACTGGTTCTAGTGCACCATGATCCCTAGTCATTAAGTTGGCATGCTTAGACTCAACAAATTTGTTTGGAGATGCCTCTCAGTATTAGGAAACTTTATAGTATAAATTATCTACAAGGGTGTCCCGAACTTTACTGGGTCACCTGAATGCTGTAGATAGCTGTGAATTATGAAAATTAAAGAATTTTTAGAAATATCTTGGACATAATGTAAAAACATATTTTATTTTATAGCTTCAAGTTTATTGATGGATGTACAACAGTATCTTCTCGAAAGTCACAAAGTATGTAAAGTTATTTGTTAGTGGCATTTATAGTGAAGTCTGGTTTACTCCACAACTGTAGGCATAGTTTAGTTACCTGTGAGCTTCCTCTTTGTGTTTTTCGTCTGCTTGGAAGACTTTGTGACAGAATTGGATGTCTGTTGAGAGGCACCAGCACTGAACACCAACTTACTGACTCTTAGGTCATAGCTTCATATCAGTTTTGCTTGCTTTTCCTTCAGTAAGACTTTCATTTTTTTGTTTCTGTACCCTTCCAAACTTAATAATTAAATTGACCAGTGAAAAATGTAAAAGAGAGAGAAAATTGTGGTGCAATAGTGTAAACTTATTTTCCGGTATAAACTTCACTTAAAATGCTCAAGTGTATCTTTCTGTAATTGAAGTATGAAGCATGCATTTTCAGTTGTTCATCTATTTGTATTTCCTCTACTGGAATTTTTCTGAAATATAGAAGCATTGTCTCATATTTTCAACACTTGAAGGAACTTAAACATGTTTTGTATTAGCGTCACTTTTACAGTAGGTGTCAAAGTTATCTGCATGGTTTTAGAAATCTTATTTATCATATTTAATTATGTTTCTAAACACCTTCAAAAACAAATAGGGGAGCTCTAAGTACTTTGAAAGTCTCCCTTTGTCTTTTCCTTATTCCTTTGAGATTTCAAAAGTAGTATTGCCAGCAATACCTACTTTACAGTCGCACAGAACTGATCATCTTGATTTTTTTCTAAATTGTACTATATTTCTATTTAGAATGAAAATTGACTCAGATACCTCATTTTTTTATGATTATGGAGTTGCTAGAGTTTAGTCGTATGCCATATACTGATCAGAGTTCAGTTGCCAGCTCGTCTGATACAGTAATTCTAGATCAAACTCTAGATCACTTTCTTTATGAATACAAACCGAAGTGGTGTCTAGTAATTTGTTGCTGAAGATCCTGAGGAAACATGTTCATATTCAAGGTTATATATTTTTGTATAATGTAACCAATATGTAAAATAGGCTTAGGTGAAAAAATAGGTACCTTGAGGTGTACTAGGTTGCCAAAAATGTGAAAAGAAAATTACTTCGCTGTGTAGGTTTCAGTAAATGAAACTTCTTAGCAAGGAGGAAACTTAAATAAGGAGAATGTTTATTGTAGTGAAGGGGAGGGAAAATGCCTGAAAAATAGACTGAAAAGTCTCTCTTTTGGTTAGGGTAAGGTTGTTTGATTTTTTAAGATGGACTTTTTTGTAATACTTCCTTTTCTTTAATTCATTAGTAAGTGCCTGCCAGAGGTATTATACTTCTGTTTCAATTGGAATTGCCAATTCCTAGCACATAAGCCTGTCTTTCGAGTGCAGTATCTAGCTTCTTTCTCTTTTTTTTTAACAATTCTGAATTAATCATACTGTTTCAATACTTGCATCATTACCTATCCAGTCATAGTGGTACCACGTTCCCAGCTTTTACACGGAAAAGTGGTGCAATTATTTTATATATTTTCTGTGTTTTCTTTCATGGTGTGCTTTTGTTTTGATTTTTTCATATCAAATGGCCTTTCTGAAAGTTTAAAAATTGATGACCTTGCATTGTTGTTTTGCTGAGGTCTGTTTCCTGGGCTTTGTAAGGGAAGTTATCCGTATATCATAACTTCAATTAAAAGAAGGTATCTTGAAATCTTACTAGATATGTACAGTAACAAAGCATGGGGAGAGAAATAAGTATATGTGTATACCTACATTTTGTTTGTAAATAAAGACCTGATGCTTCTGGTGTAGCCTACCTGCTTGCTAGTTCTTGGAAAGCCTGACTGTGTGGCTAATTATATAGCACTTCAGAGTCCTATGGCTTCCTCAGCACTTTTGGTAAAACATTGCTTTTTCCACTTTTAGCTTTAGAATTCTGTTGATTTTGAGCAGAAAATATTCTGGCTTGACAACTCGGTTCAGTAATTGTCCAATGAGTGATTTTTGACTTTTTCTGCTTCTCTTGGCACCTGATTTTGATATCAGCATGATCTTATTAAACTTTTTATCGGAAGCTTCTTATGTTTCATTATCTTCGTAAGTACATTTTTGTATTAACTCAAAATTTTGCAGTGGAAAAGAGTTGAGAGTAATTCGTGGTCTGATTGTTCTAAAATTGTACACTAAAATATTGTATCCTTGTTCAATGTACTCATGCTTTAATAATCCTGTTTTAAAAATAGTTCAAAAATTGGTGACTAAGAGCATCAAAAGTGAAGCATATAGGTGCACTTTTTCCAGACTAGGAAGTAATTCTCTGAACCAAATGTTTTCCATTTCGTACTGTAGTATAATAACCTTTGGTAAATGTTAACATTTTAACTGTTCTGGTACTGCTGCAGGTGGCATTCAGATTTTTTAAAAAATGAGGAAACTAATGCAGTGCTTGACATCCTTCTCGTTGAGCTGCCAAAATCACAACCCTGATCCCATTTTACACATGAAATGATACAATAAAAACTGAAGCAGGTGACACCTTCAGCATTCCATTGTGTGAAAGTTCAGAGTGTTTGTTTTAGAATTTGACAAAGTAACGACCTTCTTGAGGAAAGTATTCCAACATCCTCTCAAGCAAAACTTCTAAAACCGTGTTAAAGCTATATGTGTAGAAGGAAAAAGAGGTTGTGCTAAGCTCTGTCCGTGTGCTTAGGAGTCTAGGAATTTTATTCAAAGATATTTTGTCCTTCTTCAAAAAGACTGTACAGTTCAGGAGCCCAAACTGATGGGCATGCCTCTGGGTCTTGTGAGTTGACGTATAGTGACTGTTGGAAAAGAAAAAAAGTATTTAATATCTCAGCTTTTTAAATACTGTTTTCAAGTTTTAAAAGACTAAGTTGATTAATCAGTCCCTCACTTTCTGCTGTCTTCTGTCTATAATCTGTCAGTCAAACAATATAATTTTATCTAACTACAAAGAGCGATTTCATATATCTATTCTGCTTGGCAGAATTAGTTTCATAATTGTTAAACCTATTAGACTACAGAAAGGGTAGATGTGGTCATGCTGAATGATGGTATGATTCCAGCCCAAAATGTGTCTTAAACTGTTTGAAAAGATCTTATTATTAAAGGTATTTAATTTTCAGTGTGAGGCACTGTATAAAAAATATCTCAGCGAACATCTGTCTGCATTTTCATATTCAGATTCTTTTAAGAAGTAGTCATCTTTTCCCTATCAACATATATATACATATATATTGGGTCCTGGTTGTGCTCATACCAGTGTGCAGTTTCTTAATTCACTGTCCTTCAGGAAGGTTCTCCCTGTTTTGTATAAAACAGTTGACCAGTTCCCTGCTTAGTGGAAGAGTTGCTGTCAAGAAGTTGGTAACTTCATTCTTGTTTGTGAATGGCAACAGCAGCATAAGAGTCAAGAAGAGAAATGAATGACTAGGTCTTGCTCCAGCATATTAATTGTCATTAGAGACATCACTTAACAATTGTGTGCAGTTTCCTACTGATTTAACAGAATCCACGTTGGTTTTCGTCATTAATTGCTTCTGTTCTACTTCAGTGAAGAGTTCATGCTCTCTGTTCAATGAGTACTGAATTAGAAGTACTGCTATATCATATGGTACATAACTGAACTGGCTTCAAGTATCTGTTTAGATATAACAGAAGAGGAAAACTACCAGGGGAAAACTAGGTCACTGTTCTGGGAGCACAGCCATTCTTATCTATGTGGCAATCGCTTTTAAAAATTGAGATATTTTAAATGCATCTTTTCCATGCAGGTTTGGAAGGCCAGTCTCTTGAAGTTTCCAATATTGTGGATATTAGAGGAGAGTATAATCGTGAGCTTGCAATGAGAATTTCATCTGACATAAACAGTCAAAATAGATTCTATACTGATCTTAATGGATATCAGGTAATTATTGTCTACTAATTATAAAAGCCTGTGTTCTCAGTGTTTGACTGCCTTAGTACTTCTAAAGAGTTTGAGTCATATTAATCAAACTTTCATGCTGAACTCCACTAATCATTTAAAAGGATAAGAGCTTTAAAAATGTATCTGTTGCAAAATTTGGTTTGGACCAGATGAATTGTCAACTGTTTTCTTTCAAGGAGTTTGTTAATTATTCCTTTATATCCTTTTTAACACAGGGATTGTAATACAGCAAGTTATGACAACCGTGTAGTTGCTTGTATATCTGCATGCCTCCTTTCCCTTCTCCTTTGTCTGTTTAATTAGAACCCTTTGGGTTGCATAACACTAGATGTGCATAAGGTCCAGTAACTCACATCTAGAGAACAGCTGCTTGCTGCTGCGGTGGAAATAAGTGATGCATTTTTGGAGTGCAATAACTTGTTCTATTGTTAATGGATCTGATGAAAAATATAGTGTGAATATTTTCTTAACTTGGAATTTGCAGCACACACAAAAGGAAGAAAATTTTCCTTACCTTCCTTCCTTACTAAAAATAACTTTGAAAATACGTTGAAAAGATTACATATTGAGTAAGAGGCTACTTTTTTTCCAGTTAGTGTATAGTACTGCATTTTGCTGGAGACAGGAAAGTGAATATTTAAACATGAAAGTAATTTCAATACTGCTATTCATTTGTCATGTACCATTCAAGAATTCTGCTAGCACTTTAATAAGTTCCCATTATAAACCAACAATTCCTTTTCTGCTACCTTGAGTCTATTCACTGCTTGCTCTCTAGAGGAGAAAAAATTCCTCTCGTTCTATAACTGTGATTATTCCTTCTTTTGTAGGCTCCCATGATGAATCTTTCAGGTTTTTTTAAATATTCTTTGATCTAAAAGTACATTGAAGTTATCATTTCCAAAGTGGTAATTTTAGCCACAAATCTCCAAAAACCTAAATAATACAGTTAAGTGAATGCTGTGGTGCTGGTTGTGCTTCTAAAGCACATGGGATAGACATCTGAAAAAGTCTTTGAAATCTAAATGCATAAAAATAATGTATTTTATTGAAGTTCATATTCATACTGCAGATCCAGCCCAGACTGACGATGAGCAAATTACCTCTTCAAGCAAATATCTATCCTATGACTACAATGGCTTATATCCAAGATGTTGGTGTTCGTTTGACACTTCATTCAGCTCAGTCTCTAGGTGTTGCAAGCTTGAAAAATGGTAAGTCTAAGATCATAGATATTATAAAAGCCTGTCCTTCATAATTGTCTGAAATAGTTCGTTCGGGGATTACCATACCTACTGGAGTTTGAAGAAAGGAAATATATTTCTCCACCTCTGACAAGATTTAGAGTATGTCCATAAGGGAGGAGGTAAAGGTTGTTCCCACATGAGATCCTGTCATCTTCATGGAAGATGTGCCTCGAACTAGAGACAGAGGAAAGAGATTACGAAAAAAAACCAAAATGAGCAATAAATTGTCAGAACTAAGTGTTTTTCACCCAGGAACTCTGACAGAACTCAAGGATGAAATAGCAAAACTACATGATTTGTTCTGTTTTGTACTGCTCTGGTAGCAGAGAGATTAGGATGGGTAATGTGATGCTGATCATGTTTTTTCATTAGTTTGTTTGCTTTAGGGTAGAAAGCACTTGTCTTAAGGTATACGCAGTATAGCCTAAATCCCTGTCAAAGAAAACAATAACATCTTTTTTGAAGACTAGAATTAGTGAAATAAAGGATAAATATGACCCTGGGTAAGAATCAACATACTTCTGAAGGAAAATGATACCTCACAAATTTAATGGAGTACTTTGAAAGAGCTGATGAATATGTTGATAAGAAAAATCAATTCATATTAAAATTCTGAAAGGAGCGCAAGTCTTGTCCCTCTCTGCAAAAAAGGCTATGATGAATGGCCTGGAGGGATGGACACAGAGATCAGTTGTTCAGTCTATTCTGCTACCAGAATGAGGAGGCATTCAAATAAAGCTAACAAGTAGCAGGCAAAATAAGGTATATAACTGATAATTTAAGATGTATAATTCATTGCTGGAATATATTTTGAGTTTAAATTTACACAGCTTTGAAAAACAACAGAATGAATATTTAGAAGAAAAAAAAAGCTTCTTAGAAACTGTGCCAAAACCTGTTTCCTAGTTTCTTTTCAGAAAAATTTCTTTTCATATTAATGTCTATTCTGACAAAAGGTGAATACTCTACTAGATTGATGACAATATTAGAACACGTAATTCATTTTAGGGCAAAGAGTTAACACTGGCCTGTAGACCGATGCGTTAACAAAACCATGGTGGAAAATATCAAGCTTTTCTTCCAAGACCACCTGATACAAGACCCAAAACACATTTTTTCATTTCTTCCATTGCTCTAAGCCAAATTCCTTTTGGCCTGATCTTGTGAATGAACTTGACACCACAAAATGTTTATAGATACTGGTTACATTGGAGACTAAATTACTGTGCAGAGACTCTGTTACCTTGTAATAGTGTCTATTTGTTCTTTAACAATCCTAGTCTCTCCATCACAGATTAATGCAAAAATCTATGTCCACAGAGACCCCCGCTCTCTGCATTCAAGTTAGGGAAATTAAGGCTAGCACAGTTTGACGTACTGCAGTTAAGTATCATGGGGAAAAAAGGCTTTCTGTGAGCATTGTTTTCAGCCCAGTCAGAGGACATTAGAGGCTCTTCCCCTACTCCAGTTAAATAAAAGAGCAAAAGATGTATTCCGTGCCTGGTCATGGTATTAATTTTTTAACTATGTCACTCTTTGGCAAGCTCTGTCACTCAAGAGATACTTAGCAACATTAAATATTTTCTCTGTGTCCACTAAAAAAAAGGAGATAATCTGACTTGTTATCATTAGCTAATATTTCATGAAAAGCCTGTGTTTTCTACTGTCTTTGTATTGAGGGTGTGTTGGACTCCTTAAAAGAGAACAAAAATGAAGCTAAAGGTTCTGTGGCTGCTGAAAGTCATATGCGTTGTGACACTTCTGTTGAAGGCCCTTCAGAATCTCAGAGGAATGCTGCAAGAAAATTCAAAAACATTACAGTTTAGGCAGGCACCTTCAGTAGGTGTGTATCCTTGTGTCTGAAAGCATAACCCACCCTCTGAGATTTATACGAACAGCTGATTATTTTTCACTTCTCATTCTTGGATTAGAGACACCTTCCTTACTATGGAACAGTTACTTAACTCTCATGCTGTCAGATGATCTCAGCAGTATGGAGTAGGGTATTGTTGTCAATCTTCAACATCAGCTTCTAAGAGACTTGACCAAAAACTGTAAAGTACGTATGCCACAACTTGATTACTATTTTCTGTCTCTCTTCCCATTTGTGGGATTGGTTACATAATAATTTTTTAGTGCTAGATGCTGAACATCCTCCACCTTGTAAGTTCCATCCAGTTCTGCTTAAATTTACTACTTGGTGATTATCCCCCATGCCCCAGGAAAGACCGCCAGATAGATGGGATGGACCACTGTTATTTAGAGGTGAACTTCCATGCAGTCTGTTGGATAATTAATAGGGTAGTGGGGATCACTTATGTCCTGAAGCCTCATGCAATACACTTACACCATTTTTAAGCCTTAAATTTCCCTAAAACAATCTTTTTTTAGTCCTTAAGCCACTTTTGAAGGGGTTTTTATCTTTGACTTTAGCAGCACTGACTATTTTGTTTGTATTTGCTGTTCACTATCACCTTAAGAATCTTAAAGCTTTTTTCCATCAGTCTTCATTATCCTAGCTTCTCAAAGGAGGTTGGAAATGCGGTTAGGTAGTTCTGGATCTAGATCTTCTAAATTTTGTTTAAAAACTTTGATGAAAATTTATCGTAGTTTTGTCCCTCCTACTGTGGTTCTAGCTTTTTTCAGTCTTATCATACTTGTCTGTCAGCCCGTGTTCGTACAGCAATCCACAAAGGCCGTCAATTTGAGGCACAATCCTAGCCTTGTACCTTAGTTCAAAATGGTAGTTTATTTCTTACTCATTGCCAGCTTACTTCTGGATACACAAAATCTGTTTTTACTTGAGGGAAGGGAAGAACAAATATTTTGGAAAATTGGATAAGTATTTGTAGAACAATGAAGAGGTATAAAAGACACCACCTTACTAAGCAAACTTTTTTAGTAGCTTAACTTGTGCATTTCTTATTTAGGAAACAAGCACTCCAGTCTTCCAATTTAGGAAACAAGTGCAGTGTTTGAAGATTCAGTGTGAGAAAACTGTAACAGCCTTAATTACATGCCCTGAACTGGCTTCCCTCTGGAGAGACAAACTTGGAAAGATATGAACTTTATCTTCCATATGGCTATTTATGATGTAGCCTCATACTTAAATTGCTATTCTGGATGGCAATTCTACAGTTCAGTATAAACTCATAAATGCGTACTCAGTGTTCATCTGGTGCCAAGTTCTTTCCTGCTCCCGCAAGTGAAAATGCCCTTATGAGAAGGAGTGATTGTATTTATGTGCTCCTATCACCTACCTGTTTTTCCTTCTGCCTTCAAGTGTGAAACAAAAACAAAAAAAAGGAAAAATTAAATTGGGAGGTGCACTCTTTTGTGGAGTATAAGGTGAAGACAGTTCCTCTACAGGAACTGCAGCTACTGGGGTTATTGTCATTTTTGCTTGATGTGACAACTATTATTGTTACGAATAATAGTTTACAGTAATGACTTTTCATACTAAGCTTCTGTTTAGACCTTTATGTTAAAAATTCGCAAGATGTTCTGTTGAAAGGTTTGTGAAAATTTTTTGAAAGATTATAAACAGTCAAAGCTGGAAGGTATAAACTGTTTTTGTAATCAGTCCTAACAATATTGATCTGCTATTACTCTTCCATACACAAGAGAAAAATTGTGATTCTTTGTAAGTTACATTTCAGGCTATTTTTCTTACTTTTGATAGAAGCTTTACGTACTCTTCTTACCAGTATAATCTCTGTATTGCTCCTTCAGGTCAGTTGGAAGTGATCATGGATCGTCGACTTATGCAGGATGACAACCGTGGCCTTGGACAAGGTGTCCAGGATAACAAGATTACAGCTAATATCTTCCGACTTCTGCTTGAAAGAAGACATGGAACAGATGTGGTAGGATCACAGTCTCGATTTTTCTAGCTAATTAAGATATAAATATTTATTTCTGTTGCAGCAGCAGTGAACTCAGTAAAGAAATTATTCCATGAGCAGTAGAACTAAGGGAACATAGCTTCCAAGGGAGTTTTGTCAGCTTGTTTGCATGTTCTCATTGCAAAGACACCATCTTTCACTATTCCTCACACAAATATCTGTAGTGTCTGCTTTCTCACTCATATTTCAACACATGACTGGAGTCCTGTTGTGAGTGTCTTTTTTCTTTCTATTTTTTGTTCTTTTTTCTTTTTTTATTGAAGAAGCTTTTACAAATTTGCTAATTGTCGAGATTTCTTCTTAACCGAGCTAACTGAATCTGGACAAAGGTTGAAAAATTATTTCAGATGAATGGGTGGAAAGACAAACATCTTACAAATTTAATTTTCTTAGGAAAGAAGATGTAAGTGGAAATATTTAGATGCCAGATATATAAACCTTCTTACTTCATTATGATTTTAGGAAAGTTGAGAGTGGAAGGTGCTTTTTTTTCACTTGCACAGGTCATCTCAGTTTGTCTTTTTCTATATTAGTCTTTTGAATAACTCTGCAGTTTCAGTTCTTTGTGTTTTCTCTCTTTGTTTTTTTTCCTTTCATTTCTGAGGACAAAATAAGAAATATGTCTTCATATGGTGACAGTAGAATCATGATAGCACTGAATATATTTTAAAATCTTTACATAGCTAAAGATGAAAGGTTGTATACTGAACTGCTAATGAATATGCAGATAAATTGTAATTAACTCTGGTTTATAATGGATATCATTAACCACTGTGAGAGGATGATAATATCAAGCTTAAAGCTAATTTGTACCACTTAGTGATTGACAGTGTTTTTTTCAGGTTGTACATGTCATTATGATTTTCTAGTTCCTCATCCCGTATAACAGAGGCACCGTATTAACCGCATTTCACAGAATCACAGAATGTTAGAGACTGGAAGGGACCTCGAAAGATCATCTAGTCCAATCCCCCTGCCGGAGCAGGAACACCTAGATCAGATCACACAGGAACGCATCCAGGCGGGCTTTGAATGTCTCCAGAGAAGGAGACTCCACAACCTCTCTGGGCAGCCTGTTCCAGTGCTCTGTCACCCTCACTGTAAAGAAGTTTTTTCTCATATTCAAGTGGAACCTCCTATGTTCCAGCTTGAACCCATTGCCCCTTGTCCTATCACTGGATGTCACAGAGAAGAGCCTGGCTTCATCTTCCTTATCAGTCTGGTGTGCAAATATCTGAGCTAACTTAAGATAAGCTAACTTGAGTTCTGCAGCAGTCTAGCTTTGACAACAATGAGCATTGCACAGGTTAATCTACCTTTGCAAGAAGAAACCTGCACAGAAAACTTCTTTAGTACCCAGGGTAATTTGTGTTTTATTAAACTAGAATGTGAAGCTGGTAAAGAAGAATTATTGGACATGGAAATCTATGTTTACATTAGCAAATAATTTGAACCAACAGGAGCAGATCAAATCAGTTAGTGCCATGGTGCTTGCGTTGATCCTGTGTGCAGTTTTTGTATTTTCTGGAGACCGATAAATTAACTCACTGGAGGGTATCTCGGGAAGTCTTCCAGTCCAGTCCCTGCTCAAAGCAGGTCTATTTTTGCATCAGGATACACTTAAAAAACTGTTGAAAGATTAGTCATCCATTCATACCATAATAGAGATGTGAAGGGTTAGAGCACCTTTGGTGTATACCTCCAGGGAGCTTCTTGGTTACTTGCTTCTAAAAGAAAACTCATCCATGCACACTGAGAGTCCTATGCAAACTAGCATGGTGCCTGATTAAGGGGGGTTGGCCATAAGTTTAATTTTAGAATGGCACTGCTGCTTCAAACCAAAACACTCCTTTGGAAAATCGTTTAAGGCTACCTCAGTTAGAACAAAGGCAGACTGAACAACTCTGGGAATATCTGGCTAGTGAAGTTTTTGTGTGTGTCTTTGTATACATTTACACATTTGTTTGGGATACCAGTCAGACATCAGCACAGTAGAATAACAACGTATATTCATTTTCATATTGAAATCCTCTTCCTTTCCTCCATTTTTGAAAGATTCTGTGCAAGTTGCTGAGAATCTTTCAGAGGAGAAGGGAAAGTTACCTGCTAAGAGCAAAAATCTTTGAGGTGTTTTGGATGTCTGCGTTCCAGCATCTACTTTCCTTCCCCCTGATCCTTCCTGCTGAGTTTATAATGGTTTTAGATAACTGCAGAGTAAGCCTTTGAGGTGAGTTGGTTCTTATAGACTCTTGCAGGGACTTGAAAAGAGGAGGGATCAAAGCTATGGAGGAGTGGGCACAAAGAGGTGCTGTTGGCCCAACTGATACAGTGTGCATAACCCCAGGAGCCAAGCAAGATGTTTTAAGGAAACATGGTCTTTCTGGTGTTATATCTGGAGCTCCTCTTTGCTGTATTGAGAGTGTTCTAGCATTTAGTGTTTCAAAATTTATCTGAACATTGGTAATATTTTCTGTTTCATGTAATTATTTCAGATGTGTTAGAGTAAGGAAGAATAGTAGTCCCCTTTCTTTCTAAATGTACAAACATATTTTTTAGGGCCTTGTTACTCAGAAGGCAGTTATAATAATTTGGAAATAGCTCTGTCAGAAGAACTATGAAGAAATGTTGTGCAGTTTTTATATGTAATCACCTGCAGTGTGACTCATACACTGATCCTAATTTTGTTGTCAAGCCCTATTTTGTTATTGACTTGAAGAACCATGGAAGCTACAGGAGGCGAGATGGCATCTTTGCCATTACAAGCTTTTCCTAAAGTTTACTTCAAAATATTTCATTCTGTCTTTTCTCAAAAACAGTTCTGAGGAACAGGGGTTTTTTCTGCTCTTTGGGAAACTTTGCCACAAAAGGAGAGTGGGTGAAGTGTAAGAAGGCAATTATTTAAAAGTAATTAAAATAAATGTGCATCACTTTGGTGTAATTACTGTGGAGTTATTTGGTTATGACAGTATCAACCAAAAGTTTGTTTTAATTTTCACCTCCGAGATACTTTTTGCCTTCCTCAACCGCACCCTGAACAGTATATTTTAATGGCAGAGTCAAACCACATGCATGTCCTGAAAGTGTAAGATAGCCTTGTCCAATGTGTAGGTGGAATTGGTAATAATCACTAGCATACTCAGGTAGCCTGTATTCTCCTAAGTGCCTAACCTTAATGCTACCTGGTTTTTGGCTCTTGAATTCTCGCTCACCTAGCCAGCTGCAAACGTTCATGCTGATATTGCCTCTGTGCTAAAGACTTCAGATTGATCTGTTTTGCTGAAGTTACTTTATTTTTCTCTCTAAGTTGGATACTACAAAAGGTATATACAGAATGATGGTATTGTTCATTAAGTGAGCCATGTATGTAGTAAAAGCTGGGCAAATCTCATTTTACTTTGCATTATGCTCACCTGATTTGTTGACAACTGTGTCCCTCAGACTTCTGTTGATGTTGTTACTGTGTTTTGATACAATTTCAATATACATTTTTTTTTCTCCTCCTACTAGATTTAACTAATTCTGCTTGTGTGTTCATTTTGTCCTGGCAAGCATTTTTTAGGCTCTGCATTTCTTTTTGACTTCTCTCCTAATATTCATTCATCTTTTTCCTTGGATTGTTAAGCAAAAATTGAATGTATTTAATTTTTAAATTGAAGGGATTATTATTTAGCTGAGAATGAAACTGAATGCAGTCATCAATACTTGCTTGTCAAAAGAGTATTTATTTATTTTTGGAAATACAGACTATTTTACATTTATTCTAAGTTTTGTTAAAAATAAGCATTGATACCTTTTTACCTACTGGGCCTCCATGTGTTGTATTAGTGTCAGAATATGAATGAAATAGGATTTCTAGGAAGTTATAATATCTTTATTTCATCAGTGGCATAGCTGGAGAAAAGGCATCATGCCAGGCATACACTTTCTTCTTCAAATTCCTATTTCATATCTTTCCTTGACTTGCTTAATTTATATAACCGGATTTATAGCCTAGTCTCAAGCAGACAGACATGATTCAATGGCTCAAATAGCTTCTGTGGTTTGGGGAAGGCTGTTCAGAGAAACAATGATACAGGCAGTTAATAAAATCACAAATATGTGGCAGTCAGGTAATCAAACTCCTTTTCTTCCACCACACACAACTCTTTCTTTTGTTTTATTAAATACCTGTCTGTATCTACTTTATCTGAAAATACATGCTTGGTGATAGAGCTCTCTGATTATTGAGTTGCGTTTGCCACTTTACTTGGTGTGCATATTTACAATCCATGTCTTATGTTTCACCTAGTAGCTGTTTACTATATTGTGCATTGCTATGCTTTGTGTGACCACACCTTAACAATCATAATTAACTTGATGTTTAAAAAAAGCGGAAACTCAACATTGGCTTAACTAGTGCCACTTAGAGGCGTTTTCAAGCCCATGTATGACAATCTCAGATATTCTAATATCTAGAAAAGTTGTAACTACCATAGTGAACTTGTCAAATATATACAAAATGTTGGTCTTTAACGTTTTGTGTTTTTATGGTGTCCACAGAAGGAGAAAAAAACCCCCACATTTTCCTCTCTTCCTCACACACAGGACACAATGCATCATCTTTGAGCCTCGCCACAAATGTTCAGTAAGGAAGTTGCACTTATTTCTTGTTTCACTTGAAGAAAGATTTGGGTATATATTAGTTCTTTACAGCTTTGCTTAAAACACTATGCTCAAATGATTACTGCTACTACTGTATAGATGGTAATATATTTCTTATGCTGGAAGTTTGTGATCAAGAACAGTATTGCCATCTCTTATTTATCTACAAATACTGTCTGTTTTGGGCCAACACTGTCGTTGTTTTTATGCCAGGGCACCTTCCATCTTAATTTATTTCAAATATTGTTTTTTTCTTAACACAGTGACAAAGATGTGTTGCAGAAAGGTTCTAAATCAAGACAGATTTGTGTCCCAGGTCCATTCCTGTGCTATTGCCTAAAGCTGTAAGGAGTGAATGTTCTCACCCTACGGCAGGGCAGCAGTCACTCATTATAGTTGGCTTCACGGTGAACTAGGTAGTACAGAGAACTCCCTTCAGTTTCTGAACTTGCAGCTATGTTTCTTTGTAAATTATTTTTTGTCTGTATGTGTGTACATCTCTACAGTGAATTACTTTTCTTTGGTTGTTTTTATTTGTCTTTATTTGTGTGTACCTGTCTGCCAGCTCTGTTTAGAAGGAAAATATTTCAGTAGTATGCATAGTATTCAAGGTTGGTCTCTCCAACCTCTCTTTGTATGTAGCCCATACAAAACAACCAAGCAGGAGGGTGGACCTCTTTAAAGTCTTTTCTGAGCCTATCTGAGCTGGTGCAGTTTGAGGTCTTAAATTTGAACCTTTCTGTATCACCACTTCTAGGAAGACCTAGTTGTTCCTGCTGCAAGCTCCTATGGTAGGGCAGAATCCTTTTTAAAGGAGGGAGAAAGGCTGCAAGTCCAGCACCTTCTTCTTATATTATCAAGTGGAATAACTCTCAATGGCTAATCTCCCTGCATGTGGAATCAGCAGCAAGAACTTCACATAAGCAGCAGACTTCCAATGCAGACAGACAGCCTCTCTGGAGGACAAAAAATTTGGAGATATCACTCTGTAGTTTAGGTCATTCTCATCAGTTTGACCTGCTTCATCATCAGGGCAGAATTCCAGGAAATTTCTGATCCCTGTATTCCGCCATTATTGCGAGCAGGATAAGCAGGATAAGATCCTCACAGTCAACGGGAAACAATCATAGAATAATAGAATCATAGAATGGTTTGGATTGGAAGGGACCTTAAAGATAATCTATTTCCAACCCCCCTGACATGGGCAGGGACACCTTCCACTAGACCAGGTTGCCCCAAGCCTCATCCAGTCTGGCCTTGAACACGTCCAGGGATGGGGCATCCACAGCTTCTCTGGACAACTTGTTCCTGTGCCTCACTACCCTCAGAGTGAAAAATTGATTCCTAGTATCTAATCTGAATCTACCCTCTTTCAGCTTAAAACTGTTACCCCTTGTCCTATCACTACACACCCTGATAAAAAGTCCCTCCCCATCTTCCCTGTAAGCCCCCTTTGAGTACTGGAAGGATGCTATCAGGTCTCCTCAGAGCCTTCCCTTTTCCAGACTGAACAAGCCCGACTCTCTCAGCCTGTCTTCACATGGGAGATGCTCCAGCCCTCTGATCATCTTTGTGGCCCTCCTCTGCACTCGCTCTAGCACATCCATGTCTTTCCTCTGACGAGGACTCCAGAGCTGGATGCAGTACTGGAGGTGGGGTCCCACAGGAGTGGCGTAGGGGGGGAGAGAAGTGGAGCAGAGGGAGAGAACCACCTCCCTCAACCTGTTAGTCACATTTCTTTTGATGCAGACCAGGAAACAGTTGGCTTTCTGGGCTGCAAGTGTGCATTGCTGGGTCATGTTGAGCTTCTCATCAACCAGCATCCCCAAGTCCTTCTCCTCAGGGCTGCTGTCAAGCACCCAGCTTGTATTTGTGCTTCGGGTTGGCTTGATCCATGTGCAGATAGGACCTTGCACTTGGCGTTGTTTAATTTCATGAGGTTTGCACAGGCCCACCTCTCAAGCCTGTCAAGGTCCCTCAGGATGTGTTGACCGCACCACACAGCTTCGTGTTGTCAGCAAACTTGCTAAGGGTGCACTCAATTCCGCTGTTCATGACTCCAACAAAGATGTTAAACAACACTGGTCCCAATACTGACCCCTAAGGGAGACCACTCATCACTGGTCTCCACTCGCTCATTGAACCATTGACCACAACTCTTTGAGTGTGACCATCCAGACAATTCCTTATCTACTGTGTGGTCCCAACTGTCAAATCCATGTCTCTCCAATTTGGAGACAAGGATGTCATGCAGGACAGTGTCAAACGCTTCACACAAGTCCAGGCAGAGTTGCTCTTTCCTTATCCACCAATGCTGTAGCCCCATCATATAAGGCCACTAAATTTGTCAGGCATGATTTGCCCTTAGGGAAGTCATGTTGGCTGTCACCAATCACTTCCTCACATCTAGCACTGTGTCCCTTCCAGGACTCTAGCATCAGTTATTTATTTAGGCATTAAAGTCCCTACCCCTTAGTTCTGCACTGTTATTGAACAATATAAACTCTGTGAAAAGAAATAAAATCGTTGGTAGAGGTTATAACTGAAAGTGTAAAATACTTTCATTATTAAGAAAAGCATGTCATGCTATCTGCTTTTGTGATCCCTTTTATCCAGTTATAATGGTAGCAGCATATTTGTCAACCTTGGTAGTTATGATGGTGTGCTTATAGTCCTGGTGACTGGTTACTTTCTTTGCTGTCTAAACTCTTCTGTAGAGTAGTACAGCAGTTGTTCTCCAAGTGATCTGTTTAGAATATGATTGCCATTACAGCATCTGATTAACTAAATTAAACACAAGGACCTGACAGTCATCAATGGAACAGTGATAGGTGGAGGAAGAAAAGGAACCTAACTTGTGAGGAGTGGAGGACACTGAACTGGCTTCTCTTGAGACCATGAAAGGAAGATTAGGTTGTTCCTGGTGTGAAACCCAACAGGGCAACTCAGCAGAAATCACTTTATGCAGACTAAGGGCATTATTACCTAAAGTGGTCCAGGACTTACAGGTGGGAGAGAATTTTGGACTTGTTTGGGGGGAAAAAAGAAAAAAAAAAAAGAGACTTCCTATGGGATGTTCAGTAAAAGGGACATTGGAGGGGAAGAGAAGGATTGAGGAGGAACAAGTGGGAAAAACAGAGATAAAAGGGTCTGATAAAGTCCAGTGCTTGATCATTAGAGCCTATCCTGTATACTTATTAAATCTGGTTTCTGTGTGAGAGCACAACCTTTTCTGGAACTTTGTGACCCATTAGCCAACTTCAGGTAAGACTAGAAAGCAAGTAGAAGAAGAGGTCTGTGTGTTGGCTACTGGAGGGAGAGAGACCATGGGACTAAAGGAACCAGTGCAACTGACTGCCAGTTGCTGACAAGAAGTGTGTTTTCTGTGTGTTCTTGTAAACTGCTAGCAAACCTTTCAGGCCCAGCACCTGGAAGGATGTGAAGTCTGAGCTGGTGAATGGTGAAGAGGCCTAAGGTCCAGGCCTGGGTATCAGATGGACTTCAAGTCCACACTGATTTTTGAGGGATCAGTGGTTGTTGAGCGAGGGTCTTTGACTAGTGAACTTCAGACCTAAACAACTGGAGGGCACAATCAGGTTTGGATTGTCTGTTCTGCTCATGTTACCCAAGTGCTCTGGGTTTATGTGGGTGCTGGTAGAGGTCTGCTCACTTGTATGGCTGGATGTGTGCCTGTGTGGATGCCTGTTGGGAACATATGCTCTGCCTTTTTCCTGCCTGGTCTTGGAGAAGTAGAACCACAGCAGGCTCCCAGCTGTGAGCCTGGAATGAGAGGAGTCCTTTGGTCTTAGAGACTACCAAATTTGGCTCTAGCAGAATGGGAAGAACTCTTCCTCTGGATCCAAGTTTCCCTGGATTTGGTTACCTGTCCCAGGTTTCCTCACTTACAGTCTCAATGTCAGCTAAGAATCCACAGCCAGTACAGAAAATCTGTGGTGATTTTAGAGTCACTCTGAACCACCTCCTGGTCTCGTGGATAGTTTACAGTGCCTCAGAATTCTCATTTCCTCTGTAATCAACCTCCAGGCACCCCTTTCACCTAGTGTGTCAGAAAAACGTTTCCAGTGTAAGAGCCTCCAAGTGAATTGCTAGAAAAGTTTCCATTCCCTGAGGTAAAAAGGTAATATCAGTTTTTGTCTGCAGTTGAGTACTCCTTTGCTGGTCACTTAACAGCTGTCAAAAAACCCTAGGCATTCCAGACTGTGGTTCTTAATAAAGGATTTGAAACATATTGACAAAAACTTATATTTTGATGTGCAAAACTGTAACATAACTGCTGAATATTTCAGCACTGACAAAAATGTGTGTATGAACAATTCAGGCAGATCTAATCCTTAGATTTTTCAGGATTTTTGATCCCCAAGATTTCAAGAAACACTGATGCTCTAGTATAGAAGAAAATAATCTGGCATAAGTATTCTTGTTTATAGTCTTAGTAAGAATTTGAGATAGTTGCCTGTTCAGTATTCACATATATGACTGTTATTTCTGGTTGCTATTTATCCAGGCCTCTCTAAAAGTCTAATTGATTGTATGGGACCTGCTTTTTTAACAGAGATTACCTGAAGATTGTTTTGCTGAAGATTATTGTGCAGCTCTGAGGTCTTAGTTGTTCTGAATCCCACTGCTCAGCAATCTTCCTATCACCTTTTTTGATTTCCATACAAATTTCCCTCTGGAACCACTAGCGAGTTTGAAAGCTGCTTGAAGTGATAGTCTACATTTTGTTTGACATGTGATTACATCAGCATTGCATTAGCCTCAGAAGAATTCATCCAATTTTCATCAGTGACTAATTGCTATTTGTTGCGTTATGGATATTAAGTCCCATTATCTAACGTCTTTCTCCTTTCCTTCTCAAAAGCACTAAGAGTTTTTACAGGCACACAAAAATCTAAATCCAGACATTATCCTCAGAAGGGAATGATACATGCACATTTGGGGGACTTTCAGAACTTGTCAGACTGATTATTCTTTTTGTATTACAGTGTAAAACTTTGGATAAATTTCAAGTGGATCAGATTTTCCCTTGGTGAGGTAACAGCTAGGCAGTCTTGTGTGTAAAACCTGCAACTAAGTTGAAACTATTTACTGCTTGATGTCAATTTCATGAATTTGACTAATATCAGTCTCAAAATCTGAATTTCTCCTCCAAGTTGGGAGCTTTAGGGCAATGTGTGTGCAAGAATATTGTGCAATTTTCTCACTCTCTTCCTTTCCACAGACATCCCCTTTCTCAAGTCGGGAGCACTCTATATAGTTAAGGTTTCAAAAAGTTTGCATTTGGGGGAGAATGTATGTAATTTTAAAGCTAAGGCATCTGTACTTACCTGTCACTTATTTTTGTCACGTGCTGTAAAACTGCATATTCACATAGTCAGGGATTTGTCTGCCATTGTTTCTCACCCATAAGCAGGCTAGCATAGTATTACCAAACCAGTTTCTCATGTAGAAGTAGCATCTCATCAAACATGCAGATGGATTGTCAATCTTTGGATTGTACAGAAAGAAACAATTTTTTATTCACGTGTTTGTCTTTGGGAAGTTTTAGATTCTTTAGCTGATAATCTCAGTTGCTGTCTGTTGCTAGATTATGATTGAGAGAGATTTGATAATATTGTCTCCCTACATTTTGGGACTAGAGGTGCTCTGAAAAGTCTTTTTGCTCCACAGATTAAATTTTCCAGTCCAGAAACATTATTCTTTGGAGAGTGCTGCCGGCTGGTGTTCAGAATCTGTGACAGAGAAAGTTGATAAAAATTGTTTCCTTACTGTCGTGGTTTATAAAGCCACAGGGACAGGTTTTTTTTAAACACCTGGTGGGCTGAGGCAGGGACAGGGAGGGTTTCACTCACCGCTTAGGGTCACGGGCAAGAGACTGATGCGACTTGGGAAGAACAAGAAAACAACTGAATTTATTAACTATTTACAACAAGAAGCAAGATACTGAGAGAGAGGAAACCAGATCTTAAAAAGGCACTTCTCCCCACTCCTCCCTTCTTCCCAAAGCCCAAAGGCTTTGTTCTGTACCTTCTCCCACCCCGGTGGCACAGGGGGGCAGGGAATTGGGAGTGCAGTCAGTCCGCCGCTCCTTCCTCCTCAGGGGAGGGCTCCTCACAGTCCCAGCTGCAACATGGGGTCCCTTCTCATGGGAGAGTCCTTCTCAAGAACTGCTCTGGCATGAGTCCTTTTCCAAACGGGGCTACAGCCCCCTGACAACTGCCTGGCTCTGGTGTGGCCTTCTTATTCCAACGTGAAGGTTCTCCACGGCTGCATCTTTCTTCACCACGCTGCAGGGGAAATGCTGAGAGCATTCCCTTTCATGTCTCCAACTGAGTGTCTGCATGGCTGTCTCCCTCAAAATCTTGCTTCTCTCTCAGCTGCAGGTCTTCATCAGCTTCTGGGAAAACAGCCTCTCAGGTGAGCCATGGCGGAGGCTTGGGCTACAGCAGGTTGGTTCGCAGAAGCCAGGCAGGCGGCTGGACGGCCACATCGGCCTGCCTGAGCTGGGCCCTGCCCGGGGCCGCGCCAACCCATTGTTCCATGCCCCCTCTTAAATATGTTATTCACAGAGGTACCAGTTGGCTCAGCCCTGACCTGGGGTGGGTCCAGCCTGAAGATGGGGAAACTTCCAACAGTTTCTCACAGGGGCTAGAGCAATGGTACTCCTTCCCCCACTCCCCCTCCCGGTATACTAAATGCTTGGAGCTGGGGTTTGGGGGTGAACTTTTAACAGTCACTTACAGGAGCCACCACTGTAACCCCTCCTTTGCTGCCAGAGCAGACTGGGAGCTAGGGGAATCTTTTTGCAGCTACTTTACAGAAGCCATTACTGTGGCCCCTCCCTGCTACCAGACAAAACCTCCCACAGAAAACCATAACACTTACACAACATGAGAGAGAGTGAGAGACTTCTTCCTTCCAGGAATAGTCCAGGTGGTTTGCTATCACACTGGTTTGATCTGCATCCCTTGATTTAGCAGGCCCAGATTCTAACTGTTTCCAGATTTTATTTGAATGCACTGATATCCAAAGTCAGAATCAACAGTTCAGCATGTTTGATTAGGTAGTTTGGATGCTGGTGGGGTATTGGAGTTGTAATTAAATTTCTCTCCTAACTAGGTTGTTCATAGCAGATAACGGTGTAGAGGAGGAGTAAATAGTCAAGTCTTGTGATACGATATTCTGTCTGCCTCAGTTTCCTTTCCTTTTGTATGGGAAATTTTAGACTGCTTGTCTGTGTTGAAAAGTTAATTGTTTCTCTGTTAGCTCAATTGAAGTCCAATGATCAACTGCTTCAGCTTTACTTTCTTCTCTACAGTATTTTCCACTTCTTTCTTCCATTTAATTACTAAATGATTTCCGAAGAGTCTAATTAGTGTTTTTCCCCTCTAATTGGGGACCTCAGTTCCTCAATTTTAACTCTTAAGAGAAAACCCTTTGAGCCTTTTCTCAATCTCTTCTATCCTCCATTTATCAATAAAATAGCTCATTTCTGATATAAGGACACTTCTTGTAGATGATGCCAAATTGTAATCTATGGTTATACTGGATTATGGTTTGTTTGTTTTTCCTCAAAACTAAAAGTTTAGAATTATTCACCTTACTTTTGATGACAAGGGATGATCCTATATGATGATTTGTTTACATCTGTTGCACAGTCATACATGTCATTTCAACATAGAGTTTCCAATTGGGTAACTGTGTATGATGTTGTCTAAGGTAGTTTTAAAAGGCAGTATTTGCTTTGATTAGAGCTCGTTAAGCCAGCACTCAGCTATATCAGTGGTGTTTGTCAGAATCTTGCCAGTACATATTTGTAAGGCTTCTGGTGGAGCTCTATTCACACTTTGAGTGCTAAACACTGTAATTGAAGTTGAAGAAATAATGCTACTTTTGAGGGAGTTGTGCTGTAATTATATGGAGACTGTGGGACCATGTCTTCTGACGTAGGATCAGCAGGGTACTGCTGAAAGCTGCCCACATAATGAATGTGTGTATAGAGTAACTTTTCTTCCAAATGCGTTGTCTGTTTGTGCAAACCTTTCCTACCTCTCTCTCTTTCCCCGGTGTCCTGTGTAAATTTTTAATCACTAGACCGAGAGTGGAAAGACATACTTCAATCCTTTTGTGACTGTGATGTACCTAGGGGGGAGTGAGATTTAAAGTGTCCCATCTGGATCTCCTGTGACAGCATTGTCTTCAGTGTTTGCAAAATCCTTTATCCCTTGGTCTTCTGGAAGCTTTTGGCAGATGCTGTACTCTCCATTCCCATTGCTATTACATAGGTTCACTGAGTGACTACACTCCTGCAGTCATCCAAAACTGACTGTTGTTCCAGATGTAGGAATACAAGATTCAAGACAAAATTTCCGTGTGGGTCTTAGGGAAGCTTTTCAAAGTTCTAAAGTGGATAACACTTAAGTGCAATGCTTATGCCTGTGATAGTGGGAGCAAAAAGGAGCCAAGCTGAATTGCCTGTGGTTCTAGCATTTGCCAGAGTCCTTCAAGACTGACTGAGGAACCACTCTTCATGGTTCTGGTACAGATTATCTGAGAATTTTGTCCCAGTGCCCATTAATAGTAAATCATTTTCTCCCACCTCCATTCTTCCTCTAAGTTTCCAATGTCTTTCCTTCCATCTTTCCTGGTTTCTCAAATGCAATATGTGTTACTGTGTCTTTATATTTAAAACACTTATTTTATTCACATTACTTCTGCTAATCTTAGGGAAGGCTTTGGAAGAGTCAGTCTTACAAGACTGACCTGCCCTGTGCTATCTTTTCCTAGACAAGACTGAAGATTCATCTGATATTTTTACCACGGGCAATTTTTTGCTTTGATGCCAGACAATATACAAACTTACTTCCTGGTTTTTTCCTATACTTTTGACCTCTGGGATTTGGGCAAGCTTTTAACCCATGGATGTCATGGTTGTGTTTGTGTACACAGTATTTTTCTGTACATGAAACAGAAGCTTTCAGAAAGGTCTTATGTCTCTTCATCTCAAATGATCTTGGTGGCATTTTCTGAGGAACATCTGTTTCTGAAATTATGATGATATGTAAATTAATTCTGTTTGTTTTCATCAAGCACTGTGCTTCCAGGCATAAAGTTGCATTTAGTAGAATGATTTTTCATTCACTCTTTCCATAACAAACTGTGGCCCTTCTCCAAGTAAGTATTTGGGATGTTTTACAGTGAGAATTTGCATGTAGATAAAAGATTAAAAAGTTGTTTCTGTGAAGGCTCACCTGTCCTTTCTCCAGTTCCTTGGAGTCCCTTAAATCTGAGAAATCTGGAGTTGAGAGGAACTTTGTTGGGTGTGGGGCATGAACTTCCTACTTAAGACACGTTTGTAGCATATGTTAGGCAATGGTTGAAACTAGAGGAGGAAATGGCTGAATGTGAATTCTGTTTAGGCAAAACCTCTGATCTCAAATTCTTTGAGTATGAGTGCCCATTGTTTAAAAATTGATAGGAAAAACTGATCTGAAATAACTGTTGTTGCTGGACACTAGTTTTGTCCTGCTCATTCTCAGGTAATGTGCCTAGAACTAGGAACCAGTTGCAAAGGCTTTTGATACATCTTTTGTTTTAAATACTAGGATTAATAACTTATTTGACTGATTCATGTGTAATCTGTAAGGCATTCTAAGAGACCTTTAAGTTCTCAGGTGCAAGCAATCACTTTACAGGAAAAAAAATGATTGAATAATAGTAAGAAAACTGACGATAAAATGTTTTCACTGAATTTAGCAAATCTATGGCTACAGAATAAAACAGTGTTCCTTTTGGGCTGAAACAGTGAATTTTTCCTTGAAAGAACAGTCACTTGAACTGAAGGCTTTTAGCTTCAGCTTTATTTGAGAACAACCTTGTTCATACTTAATTGAAAAAGAAAATCTTTACAAGGAAGTTTACCAGTGATGCTGAGCTCTTCAAGGTAATAAAAAATAAAGGCTAGCTGAGGAATTAGAGGACTCAAGACTGATTAAGTATGCAGTAAAGTGTCAGATGGAATTCGATATAAATAAATGTCTTGAGGCACATGGAGGAGCAATTCTCTACAACTATAAACTATTTCTATTTTTGGAAAGTAGTTTGGGGGTCATAATAGATCTGTAAAAATACTAGCCTCAGTCCTTAGGAGCTACCAAAGAGGCAAAAAGTGTTAGTCATTACTAAGAAAAGGACCAAGAATAAAGCAGAAACTAATATCTTGCATCAGTTCAGCTCTGACATATTTTCAGTTGCTACACTGTCAGATGTATTTAATGGTACTGCAGAAGTATAAATAAATATGTGTACATGCATACGTACCCCAAAACAGGAATTACTGCTATGGTTGTCCATTACAAGCTGGTAAATGATACTCACCTTTGCTTCAAGTATTTCCCATTTATTTTTTATTTCCATGTTTTCAGCCTATCATAAAATGCAAACTAAAGGTATCAATGCTTAAGATACTATGCTTTCAGTAAACTTTCTACAAAGTTTTCACTAAAAATCACCTGTTTAACTATAAACAAGCAGGGGTTTATCTGATTAAGTATTCAAGGAAAAATAAGAGCAAAATAAGTTTCACCCATTTCTACATTATCTTCTCTGAATTCTAAAACAGAATCTGTCTTTTTTAAAGTTCCTTTGTTTTTGTTTCTGGCTTCTGTGGAGCTTTAACTAGCTGTTGTGAATATGTAGAACTTAGTCATCTTGGGTTTATAAGACAGCTTGTGCAGCCATGTGAAACCACTGCAAATACAAAACTTGGCAAAGTACAAAAAAGTGAGAGAGTCCATTCAGTTCCTTCTGGTGTGATGTTAGAATAAAACTGCTGAAAGAAAACATTGTATTGTTGACCAAGACAGAGATACTAGTTGCAGTTTCTTCCAGCATTTAAGAAGTTTGATTTCAAAAGGAAGAGGGATGTAGAATACAATTTAGATGAATCTGAAGAAAGTAGGTAAGAAATACAGGATGGAAAATTATGCAAAAAAAGAAGCCTGCAACAGACTAGCTGACTGTCGGTATCCAAGTAGATACTGAATAGGTAGGAGCAACTTGCTACTGTAGTAGCTAGTTTCATTCTCTAAACTACGTTGCTTACACATCAAGGGCTAACACAGAAAACTGAGGAATGGTATAAAATGAGGTATTGTGATGGGTTTGCCCTTGGCTGGGGGCCAAACTACACACCCACTCATGAAATTCCCCCCCACACACCCAAGGATAAAGGAGAGTATTAAAGGGGTAAAGGGAAAAAAGGCCTCCTGGGTTGAGATAAGAACAATTTAATAACTAAACTACAAAAATATTGAAAATAATATTATATACAAACATACAAATGAGTGATACACAGTGATACTGCCCCCCCTACCTGATGCCCAAGGCTCAGCCTGTTCCCGGCTAACAATCCTGGAGCAGGGAGAGTCCCGAAACCACACTCAGAGAATGGAGATAACAGTCCGAGCATCCCAGACTGAGCTGACCAGGGTGGGGTGGGGGGGAAGGCCTTGGGAGAGCAACCACCTGGAGAGAGATGACCTGGAGCAAAAGAGATCCGGAACAAAAAGGGCCAATCTTCCAGAGGGTCCTCACCTATATACTGGGCATGACGTGTATGTTATGGAATAGATTATTGGCCACTCTGGGTCTCAGTCTTGAACCTAAGATCAAATCCTGAGCTAGTAACTGGATCTGTGCTCCCTCCCAGCTTCCCCTGTTTGCAGCCAGCCAGAGAAGCTGAAGGACCTTGGCCGCTGCGTAAATGTCACTTTTTATCCGCTTTCTTCTGAGCACAAATCCAAAACACAGCCTTTTGCTAGCTATTATAAAGAAAGTTAACTCTGTCTCAGCTTAACCCAGAAAGTTAACTCTGTCTCAGCTTAACCTATGACAAACGTGTGTTTGAAGTAAATTCAGTTCATCCTTGCTCAGACATTCCTTAGGCTTGCATACCTAATATTTAATTTACCTAGGGATGTTGTAAGAAGAGGTAAGAAGAGGTAGATGCAGAAGCTGTGGCAACTTTCTCAGTTTTACACCTCCTTTGATAATAGGTCAGAAAAGTTTAATTTTATCACACATGGCTGCTATGTGCATGATAAAGTCCTGGGAATTCTATAAGGTTGACTACTGTATCATAGATGTTTATACTTACCAAAACTCTTTTCCTGAAGATGTCACTAATTGTTTACTACCCTTCTGTTTTAAATCTTTTGAATCTTAATGAAGGTAATATTCAATTTTAAAATCTTAAGAGATGAACTAACTATTCATGCCATCATTTGAAATGCATAAATGCATTTGTTATGCAGATTACTGCAGGATAATTCCACTATAATAGAGACTAAGTGTTGATACCCATTACTGGCTTGTCATTTTTAACATCAATTTACTCCATAGGAATTCAGGCTTTTGCCATATGAATTTTAATATTTCAGTAATCTGATGTTTAGGCAGTGGGTATTATTTTGTGTGCATAAAAATGTCTACTTTTAAGCGCAACACTGTCACATGAATGACAGTGAAAACTAAGTCAGGTATTTCATAGTTGGAGATGGAAAATAATTTTGGCACAGCATCATTATTACCTTACTTAATGTAGAAAGTGGTACTACTGTTCCAATAAATAAGATCAGAGCTTTTTCAAACATATTAAGTACTGCAAACTTGTTTGAATATGCTGGCTGCAGACACCATTCATTAATTAAAAACCTGATTTTGGGTTGTTATAAGATAATGTTGTTCATTAAAATCTTCTCAAACTGAGCATGAACTGTAAACTATGTGAAGTTTTTACCAGTCAATGTTCTATTGCAACATATCTCATTTGAATTCCAAATACCACTGAGTAAATTTTTACTACGTTAAATGAGGAACTTACTTAGAAAACACTAGCAATGTCGGTTTACTATTTTTTATTTTCTGAATGAGTACTTAATAGTATGAATTTGTTGTACTATGAAGGTATGTCGTGCTGGTTTTCAAAGAAGCTGGTTCAAGCTGTTCCAAGATCTCCTTTATTAGGAGGAAATTGTTTTGGATTTGGAGCCTGTTAGGTTAAGACCTCTCTCATTCGTTGCATCTTCAAGAGCTTAAGCATCACAAAGTGCCTAAAGCTTGTTGGTATAGGTTTCTCCAAGTACTCAAGTATCAGAAATTAACCTAACTTGTGGCAGAGATTTTTAGCAGTACAAAACCAAGTAAACCAGAAATAAATAGAGAAAAAAGGCCTGAAGAGCTGGTATGGCTGCATATAGAACCATCTTTTTATGCTCTTAATATATGTAATAAGGTAAAGAGCTGAACAGTGTGAAACAATAAAAAAGAAATAAAGTAACGCATCATAGAAGATGGATTACTAACGTGAGTGTAGCAATACAGCAAACAGCTTGCAGCATGGAGGGCATCTTGTTGTGCCACTTGTGTAGTGTGAAGATAGCTTGCGTGCACATTCATCTATAATTTGAAGAGTTTCTTTTCTGTTACTTTTGCTTATCAAGAGTGATTTTCCACATCTTAGTGTAAAGGAAAAAAAAATAAAGTTTTTGTGTAAATTGAAGTTACCCAGCCAGTCCTAGTCTATGACTTTGTTTTCTGCAGTACATATAAAAATAACATTCTGCTTTGAGGCATTTGTATGCTATCTTTGTGACCATTTGTCCTAAGTGGTCTGGTCCTAACTAAGAAGTTGAGATTTTGGGTTATTCTTGGGATACTCTTTAATGTCTATTGAGGCTTAAAAGCAGTGTTTGTATTATCTATAAACATTGTCTTTCAGTGTATGGTTTCCTGTACATCTTAAGCTGAGTTAGATTTAAGAGAGCAGCTTTGCAAAATGAAATCTTGATGCAGCATAGTCACAATAAGTGTTTGGCTACTGTAATTAACATATAATTTCTAGTTTGTTTTTGGTTTTGCCATATAATTTTTCTGGAAAGCCATTTAATACAACTATGAGAACTACACTTAAATTCCGAGTCTCTACATGTGCATCTATAGAGCTTTGAACTCCTTGCTCAACAGCTTACCTTTATATTTTGTAGTACTTTGTATATCTCAACTCTCTTTGCTGTTTGGTTCTTTCTATGTTTAGTCTCATAAGCATTAAAAGAAACATGACTGTTCAGTCTGGGCTGAACATTATTTAAGGCGTAAGTGGCTCTATCAGTTTAAGATAATGATAATTTTATGAGGTTCTAAAGTATCTTTCTGCCTCTGCTACTTTCTGAGTGATTTTTTAATTTTGTGTATTTGTAGGTAGATATTGAGCCATCTGATGAAGCTGCTCTGATCCTTCACAGAAAAGGATTTGACTGTAGATTTTCAAACAGAGAGATGGGTCTGCTCTGTTCCACTACTCAGGGAAAGGTATACTGATATTTTATGGGTAGCTTAACTTACAAGTATTGCAGAAACACTGATATTTAAGTCAAATTATAGCTGAAGTCTACGTAGTTATTTCTCAAAGGTTATGCTTTCAGGGTAATAGTTAAGTTTATCTTGAAAGCTGCTTTCCGTCGTATAAAGATATGGATCTCCTGGTGTGTAGGAATGACCATGTAAGTATGAAGAAATAAACTTCTAGGTCAGTTTTAGGCTCATTAACTTCCTGTAAATGTTGTTTTTGTATAACATGGATCAGTCTTTCTCAAGTAATTTTTAATATTTTTTATAACTTTAATAAGTAAAAAGAGTCAAATTACATATTCTGCAGTGTATGTTTTGAATATTATATCCACAAATTACGTGACTGTTACTTTGAAAACTGTTGCTAATCATAGGATGTTCTTTGTCTACCCATGCTCACTTACATGACCTACACCATTGCACGTATCTGAGTGTTTTGCAATTGCTATAAAATCGGTGTGATACATAAAATTATGAAATATAAATTATACAACTTTGTTCTGAGGGTTACAGATGAATTGCATGGTTATGAATCTGTAGAAATTTTATAATCAAATTTTGAAATGGGATTGAGATTTTCTTCAAGCAGAAAAGTAAGTGTTGTTTTGTTTAGAAACAAGAGGAGGTTTAATCCAAATATTTCTGATCAGTTTTTTTTAATATATTGATTTAACTTTCTTGCTTTGAAATGTAGGAAGTGAACACTACCTAAAAAGATACAATGTGATATGTAGCATTTGAGATATGGTACTTAAAAATATTCATAATCTTTGGTGTAAGTGTTGCTGTGCTGATGCCTGTAAAGAGGTGTATCATTTGGATCATTGTTAAAGTCAATTTTAAGGTACATACTGTAATTTCTAAACACATGTATTTTTCTTTCCAGATAAAGGTGCATAAACTCTTTAACAATTTCAGAGTGGAAAGTCTTACACCTGCATCTTTATCTTTGATGCATTCACCTCCGGATGCCAGAAATACAAGTGAAATAAATATGAGTTCTATGGAGATAAGTACGTTCCGGATTCGCCTAAAATGAAATCTGGCTTTAATACTCAGACAGAGAAGAAAAATCTGCAGTTATATATCTTCTAAGTTTCACGTGCAATAAAAAGCACATTATTATTATTCCAGCTTCTGGATACTGTGAGAAAAACATGCATCTATAATTTTTTTGACCAAGACAGTGAAAAGCCATGTTGCAAACAACCTTTTTGTTTGGTTTTGGGTTTTTTTTCCATAAAATAGCAACATCAGTTTAAGTTAATGCAACAAGTGAAGAAATTTTTAAGGATGTTAACCTCTCCACAGATTAAATCTCAGGTTAAATGCTAACTAATGTTGTTTCTGGTGTTTTAATTTTCATAAAGAGGGGATTGGATTTTAAACAGCCTTCTTTGCTGATCCTTGATGAATTTATGTACAAATAATTCAGTGTAGAAAGTCTTGATGCTTCTTGGAAATAAAATGGAATGAAATGTTCTTGTGTAGTAGCTAATGTCCAAATATTTACAATCATTTGTATAAATGAAAAAATCCCAATTTATTCCACAATTAATTTCAATTTATTCAATAGAAAGGGGATTATTAATTGTGGTGAAATGAAAGCCTGCAGTACTTGTGATAAGTGGTAGTAGATTTTAATACTTCTACCATTCACCTGAGTTGTGTAAATAGGAAAACGTGAACCTACAAAATAATTTTGCAACGGAAATGTTCAATAGAACTCCCATTTTGTTACTTGACACACTGGGATATGTGCAATTATTCCATTATCATGTATGATGAGAATTGTCCACAAGGGTCATGAATACAAGATTTTTTATAAAACTCATTTAGATACCGATGTTCTCTGAAATGAGTTTTCTATTTCAAGATTTCCATATCAAGATAAATGTGCCTTATTTTTTGATACGTCTTGTTACAATTTTGATGTCTATGTTAATGTTTTTTTGGGGAAAGGTAGTTTATATAATACTTAAGCTGTGTATCTCCTATTTGACAATGCTGGCCACACTCTGATCTATGTCCTCCTGCACCAAGTTTGTGCTATCTTATTATGAACATTTTGACTATTTGAATGTATTAAAGTGATGTCATAACATGTAACACAAAAAAAAAAGAATTACTGTAAAGTCTAAATTCAGCTGCTTTCAAGGAAATTGCAGCTTGATGCAGAGTTGATAGTAAGCAAGACATAGTTTGCAAATCCATCAAAACATGTGCTTGCATGTCACAGACTGCCTGTTAATTCAGAATCATGTGCCTATATTTTAAAGAACATTTTTCAAACTTGCAACCTCTCTTACATTGCCAGTGTTCACGTTACTGAAGAATGGAGTCTTACTTTTTGCTTTGTTTTCACATACTAAGTAATTCATATTTAGTGCTGAAGCCATTCAAGTGTGAAAAATATTTCCCTAATTAGAGCTGCTGTTTACAGTTAATATGTGTAAACATGCACTTGAGTATGATCTCATTTCCTAGTCTTCATTTATCTTCATAATTCTTTCTTCTATCTTATGCTTTACTTTTCCATACATCATTGCTTATCCTGAATGCTAATGCATGAAATGTCATCATAACTGGTAAAAAGATATACTATTTTCTAATTCTAATATTGCCTACTGTATTTAATTTCATCATTGTTGTTCCACAGTGTATCAAATTTTATCATGTAGCTACAGGCTATCTTAGAAGAAAATGAGAGTGAAACGTTGATTTCATGCATTGTAACGGGTGGGATGTCTGTTGAGATTGTGTAGATTTCCCTACTTAATTCAATCTACTGTGTATTTTGTAATTAATGGAATACTTCCTAGGATCTGGTGAAAGTTATATCAAGAATATAAGAACCACTAACTGCAAATGGAAGGATCAGATGGATACAATAAATGGATGTTTTCATGCAATAAACATGTACTGTAACTTTTCTTAGATGTAGTATTTCAAAATACTATTTTCTTGTTGGAACTTAAAGCTTAGTAGACTTGCAAGCAAAAATTTCTCATAACATTTATTTTGTTGCATTTTCAGAAATAAAATGCTTCATAGACTTCTGTGTGTTCTGTGCAAGAGAGCTTTCAAAATACTATTTCACTTTTGTTAGGCAGAAAAGTAAAATTTTGATGCAATAACATTTTTAAAGTATTTTGCCTGTTGGAATTGCTTCCAAAAGATGTTTCATACAGCATTCAACCTTTTCTTTTATCATCAGCTGTACAATCATGATGCCTGAATCTTCCTTAACCAGCAGATGTAATCTTTTTTTCCTTTATTTTGCATTTTTTGTGTAACAACAGAACAGCCCTCAATTTGGGATGGTTTCCTGAAATCCTCAACTAAGTCAAAACTCCAGTCAAAGTCTGATAATAAATTTTGTTTTAATTGGTCCAGAATGTCAGAAAGCAGCTGTCGATGGGTTTGGGATTTTTTTTTTATGCAACAACTCTTAATGAGTTCTTATGCTGTTTTTTTGTTATATGGGTTATTTCAGTTAAGTTTTGTTCTTTGTGTACATTGGCCATCTAATTTAATAATAGTGTTTTCTTTTTTTCTATTTTTGTACCTGCTGGGTTTATAACTACTGGTTAAGAGAACCGAGCATCCTTACCTTCCAGTATGTTTTTAAAGACAATGCTGTGTAAGAAATGGTTTAAAACCTTGTAATTATTTTTCATACCAGAACTGTACCTGTACTGAATTTTTTTTTTTTACATTCCTTTATTTTAAATGTCTTTGGTTTACTTGCTCATACTGTCTGAAACAAACTTGATTTCAACTGAAGGTTTTTGATATTTTCTCTTGGAAGATTTTATATCTAATGGGGATATGTAAAATAAGATCTCTAATAAAAGATAATGTTGTTGTCACATTTAGTCAGTGTCGTTAATGCCTTAGCCATAGCTAATTTAATTTTTTTTAAAAAGAGAGAAACAAAAAGCATGCCTTCTTTGAGAAGGTTGATAATACTGGTCGCTTTTGGGAATGACAATTATCCATATAAACTCCTGATGAACGTTGCAATTTGTTTCACAGTTGCCAAACAGGAGAAGATAGTACTAACTTTAGAGATGTAAACATGTGTGATTTCACAGTGTTGGAGGTAAATGGTTAGCTCTTTTTTCACAAAAGAAACCTTGCACTGACTTAGCAGAAGATAGTAGAAGGTGTAAATTTCTAGATTTTTTTTTTACTTGAATTAATCTCGTTTCTCTTTTGAGCATTTGAGAGCAGTGGAATGGAAATTGTTCTTGTAATTGACAGTCACACCATTAGAAAATAAAGTTAAAAAACCAGTCCAACTGTAATTAGACTGAACACTTTTGAGAAAATAATGCTTATATAGTATGCTCTAATTACGTATGTCAGCTTGAACAAGCATAGATGCTTTACAGGTTGCTTGCAAAAGTGCTGATGGAGCTTGAGCATAATGAGTTGCAAAGACAGTTAGTATAAATTTCAGTCAGTGCCTGAAGCTGTTTGATGTTGGACTGGATAGTCTTAGCTATAAATATAAATGAAGACATATATTACATAAATGCGCATTTGCAGCCCAGAAAGTCAGTCGTGTCCTGAGCTGCATCAAGAGAAGCATTACCAGCGGGTCAAAGGAGGTGATTCTCCCCCTCTACTCTGCTCTTTTGAGACCCCACCTGGAGTACTGTGTTCAGATGTGGGGCCCCCAACATAAAAAAGACATGGACCTGTTGGAGAGAGTCCAGAGGAGAGCCACAAAATTAATCAGAGGGCTAGAGCACCTCCCCTGTGAGGACAGGCTGAAAGCGTTGGGGTTGTTCAGCCTGGAGAAGAGAAGGCTCCGAGGAGACTTAATAGCAGCCTTCCAGTACCTGAAGGGGGCCTACAGGAGAGATGGGGAGGCACTCTTTATCAGGGAGTGTAGTGAGAGAACAAGGGGTAACGGGTATAAGCTAAAAGAGGGTAAATTTAGACTAGACATTAGGAAGAAATTTTTCACTGTGAGGGTGGTGAGGCACTGGAACAGGTTGCCCAGGGAAGCTGTGGATGCCCCATCCCTGGAGGTGTTCAAGGCCAGGCTGGATGAAGCTTTGAGCAAACTGGTCTAGTGGAGGGTGTCCCTGCCTGTGGCAGGGGGGTTGGGACTTGATGATCTTTAAGGTTGTTTCCAAACCATTCTATGATTCTATGAAATCTCCATAATTTTAAAGGTGATGTTTCAATCAGTCAACAATGGGTATGGGTCCCGTTTAAAGTGCCTCTTCACTCTTTTAAGGTCATCCTACTCTGAAATCCATTAATATCAGCATGACTATCAGGACAGAACATAGTATATTAATTCCAGTTACCAATGAAGTTGTCTCTTACTTTTTTTAATTAAATAAACTATATTTGATGGGTATTATCTGTCCATTGTGTTTTAAAATAACAAGTGCTAGATCTCTCTACACATCTTTACTGATACTGACAGAAATACATTGCTTGGATTTAACAGGTTATCTGACTGGTGATCATAGAATCATGGAATGGTTTGGGTTGGTTGGAGGGGATCTTATTCCACCCCCCCTGCCATGGGCGGGGGCACCTTCCACTAGACCTCCAGGGATGAGTTGTATATGTGACAAAATATAAAACAGAGATTCAGGTTGATGTCCTATTCATTTTAGGATAACTACTGTATCACAGTATTATGAATTTCAACAACAAAAATCAGCCAAAGGTATTAATTTTGTCTTCTAAAAGAGGGAACAAATAAAAAATATTACATTATCTAGAAAAAACTGGAGAACTATGGGGATTTTCAGGCAGTGTTCTTACTGATACAAAGTTTCTCTGTCTACAAACATATCTGTAAATTATAAAATTGGGACCTGTCAGTCTTTTAATATACAGATTTTATGAACTAATATATAAAAAAGTCCTTATGGCATCGCTAGTTTTTATATGCCAGAATTTCTATCTAGTAGCAATAATATGTTATTTACATTAGTCTCCTTCCTTTAGGTAAAGTATTTGATAACATTGAGTGTAATGAGAAAATAATTAATAAAAAATTTCCATCATCTATGTAAACTTGTGCCATTTCAACTGTAAAGACAGGGATATTTTTAGTCGTCCATTTCAGAACTTTGTGTTTTCAATATAGTGTTATCCCTGCTATTCAGTGCCTGTTAAAGGGATGCCCTTTGACTGACAGCCTATAAAATCATTCATATCATGGGTATGACGAAACTGGAGACTTTAATCCCAGCATGTCTGTCCTGCTTTACCACCACTACCACTGCACCCTCTGCGTCACACACATCCACCATACAGGAAGGCATGTGCCTCTGTTCCTCTTGAATCATGACCTGCAAAGTGACTTATGGTCTCCTCAGATGGCTAGTCTATTTCTATTTCTCTAACTTAGTTGCTCATTTTGTAGCACTTTCTCCTTTCTTATGCAAGCTAAATGTGTAGGCATTTGTAGGCTCTAGCATGTAGGCAGCTCTGCCCAGTGCACATTACAGAGCTTTCTGGAGTCAAACTGCCTGCAGTGTCAGCCGAATCATAAGATGTGAGTATTCAGCCAGGTCTTCAAGAGTTACATGGTTTTAATCTCCACCAACGAGCATGTGAATAGGGCACAGGCCCCACTTGCTTGCCCATAACTGCCTCACATCACTAGCCTGCTCTTCAGGAACATACGTTTTTCTCTTTCTGAAAATCCATTTGGACAGGCTTCTGTGCCATTCTCCCTTTTTCTCTGCCTCCATCTCTTTCCCCAGTTTCCCAAAATAATTTTATACATTAGTGAACTGGAACTGTGTGTGATCAAGAATACAGGAATTCCTGATGCTTATCAAGAGAAAAGGGAGGTTGCTGACAAACTCTGCTCTGTCAGTGCTCTGCATAGGTATCATGATGTAATACGATCTCAATTTCAGGACCTGTCAGTCATTTCCAAGTTTACCTGTAACCTACCTTCCAGAAGTCCTGAATATGCTCAGAATTCATTGATCTGTCTTATCAGGCAATGTTAAATCAGAGACTTTTTTATAATGTCCACTCTTATGGCTTGGGCTATTAGGGACCCTCTAGGATCAACCTCTTCACATCAGTGACCAAGAAAATCTATAATTTCTGTAGTTTGGGCTGCTTTTGTTTTGAGCTATATGTTGGATGTTTCCTAACTCTTTATTTTCCAGAAACAGAGAGGCATGACCCTATGGATATAACTAGTTTGAAAAAAAAAAATAATTTCTAGTTCAAGTAACTTGTATGTACATATCTCAGTAAGAATAGGATGCAACCCAATTCATTATGAAGAAATCAGACTTTTTACAGCTTTCGCTTTAGAACTCAAATCTCTTTAAACCATAGGCTATGTACTGGAAGAACTTAATGGAAAGAATGAAGTCAAAATCATTTGCAACTTCTCAATTTTTCAGTAAATGTTAGCTTCAAGTCAATTCCAAAGACTTTTCTGCACAGCAACTATCTTGCAAAAAGTGAGTAGTGATGTACTGCAAGCAAACCTCTGTGATATGTATTCTACACATACTGTTGTAGGCAAAATGTTTGAAACTGATAGGTTCTGCCATCTTTTAAGACAGTGAAAGTAGTTAAGCTCTTTTTGAAACAAGGACAACTGGAGGATTTCCAGGAAAGATAGGAAAATTACCTGTAAGCACAGATGAAGTCTTTGTTGAAGCAAAAGATTTAGGCATATTGAGAAACCCAGACATAAAACAACCTGACAGTCAAGTCATATTAAAGAGAGAATCAGCAACCTGTTTGTGCTAGATCAGAAATCTGTCTGGAAAATAGAAGATATTTAAGTTTTGGCCGTCTTTGAAATAACTAACAGAAAAGAGCTTTGAAGACTTTAGCAGTAAAATGCATTGATGAAAGAAAATGAGCAGTTCCATATGATAGTGAGCATCAGTTTTTTGCTGATACCAGTTACATGCTATCAACAATACTGTAAATTTACAACATTTCTTCTCAAGGACCATAAAAACTTGAGGAGGAGAAAGCAAATTGTCCCAATCCAATTTAAGCAAAAGTCATATCTTTGAGAAAAATCCTGGGTGACTTACTTCAGTAAGACTTACTTAGTTCAGCATGGTGGTCAAAAGAATAGATGTGAAAAGGAGCAAGAATATTTATCACATTGTATAGTTCTGTTCTGCTAGGGACTGGAGCTTCTCTCATATGACGAGGGTCTGAAAGAGCTGCCCTTGAGTTTCACTTTCCCCACCAGCCCTTCTTTGCTGGTGAGAACAGGGTCTAGCATAGCACTTCTCCTCGTTGGCTCCTCTGTCACTTGGAGAAGGAAGTTATCACCAATGCATCCTAGGAACCTCCTGGCTTGCTTATGCCCTGCTGTATCTCCAACAGATAGCAGTGGTTGAAGGCCTCTATGAGGACCAGGGCTTGTGAATGTGAGGGTGCTCATATCTGTCTATTGAAGACCTCATCTGCTCGATCTTCCTGGTCAGGTGGCCTGTATCAGACCCCCACTATAATGTCCCCTGTCCCTGCCCTCCCTTTAGTCCTGACCCATAAGCTCTCAGCTCCTCATCCATCCCCAAGCAGAGCTCCATGCACTCCAGCTGGTCACTGACATAGAGGGTGATACCACTCCTCATCTCCCCTGCCTGTCCTTCCTAAAGAGCCTGTATCCTTCCATTCCAACACTCCAGTCATAGAAGCCATCCCACCACATCTCCGTGATGCCAATGAGATCATAGCCCTGCAGGTGTGTGGATGTCTCTAACTCCTCTTGTTTATTCCCCATGCTATGTATGTTTGCATAGAGGTACTTAAGTTGGGCCCTCAGTGAAGCTGTCTTAACTGGCTTTAGTGGGTGGAACTGAGAATGCTCATAACTGGGTATTTCCCACAGAGCCATAGATTGAAGGAGTTTTGTTGGTACATTATCTGCTTGTGGATTTGCCAGTTTTTCAGAAGTCTTATATGGATTAGATAATCCATTTTATACTCTAGCAGTCAAAGTTGTGAAAGTTATGGTGGCTGTTCATACACTCATCTGCCTGTATTGTCTTTCACACTGGACACAGGTTTGGAAACATACAAGTTTTGCAAAGCTGATGTCCATAATACAGTATTGCTAAAATCTACTTTAAGAACTTGTTGACAGGATCAAGTATATGGTTATTTTCCTTACTGTTTCTATCACTTTTTCTGTGGGAGAAAGTCTACAGTTAACTGCAGAAATATTTGGTCTAATCTAATGGACAAGGAGCCACTTGCTAATCAGCAAATATGAAATTCTGTAATATTAATTATGAATTCAGTCCTCATTAAATCACCACCCTTCAGGAAAGATAGATTTGCTATGGAAAAGATTTGTTTTGCCCTGGAAGATGAGATTTATGCCTATGCTCTAATGATTAGAAGCAATAGAAATATTACCATTTCCACTGCTGGGAAATGGGAATATGATAGCAGGCTTGCACTCAAAAGACAGATATTTTTTTTTTAAGATAAAGAAACAATTAAGTAAATTTATGGAACTGGAAAATCAACAGACAAGGATCAATCATAGAAATAAAGTCCACCTTCAAGTCCATGATAACTTGTTCCTGATCACAGAGACAATGCTTGTATTTCAAAGATTAAGTATTCCACAGGAAAGAGGAAAGCCAGTTGATGATCATAGCATGGCTCCACTCATGCCAAGATGAGGAACATTTTAAGATCATGTCATTATTTCAAAGCATTGGACATTCTGCAGTTCTAAAAATGTCAGTCAAGGTAACAGAGAATTTAACTGGGGAAAAAGGAAATTTGGCAGTGGAAAACAAGCAGATAATGGGAGTGAGTGCGCATCTAGCCAAGAATAGCTGAGTGGGAGAGCAGCAAAGTACATTTTTGCTAACACATCTGGGACTTTGAATTGTTTAAGAGGTATGAAACTTAGAAGTAAATGTTTATAATGAATGCACATTTTTTTTCAGCTGTTGCAGACCGAGGGAAAAACATGGACCTACAGTGCTTTGGAAAGATGAAATATTTGGGATCTAAAAATTCATACTATTTTAGGAAACATGCAGTCTTCTATAGGATTTGGAGGGGACAGTGGGGATTTGCATGATAATTTTTGTAAGCTAATGCTGTAAAGATAGTATCAGTGTCAGCGTCTGGTTGCTCAACAACAGTCAGTAACAATCTGGTTGGCACACAGCAGCATTTCTCATAGCTGGGCATCAGCAGACAACTCTACAAAACTCTTATTTGGATATAATGGAAAGCAAAAATGGATTTCTGTCATTTAGACAGTGTACAGATCTTGCCAACTCAAACTAATAATTGTCTCAGTTTGAACAGATAACATGTAACGATAACTTCTTCCAAGCCAAATGGAGAAGCCCTTTAAAGAAAGTGGACATCTGATTTGTTTCACTCTGACAAGAATAAACAATACAAGCTCCTGTCTGAAAAACGGAGAGATCCTATAACTATTCTGACTCGTGTAGCAAAGCAATGTGTAAATTGAATGCAGGTCTCAAGGGTTTACCTAAATTTCTTCATTAAGGTCTGATTAAAGAGTTTTCTATCAATGCTACTAAAATCCTCTTTATGGATGTTTAACTGAGGAAATGCTGTGAATACTTTGTGCCTTGACAGGCACAGAAATGACAGAAAAAGTAGAGTTTGGAAAAACATGGAATTCCTCATGTTTACTTTGAAAGATGGCTTACAATAGTGGCTGAAGACAGAAAGAACTTGGTCTATCATTTAATCTTGATTGAAATTCTAAGTTTTGCATACCTCCATATTCTTAAGGAAATAATTTATTTAGCTACGCTATTGAAGTCATAGGAATTTTGAAAATTAGAATTGAGACCTTGGTAGGTCTCTCTGTGATATAAGGGACCAGTGCATAAGGCAGAGAATATGTTGTGGTGGACTTTGTCATAAAGCGGAAGTGTTAAAAACATTCAATAGTTTTAATGAAGGAGGTTACTCCATGGCATCAACCACACAGACTAGTGTGGAAAGGCAGACTTTAGCCACAGAAGGATAGTTTCTCTCGTGGTTTTCTTCTTTCAGGGAGAGTAAATAGGTCTTCTGCAGAGTGACTCAGAGAAGAAGTCTGCCCTGAGGTGCACTGAAACGTTCCCTGCACAGCCCTCTCTCATGCTTATATACAGGTGCTTACAGGGAGATTAATCTTTTGGGTATCAACTTTATCTTTTGGAATATCATCTCACATGAAGCGATAAAACAGATTGGACACACCAATCTTTGGGACAAAAGGTTATCTCAAAAATAAATATATATATATATTGAAAAAGGGGTTTAACAGGATAGAAAGCCAAAAGGCAAAAAGACATATTTTCAGAGGTTGTGATATAACAATTTAGTGTCAGCAAAGACTGTAAGGTCAATGCTAGAACATAGGATATATTGATTAATTGTATCTATGTACCTTCTATCACAGAAGGATTGGTTGTGACTGAAAGTTGTTGCAAGGTTTTTTTAACTCAGTCTTCCTCTTGCAGCTGAACAGAATCAGAGTTTTTCATTCAGTATTTGATGTAACTAAAACACAGGAACATTTCACTGATCATCACTCAAGGATGAGAAAGTAGAGTGACTACCACCCACATCATGCCAGACCTTTAATGTACACCAAACCAACAGATTCCCCCACAGGTGACATGTTGGCTGGTACTGCAAGGAAAGCACTCCTGTGAGATGTGGTGGTTGAAAAGCCAGCAGGTCATGATGCAGGCTCCCATCACTGGTTGTGGTGTTTCTTTCTCCAGGAACAAATTCCAACACATTTGCTTATACATGGTGCTTTCCCAGGTGACACACTGGTGTAGAGGCAGGCACAGCCAGTGGTGATCAGTGCTACAGAGGAGGTGAAGAGGAAGCCAGCACTCCTACCCTTGGCACCCAGAGGAGGGCAAAGCAGCCGTGCCAGGCAGGCAGGTGCCACCCAGGCTCTGAAGGGCAGATTGCTGGGTCAGGAGGTCAGTTGTCAGCTACTTCCAGCTAACTTGCTGAGGAATGGAAGATTTGGTCTTAGGCAACAGTTAGAATCAGCACAGTCAGGACAGAAGGCTGGTAAGACTATGTCATTTTAAAAATGGGAAAAAAGAGACTTTCCTTTAAACCCAATGTGGTACTGTGTACAACTCCCTTGAGCAAAGAAATAAATGGCTCAAGAGTCCCAGATTTTAGGTTAAAACTCTTTCAGACTTTCTAATACTTCCTGAGTATTTAATGTGCTAAAATATTCAGCACATAATGCTTGAAAGTTTTTAATGTATTCTGCAAATATTGGTGGACTACAATACAGGTTCATTGGATCTGTGCTCTTCCAAAAGCCTTTTCAATTGTATGTAAACCTCTTTTAAAATAGAAAAAGGAAAAGAACACCATCAAAAAATCATGTACCTATTAGTTTATTTAGTGAAGTGATTACAGTGACCTTTTTTTCAGTTTATTGTTTTGTACACTATCATGTGCAGATACATATATTTTGTTTGTATTTTGAATTTTAATAAATAATTTTATTTAGGACATACTATTTGGAAAACAGAGTATTTTCTCACCATGAAGTGCTGAGAGGCAACTGTTCAAAATGGATGATTTTTTAAAAAAATAAAATATTTGAAATATTTTCTATAATGCCTGTACACTGTTCCACATTCTTGAAAATTATAATATCTTTAGACTAATTAGTACATGAATCTGTTTCTCTGAATATTTTTTCTTCCAATTTTTATGAACTAGTGTATAATTCAGAGATGCAATCATTAATAAGGAATACTGCATCTCCAGTTTAGACATAGATTATTTTCACCTATCTACTAGAATATAGGCAACCTCAGCATATACATCTGATTGTTGTTGCTATGACAATGGCTTTGGTCCCTTTTTTTTTTTTTTTTTTTTTTTTTTTTTTTTTTTTTTTTTCTTGGGAGAGCTTGCTTGCTTTCTCTGAGCCTGATGCTCAGCTTGCTCTTTCTGGTCCAAATTCCTTACATGAAGAAAGATGATAAGGTTAATAGAAGACTAACAGCAAACAAGATAAGGAAAAATGTTTCTTTGCATGTATGCCTTCAAATACAATTGAGGAAAAGTTCTGAATGCAGAATTTCTTAAAATGTAGGCCTACACATGGCCAAGCTTGTCTGACTATACATCTCTGCTTTTATAAGAAGCAGATGGTAATACAGGTAATACGGTTCAGTGGAGGATATAAGAATTTCTATATAGTTTTCACTGTAATTTAGGATGTGATGAGGTTTGTGTCAAGCCAGCAGGCCAAAATAAAGTGTCATTTACATTTCTGAAGCTCTGCTAAAGTTGGTGTCCTAGTGTTGACATTTCAGACAACAGAGAGCTTTGCTATTACAGGTCACTTTCGCCATTGTTTGCTTATTCAACATGCGTGTTCAGCTCTGCAAGCAGTCAGCTAGCGCAGTGACATTGTAACTTTGTCTGAAAAAAAAACATCTCCAGCCATTTTCCTGCTAGTTACTCCAAGGCTGTAAATGGAATTGTGAGTTTAGGACAGAAAGTGTCACCATTTCACTGGCTTAAGATTTTATACTTCCATACCCTTTGCCTCTTAGCAGGTAGTGTACCATTTCACAGACAAAAATCTGATTCTTCTGCATAGCACCATTCAGTACATGTAACACTGTTACAGTCCTTTCAGTAGCAAGTACCAGTAATTCTTGCAGATGCAGACCACATACACATCTTCCTCTTCACCAGTTATTCTGCTAGCAGTTGAATGCCTGGTTTTCCAACTTTTTATTGTCACTTGGCAAAACTTTCCTGAGAAAGCTGCATGAAGTAAAACTACTTGTGTAAAAATTTTTCACCTTATTCAGGTATAAAACATTCTAGAAAGTGCTTGAGAGTTTAATAATCAGTGCTTGAAGCTATCATAATGGGATGTTGGTTGTTGGATTCACAGAAAGGAGACACAGTATAAAGGGAACACAATTAACCTTCTGTTCACATCCAATAAAATCAGAAGAACCTGGCTTCCAAATGACTTTGATATTGCTGTGTCTGACATCCTAGCTGTAGAGATACAGCTAAAAGCCATAGTTTGCAGTAACAAAACCAGAAAGGCCTTATGCGTTGTGGTTTTAGCCACTTCCATTATAACAAGTCAGTTCTAGTTTGAAGAAAGTTGGAAACATCTTGCACAACCATTCAGTGTGCTGCAAACATCTCTGTTATTTACTGTGTTGGAAAAATGGGTATGTTGGGATGGCTAGTTGTATTTTTATTTCCAAAATTAAGTCTGATGTAAGATGTTAGAAACTGTGGAACGGGAACGTGCTGCCCCTCAGAGAAATGAGATGCTGACTGAACTACCCCTTAGCTTAAAGGTGTTCTTGGCTTGCTCTGAGTTTAGACCATATATGCTGTCTCTCATGTATGCTGTTCTTTCATCGAGATGGTGTAGGCCTCCATTGCTGGTTTTGCTGCATGCAATTTAAAACTGCTTGTGTACTGACTTTGGCAGCTGTGCTGGAGATTGCAGTGGGGGTTAGGTTGTTATATGAGTGGCCTATGGAAAATATGTCTACTTTTTCCTATTCTAGTTTCTTATCTAGGATATCCTAACTCCTGGATATCCTAGATATCCAGAGTATCCTAACACAGGGTGTCTACTCTGTGTTTTCAGTGAGAATCCTCACGTCTTTTTCCAGGGGGCTCTACCGGTTTGCTACTCATATCAGACAGTAATGTGTGTAAGTTGTAAATATTCAACTATTTCAACCAGTCCCTTGTGATTTTAGGATTACCTTCTATCAGGCTGGTGATAACAGGTTTTTCCCCGTAGGTAAAAGTGACAGAATATGGCTAATCTCTGGTGACAAAGGGTTTTCACCCAGAAACGTGTAGGGCTCATCACTCACTTTTGCTGCCTTATTTGATAGTCTGCTTGAGTTGTGGTGAAAAACTTAATTCTATAATCTACTAAAAGGCAGATGACCCCTTCAAGTGGCATTCCCTAATTTTGCTACTGAACACACTTGATCCTGACTTGTTGGGGCATGACTAACACCCAAAAGTGAGCTGATATGTATTAGCCTGGTATCAGCTGCCTAGATGGCTGATCTGCTTTATTCTACAGAGTATGCACAATTTAAAGGTGCCCCCTTGCAGTGTGATATCCTTCAGTTCACCTTAACTTCTTGTTTGAAAGTTTCTCTGTCATCAGTAGTAAAACTGATGCCACACTTTCTTTGCTTTCTTCAAATTTTCCTAACTCTTAAATGCTATTTATTGACTTTTTTCCTTTTTTTTTTTTTGCACAGTTTTATACTTGGCACCAGCCTCTTATAATAGATAAGCTCAACAATAAGGTCAAGCTTTTGAAGAGGTGCTAGATAACATGAACATGTGCCATTTTTTTGCCACAAAAACTCCTGAGACTGAGAGCAACCTATAACTCCTAACAAATGGATTTTAAAAACTGCAAGGTATGGCTAGTCTACCCAGGATATTTTGGGAATCTTCCCCAAAGTGAATACCTCCAGAGATGATCATGCAAAGTAAAAAAAAAGAAAAAAATAAGTTCCTTAAGAATAATCATTCGTTAGAGAAGGTTCCAATATGTACATTCATAACCTACCTTTCTGTCTTTCTCCCTCCCAGCCCTGTCTCCAGATTCTTGGACTGAGAAGAAATGACTGGGAAAGATCTACACATTTGTATTTCTGTATAAACTGAAAATGAGAGCAGAAGGCTTGGACTGCTCCAGGACAGATAAGAATGTAGAAGTCTCTGCCTAACAGTGTCAGTACACTTGTATCCATAGCACAAAAGTATGTAAATGGATACAAATACCATGCATGGTTTACTTTAAGAACAAAGCATAAAGACTTTAAAGGAGAGACTGTTGTATATACATCTATCTTCTTATTCCCAGGAAGGCTTATCATCCTCAGATACTCCAATAAGTGTCTACTACTCTATTGTGAAAGCTACCACAGCAGCTAACCTCTTCTCCTTTAAAACACATACCAAAAAATTGTGGTAGTCTTTCTGATCTATGATATCACTAACCTTGTCCTTTCACAGGGTTTTCTCTTAACTCTTTATTGCTAATGAGATGTGGAGAAGTTCTTCTGATTTCTTTTTTCTGCTCCTCAACCTAGAATAAAAAAAAAATGATGAAATGGCAAAACTGAAAGGTATTTATAAAATTATGAAAATACCAATGTTTGTGGACAGATCAGATAGGAAATTACTTACTGTCTTTTCACCTCATAAGGAACAGTTAAGACAGAATAAAATTATTGAATAACAAAGTTAAACCAAAAAAAAGGAGGCACTATGTCTTGTGGAAACCCAATGAGTACGCAGGTTCAAAAAGAGGTTAGAGAGATTCAGAAAAGATAGAACTTCCAGTGGCTGTTAAAAACAAGAGCCCAGGTACAACTTGCAGTTCTGAAAGTCCCTAAAACATTAATTGTTGAAGGTCAGGAGAGTAATGCAGGGTAAGGATTATTTTATATCTGTCCTTTGTAACGTACTTCTCTTCTGAAAAAAAATATATAGTGACCACTGTTTGTTACGCTACATACATCCCAAATCTAAAAAATCTATAAATTATTGTGCAAAATTGCTTACACAAGATATAAATCATGTATTCCTCTCTCTAGACCACTTTATGGCAATTCTTATCAATGGCATCCACTTATGTAGAATTATGCAGAATAATTCTCAGTCGAGATTCTACTGAAATGATGGTTGTAGGAAAATAGGTGCTATTCAGATACACAGACAACAAGTTGCAAACAAGCATTGCCTCCCTTTTAGTTAAAAATAAAAAGGATGTGTAGCACCTTCACTACTAAAAATATTTTAGTGACTCAGTAGGTGAATACTAACAAAACTTTGCTGTTTCTTAGAAATAGAAGGTTACAGACTTTTTATATACATGATATAACATGATGCAGTCTAATTCTGTTGGCAAAAGCTTAAGAGAAGCTGTGTAGAGTAGCTGTGTAGACTTCTGTATTTGGAGTGTATAATGTCAGTCAAGCTCACCCAACTGCCCTCTATTATTTGCCACAAGTACACAGAATAGTTTCCAGAACAGAAGTATGACTCCAGATACACCAGAATCTTTGGTGTAAAGAAAACAAAATGCCTGCAAAATGCAGAGACACAAGATTTGTTGTTATTCTTTGGAGCCTGAAAGAGAAGGGTTGTCTATCTATAAAACTGTGTTGGGAAGGAAAAAGCAATGATTCTTTTTTTCCTCCTGTTTTTGACTATTCCATTTTGAACCTATTGTAAATTTGGAAATAATAATCTGAAAAACTAGCAACTATGTTTTTCTTGAATCCTCAGAGATCATACAGGTTTGAAGTCCTATGAGTTTAGAAGCAGAAAGAAGAAAGTTACATTTTCTGTGAGGCTGGAATACTTGGAAAGCACATGAAAGGTCGGTAGCTTTAGAACTCATTATTGAAGACAGACCCACATGTTGTTCTTGTTCTTTGTGAGACTCTCATAACAAAAAGAAAACCTTACTAAACTATATGCATAGAAAGCCAACTGACTCAAAAGAAAAGCTGTTCCAGTAGAAACTTCAGCTGTATCCTATGCATTTACTTTGTGATAAAAGTCAACAGAAAGGCAGCCTAAAAAATATATATATTGATCCAAGGACATTATTCATTACATCAAGAGTGTTCCTAAGTAGGATGTCTGGGTAATTCACATTTTGCTTCCCCAGAAGCCTTATTAGGTAGCTTAACTTATGTAATTTTGGCAACAGAGGCTTTAAGACTATAACACAGGATTTCTTCCCTCTTCTTTGCCTGGGCGTGAATGTCTTCCCCTAACCTTGCTACAGGTCATAAGATTGGACACCCATGCTCTTCCCTCCCACGTGGCCAGAAATGTATGTATATTCCCATTCCCTACCTTTGTGTGTGTCTGGTATATAACTAGGGATAACTAGGTAACTGAACTTACTCAAGCAATCCACATATCTGGTCATGTCAAGGTGAGGACGCCAAGAGGCCTTCAGGAAAGCAAATGTTAAGGAAGAGGCTGCAGCCTTCCCAGAATATTCACCAGCCTCCCCAAAGCAGTCGTCAAGTTTGTGTCCTGCTCCGTTTCATCATGTGAGGGGTCTAGGGAAGAACAGTGACACAGAGTGGGCCAAAACCAAACTGCTTTGGCAGCAGTAGCTTGTCATGTAATGAAAAGAAATCCATATGGCCTTTTTAATACTGTAGCTGGAATGTAGACATGACCTGATAAAACAGGAATACATGGCACTGGCACATTGCATTAGCATACTCCTACTCTGGTTGCCAGAGTCATTGATGAAAATCTAATGGTTCTAAAACCAATACTGGAAAAAAAACCTTATTGCCTTTCTCCAACCCAGTAGTTCTTTTATCAGAAGTCCATATCATCTCCCTTTCAGGCAGTTCCTCAGCCATTTTGTGAGTTCATACATTAGTTACCATTGCTCACTAATGTTGTGTAATTTCAGGATGTTTAATTTTATCAATTATGTATGTTTATATATGTATATTTATTTTTCTGTCTCCAAATGATGATAAAAGCTTCTTTGTGGTATGCTAAGTCACAAGACTCCTATGATGCTTGAGCATGTATGTCAAGGGATTTAGCTAAAATTAATATAATCCAATAGTAATTAATAAGAAAAAACTATTAAAGTGAAAAACAGAGAAGTGAAAGTGTCAGGCTCCTGTTGTTTAAATGAAAGGAAATTCACGTAACATACTCCATTGTAGTTAATGAAATGATGTGCTTGCCACAACATAGTTGAGATTAGGGACTGGGAATTCAAAAGCTCGAGGCTCAGATCATTTGAGTAATTTTGTGGGCAAACTTGAGTGAATAGTGTTGAATCTCGTCCATCCTCCTGCTGGTACATGATGTTCTTTGGGTCTCGGGGCAAAAAACAGGGCTGGCATGGGAGGGAGAGGCAGATTCTGCCTCCACTTCATCTAGTGAAACAAACCCATGACATCTGTACATGCAAAAAACATGACATGAAAGAGTGAGGGGACTCCAGAAAGCTTGAAGGGTTTGGATAGTGCACAGTTGGGGGAAGAAAAAAATCCTTGCACAATTAGTGCAATAGGTGTGAATTTATGCTATTTCTTAGACGCTGTCCTAGCAGCTATGTTATAGTTGTATGGTCAGCACTCTACATCTGTGCTGTTGGTGATGATTCACAGGCTCTGTGTAGCTGATGTTTAGTGAAGATTTGATACTCTTTGTATCATTACTTGTATCCATTCATTTTGCTTTACAGCTCCAGGAAGCTCAATAGTGTTTTGTGTTGGATAACCCTTCTACAAAAGGTTTGTTGAAAATGAGTGTAAGGTAAATGCAAAAGCTGCAACTATATTCTGAATGAGAATAGTTCTCACCAGTGCTTTATAAGGCAAATTTCCCTTGGAAAAATGTAAAGCTTGAAACAGGGGGCTACCAAAGGGAAAATTTAGTCACATACTCCCAACAAGCCTGGAGGTGAGGTTAAGATTAATTTCAAATAATTGTATGGCACAGGTATTATGTTACTTAAAATATATCTGTTGTAGCAAATAAACATATCATAGACCTTTACATCTACTCTTTTTGTGTGCCTTCTACAGCAAAATAATCCTTTGTTGTTGGTTTTCTTTTTGTTAGCAGCTTAGACCTTTTAACCTAAGCAATATTATATTTTAGCCTATTGTAATGCAGCACATGGGACCATGAGGGGAAAATTCTCTGTTGATGGAGAAAATGTTTGTTTGAATTTTTTTTATTCACAGGAAATAAGGTAGAGGTCTGCATGTTTATAAATAAAATTGACTTCTCTGCACTGCTGAAGAGAAACAGAACAGCTGCCATAAGGATTTTGAAAATATCACCATCTGATGAATATGCAACATAAACACCATGACTTCAAAAAACTTAACCTTAATTTTTCCATCAGCAAGAGAAGAACAAGTTCAAGATTAGTTATGCATTAAATAGTCAATTCATGGAGGCTAACTGAAGAGGGGAAGACATTGAAATGGAAGTCGTACAAAAAAGGAAACTGATTAGTCTTTACACTGATGTTTCTGTTCAGTGTCATTCACATTTTACCATTCATTTGATAAAGACTTGCAAGTCCCAAGCAGAAATTAATGGGATAATGAATGGCTTTCTGCTAGAAACTAGACACAAAAGCTGTCTTTCTCTGTGCACATATGTATAAATACAGAGACATGTAGTTGCAACCAATGCCATACCAGAACCTTCTCAGCTTTGGCAAGTAGTTGTGCAGTTTGTGCTGAAAATAGTGCCTTGAAAGCTGGGGGATTCTTCTGTGTGTAGACGGAGGTCTTCAAACTAGAGTGAAAGTCATAGGCAAAATCCGAACTGCATGTTTTGTAGAAGGAATATGTAGGAGGTTTTTAAGGCTATATGGATTGCATCTAAGTTTACAGAAAGAATAATCAATTTTGATTAAGGGTTACCTAGACCATATTACAGTAAAGTCAGTAAAGTGTTATACCAGATGCTCTGACTATTATAGCACTTATTCATCTAAGAAATTGTTTTTAAACATTTATAATCCATGTGTTCACATATTTAAAAATTTGTTCTAAGATTTCAACAGAAAAACAATGTAGATCTGCTCCAGTTCATAGAATGTAATTTTAAAATTAGAATCCTAACTCTTAAAAAATTTACCCACATTTTGTGCAAGAAGGTAGAAAAATTATTGTTAAAGTGGAGATGTTGCACAAAGAAAATTTTATTAGATTCTTACAGAGAAACTGATGAAAAATCTAACTACTTCTCACAGACTAGGCTGTTTTGTAAGATCAGATATATTGCCCACTAGGGGCATGTGAACCTTACTTTAGCTACTTTGTGTAAAGGAGTTCCCAAAACAGAGATACTTCAGTGGCTTTCTAACTCCAAAAATAAGAGTGATTTTAAAAGATTTTGTGGTATACCCAATCAAATTTCACCGATTTTAGCTTGACATTTAAACAATAATTTGGAAGTAACAAACTTGTCTCATAGCTTTCAATGGAGAAAATCTTCCCTGGGTCTCTGTTAGTATATGAGTGCAATGACTCATTCTAGAGAAGAAATACTAGCTATCTTCTTATTTCCACAAACATTTGAAGTGATGAGATATAAATACTATTAACAAGAGTTCTTGAGGAAGAATATTTCTTTACCCAGATTCAGCAATCTAAATAAAATATAGTTGTTGTCCTACCTACCAACTTACAGTCTGAAATGAAGCAGATGGTTTGTTTTTCAAAGAATCACAGAATCATAGAATAGTTTGGGTTGGAAGGGACCTTAGAGATCATCTATTTTTATATAATCACATGGTTGATTTTTAAAAGTTATTTGACTTTATTAGATTTCCAAAACTAAAGAACAGACCGTGCTCTGCAGAGAAATGTGTTGAAAAACACAGAGATAACAAGACAATTTACTGATACAGATGATAAAGCACTAGCTTGATGCAATCTAGAATTCTGAAGTGACAAAATATTCTTTCTGTGAAGTCTTTCTGACAAAGGAGAAGGAAAATAACTCTTCCAGACTCACATTTAAACTGTTTTGGGGGAGGGAATTACCCAGCTGAAAAGACTGCACCTACTGAACACACGGATGCTGGGCAAGCATTCACAGTTTTACCTGAGGGAAAACTTAGAAATATAATTGTCCATTACAGTATTTGCAGGCCACACATGGCTTGCACAGCAGTGCTGGTGGCTGAGAGAAGGTTAAATGCTGGTAATGCTGAAAAAGATAGAGACAGAGACAAAGTTATATCAATGCTGGGAGTCAGCAAGCAATGCAACAAATATTGTTGGTTCAGTCTTAAACTTTAGTTCTGTTATGACTCTTCCACTCTTATGAGCAGTTCACCCCTCCCTCCTAAGCTTGCATCACTTAGCTGCAAGGAAGAAAGTTGGTACTGCTGTAGTTACTTTGCTGCTCTGACAGGGCCCTGCATGAGGAACCGAGATTCCTCTGGGTCTTCTTTGGGATCCTAGTGAGTATAAGTCATTCTGGGACAGCATCAGGCACAGTGAAAGAGGTGTGAGGGCAATAGCCCTCAAAGACAAGTTTGGAGCACTGCCAGGGTCATTCTCCTGACGTACTTTGTCTGCGTGAGTGGGCTTATGCGGGTTGCTTATGTCCCAGGTGAGATACTTCTGTGCTGCATCTAGTAGGGGAGAAGCCTGGGAAATTTCTGAAACTTTTAGGGCACAGCACTGAGACAGGTGTAGCACTGTTGGGAATCACAGCCAGAAGATGGTAGCTTGTCCTTCACTACCCATTTCAAAGCTATGGAGTTTCTACCACAGTAAGGGAACTGACTATATCCATAATTGGGGGCAGTCTGAATGTGTACGTTTTTCATCCTGACTTCAGACGTGAAGTTTAGCCAACAGAGGATAAAGTGCTAGAAGCACTGGGCAGCTGCTGAATTGCACAGGGTAATGAATTAAAAAGGAGATTAGAAAACTGCCTGAATGAAAGGTTGAAGGAGTCAGTGACGAAAAAAATGTATGTATGGAGGGAGGGTGAATAAATTTTACAAGTGTTGCACTCTGTATCTGCAAGAATCAAAAGACAGAGAAAACCTTGCCATGTTTCTACCAACTGGCTAAGTCTGATGCACTTGATGGGAACAACAGTTAAATCAAACAGGAAGCTAGCTGAAACCACTGAAAAGTTTGAGTAGTATTTTTGCACTTCACATAAAAGTAAAATCTTTGAGGGCATTGTATTTAAAATGGAATTAAACTACAAAAAGCCCGTGACTTTATTAGGAATGAAAAGATGAACAGTACCCTAGAAAGGGGACTAGACCTTGATTAGGCCTGGAACAAAAGAATTGGGGGTGGGGGGAAAGAGGGAGTGCAAGAACAACCAAAAACCTCTGTATGACTTTTAACAAAGCAATTGGGCAGGCATCAGAAATAGTCCAGACCGTAATGAAGTTTATAAAATGTGGGCAGTATTCCAAAGCAACAAGAATGTTTAAAAAACCAACCAACCAAACAACAACAACAACAAAAAAAAAAACCCAAAAAAAGAGAGAGAGAAATCTAAAGCATCTCATGCAAATAGACCTAATTTAGAATGACAGAGCTCAGGACTGGAGAGCTCTAACAACAGCTCAGGAGAATATTGGAACCAAGACAATGCTTGGCACACGTATAAATATTACAAGAATCATAATTACATCATACATCATCCTACAAGAGCGTGTAAGAGCTTACGTAATATGCACAAAATTGTCAAAAGTGCCAATAACACCACAGTCAAATTCTCTATTAAAAGCCTGAAAGGAAATGGGTTATTTAATGATTTTAAGCTGGACGGTAATGTACAAAAGAGTGCATTGCCAGAAGTGGTACTTTCTAGTATTAACAATGAAAATAGGCATGGGTATTACATAGCTAATTCTATGAAAAAGCATTCTCGAGACAAAAATTACCCTAAAAAGAGGAAAGCCTAGGAGCAGCACAAAGTACAGTTGTTGCCTTCAATAATATTTTTGCTCCAGCAAAGATCCCTTGGAACAATAGGCTTCATAAGAAGTGTGCCTAATCTAGCTGCTCAACACAGTAATGTGAGAATGCTACTCTTGGCTGATGTCCTGTGGACATTAAAAGAAAACCTCAACGCAAAATAAAAAGAAGCTGAAGGAGAAAATTGAGGAAGGAGCAGTGGTCAGGAACACCACCAGGAAGAACAATTTCAGTTGTTTACAAATTACTCCAAAGGAGGTATTAGCATAATCTTCTTTTCAGCAGTGTGAAAGCTGCTGCTCAAAGCTGAAGACCATTAGTCTGTATGTGAGGCAAGTGAACAAAAATGCATCATAAATGCAGAGGAACTCTCGGAATACAAAAGACTTTATGTGAGGCAAGCATTACCTGAAACGGAACAAAAATCTCAAATTACTAATGCTAGTAGGGAACTTGGAGACTGGCACTCTTACACTTCTCTGTTCCTTCCCCTGAGAGAAAATGGAGAGGATTTTTTTTTCTACCTATACAGGCTGACAAGGATTCTTAAAATCAATGAGAGCAAAAACATTATTTGTATAAGCGGTTTCCAGCTACTCCATTTGGAGTCCATTTTCATCTCTGAAAATTCTTCCTAGTCCATGGTATGTCATTATTGTAAATATTTTAATTGCAATAATCATAAAGGGTACAAGGCTTTTGGGAGCAGCTGCAGCCCCTCTGGCATTTAAGAGTAACATATTGAAGAAAAGTCAAAATACAATACTGGTTAACTTGTTCAGTAAAATTAAAACAAAACCATGAGCTTGAATTATCATAGACTAAAGTAATGCTTAGAGAGAGACCACAAATAATGTATCATAACTTTTAGCACAGGCAGCTGTGAGACTATATTCCTGGCTATGTTGCAAACTGGAGAGGAAAATAAGGTGTGTTTTCATTTTTTAACATTATTAGGTTTAATAAAGATTCATTAGGTGTTATGGAATAATTTGTATAAAAGGATAAATGAAGGTCTTTAGGGGCGGAAAGCCCTGAGAAAGACTGAGAATGTTTTATTCTAGCCTTAGATGAACAGTGTTGAATTTTTTGAAGTTTTCTGTAACTAAGCAGGCCAGGTCAAGTGAAGGCCCACATTAGTGCCACAGGAAAAAAAATGGTCCTCTGTAGTAAAGCAAATATAATATTATTTATATTATCAAAAAATGTATATATGTCATCTACAGTATTATTTTCACTTCTGTGTGAAAATATTCCCATGCCAAGACCGTACCAGTAACCGGGAGAAGTTGAAGCACAACTCATTGTCTTTAGAGGTCATCACAGCAAAGAGCCAGTTTGTCAGCCCAGCAGTGGTTCAGTTACTACCTTTGTCTTGCTCTTGCATCAGCAGACAAATGTTTTGAAACTGAAAAACACAGGACATCCTTGAATAGTGTGTAATATCTGATTTCTTCTGAGAATAGGAAAAAACCTATTTCATCAGCAAATGACATAAGACTCTTTCAGAAGTGTGCGTAGGAACTGGAAGGAACCTTAGCCAATGAAACCATAATCTGGAATCACATCGAAGCAGGGCACAGAGACAAATCCTCCTCTTAGTAAGGAACACAATGATCCCCAAAAAATAAGCCACACATTGCTCTGGGTTAAAAATACACTATATGTGAATCTATGCAGCCAGAATTAAAGTGACTGGCACACTGTGGGGTACATATAAATGTTAGCTCTAAAACAGCCAGTTTTGGAAGCAATGTAGGGAAGAAGTGGACTTGTAGGGTTCAGGTACAAGAGGCTCACATCCTAGTTGGTAACTCAAATTTCTGGCAGGTTTGCACTGAAAGCAAGAATCTCATAACACAACTCTGTAGATTAAGGCTAGCAGGGGCACACCTCCACATGCTTCAATCACGTCTTCAAATCCAGTGGTGTCATAAGATAAATGGGTGGTGGTATAAAGGCATTAAATGAAAGCATCTAGTCCAAGACAAAGGAAATTGTAAGAAAAACCTGAACAAACAAAAGCAGTAGGGTGATTCTAAGAAGGGATTTGGGTCTAGATGTAGGCAGGATTCCCAAGGTGCAGTGATTTAAAAGGAAGGGGAAGGCAGACCAAAATGTTTTGAAGGAAAAAAGCTAGTGCAAGCTTCAAAGAGACATGTTCAAATCAAGATTTTGCTGCAGAAGAGGTTTGGTTTTTTTTTTAATGTGGAATTGAAGGAAACAAGTGTAGATAACCACATGAGCTCTTAGTAGCAGGACTGCGACCAAGCTGTGTGGTGTGAAAACCTGGATGTGAACTTTTTCCAGACACCATCTCTTCATTTAAAATCCTTTGTCTAAAAGCCTGTGGGTTTCCTCAAAATGAGAAGATTTCTAGGATAAATTTTTTTTGCTTTTTGCTTTTCAAGAATTTCTTCCTTTATCCTAACCCAAAAGACAAGATAGAGTCCAGAGCTTTATTGGTGTGTGATAATAAGTAAAAAAAGAATAAAGTACCCATCTGAGGCTTTTGCAATACTGTTAAGATGAAGAATTCATAGAGGAATGCTATAAAGTGGAGCAAGGTCAAAGGTATAAACCTTTCAGTAATCTCAAAAGAGTCCAAAATTTTATCCATTCATTTCTCTGGTTGTTTGACATTTTGACGGTAAAACTGCTATATCTGGTTGCCAGGTGCATATTCTAGCGGGAAAAAACTGATATGCTAGTGTGATCGGAGTAACAGTAAAGCTTCTGAAGAGCACAGCTTCTTAGTGAACATACACAATATTGTACTAAAAAGCCCAGGAATCAAAAGGAAAACTGGGCCAGGGTATCTCTACAGTTATCAATACAGGACACAAAAATTTGAGGTGAAATCTTCTGGAAGGATCAGAATCCTATTTTAATCTTGCTTTCAAAAGCTTTTGTATGTATAAATGTAGTATGTTTCTTTCTCCGTTTGAATGAATGTTAATCAGAAAAGCTTTGAAAAACAACATTTCTATGAGCAGCTTAAATTTGTCCATACTCATTAGATGCTCAATTAGGTGAAACAAACTTTTCATCATATGCCAGAGGCTTAATTTAATTTGCCCGGGATAAGCAGTTAACCATATCTGTAAAGCTCAGAATTTTTTAGAAATTACTTCAGGGTAGTGAAGCAAAAGCCTATTAAATGCTGGAGAGCTACCAGCAGACTAAAATTAAACATTGTTTATCCTTGATCTGAGGGTATTGACTTGTGTAAAAAAAGCATTAAATTCCTTGCTACATGGTGACTTATTGAAGTAAACTGTATCAATATCACTGTAAAATAACCTTCCATTTGCATTGCAGGAGTATGCTAGGATTGTTTTGTGATAACTCAGGAAGAATGTTGTCTTAAAAGTGCTGAGTTGGAGTACTTTTTCCAGTAATTTACAATCAAAGGTTAGCAAATAATTTATTTTCAAAGGGGTAGATAGTCAGTTCCCCTCCCTGGAGGCAATGGGAGATTTTTTTTAGAAATGTAATGTTTTTAATGACATCGATTAGGTTTGTATGCAGTATCAAGACTCATGAATAAAACCAAACTTTGATGAAGAGAATAAGCCTTGCTAAACTAAAGCAAGAAACTTTTCTACTCTGGGTTTTTTTTTCTTTCTTTGAAAACTCAAATCAAGTTAGAAGATACAAACCATACGCAATCAGTATACTGTTCCTACTTGAAAGAATGGTTAAAAATTCAACAATTTCTCATATGATTGTAAAGCTATCCTAATTGGATCCTATTTTTATAAAGACTTGGAAAGTTTGGCTACTTTATGTCTTCCTATGAAAATATTGTATTAAGCTGAGTTATCACTAAGAAAGGCATATCAGGCAAAAATTTTAGAACAAGAAGGGACAAATCAATTTCAAATACCAGGTCCACTGGATAACAATTCTTCTGATGCCGAATAATCAAGGTTTCTCTCGAGGTTAAAATGGCTGTACACTAGCTTATCTCTCTGCCATAAGACCTACTTAGGGCAATGTCACACATTTTCAGCAGTCTGTGAAGGACTCCTGCAGCTGATCGATATTGGGGGCTGGTTAATTTAAAACCATTTTAGCAAACTCTTTTTGACCAATATAACATATGTGACCCCAGCAGCAACATGGCATTTACATGTCTGAAGTTACTCCTATTAAATGACTTGCCGTTCCTCTAATAGGGTTCTGATAAGGATTTGCTGTCTTATTATTAAGCTTTCTTCTCAGTGAATACACCTTACCCAAGTCATTACTGTGATCATATTCATTTGCTTGCCTCAGCCACTGAGGTTCTTGATGCAGTACAGGCAGACAAGAATTTTTTCTGTTAATGTTTAATTACCGTAACTCAATCCACTAGGTTTGTTTTGAAGCTGTGTCTTAAATTGGGCTCCACAAGAGAAAGAGGTTAATAAATCACAAAATCATAGAAAGATTTAGTTGGAAGTGATCTTTAAAGATTGTCTAGTTCCAATCCATTCTGCCATGGGCAGACACATCTTTCACTAGATCAAGTTGCTCAAAGACCTATCCAACCTGACTTTGAACATTTAGAATAATTGGGCATCCAAAGATTCTCTAGGCAACCTGTCCCAATGTCTCACCCCCCTGATCATAAAAATTTCTTCCTTAAAACTGATCTAAACCTCCCCTCTTTTAGTGTAAATCTGTGGGACCCCTTGTCCCATCACTACAGGCACTGGTAAAAAGACTCTCTACGTCTTTCTTATAAGCCCCCTTTAGAAACTGAAAGACCACAATAAGGTCTTCTCAGAGCCTTCTCTTCTCCAGGCTGAATGTGGTGGGTTAGCCCTTGGCTGGGGACCAAACCACACACACCCGCTCACACAGTTCCCGCCCCCACCCAAGTATAGGGTAGAGAATTAAAGGGGTAAATGGAAAAGAGGACTCATGGGTTGAGATAAGGACAATTTAATAACTAAACTACAATAATATTGAAAATAATACTATATACAAATATACAAATGAGTGATACACAGTGATACTGCCCCCCGCCTGATGACCAAAGGCCCAGCCTGCTCCTGGCCAACGATCCCGGAGAAGGGAGAGAATGAGTGATACATAATGATACTGCCCCCCCTGCCACCCGATGACCAAAGGCTCAGCCTGTTGCCGGCTAATGATCCTAGAATTACATTCATGATTCCCCCAGACTGGGGGGTGCATTGCTCCTGGAGGCACTCATGAAACGGAGATAACAGTACGAGCATATCAGACCGAGAGCTGACCAGAGTGGGGGGGAAACGACCACCTGGCCACCACTAATGATCCCCCCGGAGAGGGAGGGTCCCGAAACTCATGGAACGGAGATAACGATTCAAGTGTCCCAGACCGAGAGCTGTGCGGAGTGTGTGTGTAGGGGAGAAGGCCTTGGGAGAGCGAATTCAATCACCTGAAGCGAGATGATCTGGAGCCCAAGGGAAAAGAGCAAAAGAGAGCGCTCTTCCGGGAGTCCTTACCTATATACTGGGTATGACTTGCATGTTATGGAATAGACCATTGGCTATTCTGAGTTTCAGTCTTAACATAAGAGCAAATCCTAGACTAGCAACCGGCTGTCCTTCTTCTCTGGTCTGCTGTCCTTGTCAGCAGCACAAAACATCGTTCTTATCAGCTCCTCCTGAGCATAAATCCAAAACACAGCCTCTTGCTAGCTATGTATTAAGAAGAGAAAAAAAAAGTTAACACTCTGCTTAACCCAGGACACTGAACAACCCCAACTCTCTCAGCTTGTCTTCATAGGAGAGGTGTTCCAGCCCTGTGACCATTTTCGTGATCATCCTCAGGACTCACTGAAACAGGTCCCTGTCTTTCTTGAGATGAGGACTCCAGAGCTGGATGCAGTACTCCAGGTGGGGTCTCATGAGGCAGAGTACAGGGGGAGAATCACCTACCTCACCCTGCTGGCCACACTTCTTTCTAGGCAGCCCAGGATATAGTTGACTTTCTTGGCTGCAAGTGCACATTGCCAGCTCACATCCAATTCTCCATCCATCCATCCATATCCCCAAGTCCTCCTCCACAGGGCTGCTCTCAATCCCTTCATCCCCCAGTCTGTACTGATACTGGGAATTGCTCCAACACAGATGCAGGACCTTGCACTTAATCTTGTCAGACTTCAGGAGGTTCACATGGGCCCACTGCTCAATCCTGTCAAGATCTCTCTAGATGTCATCCCTTCCCTCAAGAACATCAACTGCACCACTCAGCTTGGTGTCATCTGTGAGCTTGCACAGTGTGTACTCAATCCCACTATATACATAACTGATGAAGATATTAAATACTATTGGTCCCACTACAGACCCTTGAGATACACCACTCGTTACTGCTTTCTACACAGACAATGAGCCATTGACTATAATTCTTTGGATGAAGCCATCCAGCCTTTTCCATCTAGCAGGCCATCCATCAAACCCATATCTCTCCAATTTAGCAGCAAGAGGTGACCGTATCAAAGGCCTTACAGGAGTGAAGATAGATGACATCACCAGCTCTTCCTTGTCTGTTGATGCACCATAGAAAGGAGCCAGAACAGTCAGGCATAATTTTCCCTTGGTGAAACCTTGCTGGCTGTCTCTAAGGAGGATCTGTCCCATGATCTTACCAGGCACAGATTGAGGCTGATTGGTAGGTAGTTCCCAGGGTCCTCTTTTTAAAAATGGGTGTGATATTTCCCTTTTTCCAGTTAGTAGGGACTGATTACCATGGCTTTTCAAATATGATGAAGAGTGGTGAAGACAATGATGGCAACTACATCAGCTAGTTATCTCAGGACCCTGGGATGCATCACATCAGGTCCCAAGCACTTATGTATATTCAGGTTCTTCAGGTGGTCTCGAAGGTGATCTCCTATGATGGAAGGACTTCATTCCTCAGTCTCTGTCTTGAGTTTCAGGGGCTTGAGAGACGTGAGAAGAGAGATTACCATTGGAAACTGAGGCAAAAAAAATGTTGAGTGCCTCAGCCTTTTCCACATCAGTTCTCACTAGATCTCCTGTCTTATTTATTGGAGAGAGGTGTAAATTTTCTTTAATCTCTTCCTTTTCTGACCACCATAGCCATAGAAGGCCTTCTTATGAATCTTTGTATCCCTTGCCAAATTCAGGTCCAACTTATGCCCTTGCTTACGTGATCTCATCCCTACACATCCATACAGTGTTCATATATTCTTCCCAGGATACATGTCCTAGTTACACTGCTTGTGCATTTCCTTCTTACACTTTAGTTTGACTCAGAGGTCCTTACTCAGCCATGCTGGTCTCATGCCTTCCTTTCCTGATTTATTCCACATGGGAACTGAGAGCTCTTGGGGTCTAAGAAAAAATGACCTTAAAGAGCTGCCAGCTCTGTTCAACTCCTTTATCCCTGAGGGTAGTTTCCCAGAATGTCCCATGCACTAATTCCTTAAATAACCATAAGTTTGCTCTCCTAAAATTCAGGATCCTGACTCTACTCTTCACCTGGCCCATATCCCTCAAGACTGTGAATTCTACCAGGGTTGTCAACCTGTTCATCACTGTTTTTCAGACACCTCTGTGCAGTCGATCTTTTTTTTTTTTTTTTTTCACACAGAAGACTGTTCCCCTGAGCCTCCTTCCTTGCCTGTCCTTCTGAACAGTTTATAACCATCAATTACAGCACTCCAGTTGTCTGATTCATCCCACCATGTTTCAGTAACAGCAATTAGTTCATAGCTTTTTAGGTGCACAGTTGCTTCCAGATCCTCCTGATTCTTACCCATGCTGCATGCATTAATATAGAGGCACTTTATTTGGGTTAACGACCATGTCACCTTTGTAGAGGAACACACCCTAATTCATTTGGAGCATTTCACAGGTGTTTTTCCCTGTTGGTTCCTAATACATCAACAGTCCCTGTCTTCTTTGAGAACTTTGATTAGGTTTGGTTTTGGTTGTGTTACTGGTGCAAGCATCTAGATGATGCCCGCTGGCACAAAACAAACTTCTGAAAATTTCAGGTATCTGCAAGTTTTGGCAGCTGCTATACATATAGCATCTGGATCTCATGCAGGTGCTTACATATTGGACTTAAACCTAGTAGGTGACTGTGATGGTGTGCTACCCACCCTGCTTAATTAGTAACCACCAGTGGCAGTGATGGCTGCACCAGGTTGTGATGTCTACATCCAGCTTAAACTGGATGCTGGCAAGACAGATAACAGCGCAATATCCAAGGGCTATCTTGCAAATCTTGTTCAACAGCTGAGGGCTAGCTGGGCATATGCCAGCTGAAATGCAACTAGTATGCAAGTATGACTAAATATGACTTAATCTATCAATAATGGACAGCCCGGGGCCCACTGACTTTCTCTGCACAGCAGCAGGCTGCATGCCAGCATCTCCCCTCGAGTAGGGATGCCTCTTAAGGATACTTCTTGAGGTTAAGAGAATCCTTATCACATCAGATAGTAAGAGAACTGAGATCACATGCTGAAACGTCATAATCTTAGCTAAGTGATATAAGGATTTGATTGTACATAAATAATTCTTCAGACACAAATCGTTGACCAAGTCTGAGACTCAGATTGCACAGAGCTGCACCTAGACTTCTCTCTGAGAAGGAGATTAGAGAACAAGGGGGTCCTTTCTGAACCTCATGACTCAACAGGAGGGTCTCCCTGACAGTTTTGTCTGACCCTGTCCTCTATGCAGTAAATAATCAAGCGTACCTTGTCATTGAACCTTGTTAAACCACTGTCACATTTACCATTGAACTCTGTTAACTCACTGACTTATATCAATAAAGTATATTGCTGCTTCTTTCTTGTGAGTGAAGTGACAGACAATTTCTTCAGATCTGTCTCTCTGCAATGCAAGCATACATGTTACCTAGCTATTGTCACATATCCACATTTTTCTCATGACCACTTGCAAGCTTGGTCTAAACTAAGTTTTCCACAAAAAGCAGCACTCAGATTAATCCTCTCTGTTTATGATGCATTAACATGAGTGCGTGCAGTTATGAGCAGAGTGAAGTCTGCCTTTGCTTACCACTAAGTTAGAAATCAATATACTTACAGTGATAAAGGCAGTTTATGCTCTCTGATTTAAGAAGAAAGATGTAACTTGCTGATGTCAAATAGAAGTAGATTTTGAATACAAGTATTTATGCATCCAAAGAAGGGCAATGAAGCTGGTGAATCACAGAATCACAGAATCACAGAATGTTAGAGATTGGAAGGGACCTCAAAAGATCATCTAGTCCAATCCCCCTGCCAGAGCAGGAACACCTAGATCAGATCACACAGGAACGCATCCAGGCGGGCTTTGAATGTCTCCAGAGAAGGAGACTCCACAACCTCTCTGGGCAGCCTGTTCCAGTGCTCTGTCACCCTCACTGTAAAGAAGTTTTTTCTCATATTCAAGTGGAACCTCCTATGTTCCAGCTTGCACCCATTGCCCCTTGTTCTATCACTGGATGTGTAAGAGTCGGTTAGAAAATTAGCATTGTCTCAAACTTGTCGTTAAGGACATGACACCCCCAGTTAGACTATAGGGTCCTTTCTTATGGATTTGATGCAGCCTGGGAGAAAGACTCATCCCAGCAAGCCTGTTGCAGCAAAGTTATGATATCATGAGAAAATCTGTAGGGTAAAAGTAAAACACAATTGCCATTTTCTGAGACAAAGGCGCGGCCGGCGTGCAAAGAACTTGTTTCCCTGGCAACACACCCTGGTACTGGTACAAGATGGATTGATGGGGGACGGAGTGAAACGGTCTTGTTTCACTGCCCTGCCCTGTCCAAGACTATCCGTACCTCTGTAAGGATGGGAACAATGAGCTGTGGGAGTAATGGCTATCCAACCAGAAAGATGGTAGACACCGTGCCAAGCACTGTGGTGAAATCTTTACCCTGAGGTGAACTTTGCTCACTATAATGTTATTATAATACCAAAACACACCTCCATCTCAAAGACTACCCACCTCCACAGTAGAAAAGGAGCAAGGTGTGAAATTTAGCATAAAAGGTCATCCCCTAGCAACCTAAAATTGAAGCCTTCCCCACCAAGGATCAATGATGATCGTTAGGACTGGTGGGACACTGCTGGCTCCAGGCCCAGGGATGCCTTGGACACGCGGTGGTAGTTATATTCCTCTTTTCCTCTTTTTACTTACTTTTCACTCCCTCTACCTATCACACATCGCTTATAGACACAAAATAATAAAGTTTTTGCTGTTTAGCTGAAGCTAACCCCTTTTGGCGTGGTCGCCTTAAATTGCACTTAGAGATCTCAGCAAAGAACCATCACAAGTCCTTAGTGGACCATGACAGGATGTCACAGAGAAGAGCCTGGTTCCGTCCTCCTGACACTCACCCTTTACATATTTATAAACATTGATTAGGTCACCCCTCAGTCTCCTCTTTTCCAAGCTAAAGAGACCCAGCTCCCTCAGCCTTTCCTCATAAGGGAGATGCTCCATTCCCTTCATCATCTTTGTGGCTCTGTGCTGGACTCTTTCCAGCAGTTCCCTGTCCCTCTTGAACTGAGGGGCCCAGCACTGGACACGATATTCCGGATGAGGTCTCACCAGGGCAGAGTAGAGGGGGAGAAGAACCTCTCTCGACCTACTGACCACCCCCCTTCTGATACACCCCAGGATGCCATTGGCCTTCTTGGCCACGAGGGCACAGTGCTGGCTCATGGTCATCCTGCTGTCCACCAGGACCCCCAGGTCCCTCTCCCCTACACTACTCTCCAACAGGTCAGTACCCAACTTATGCTAGTACCTGGTATTGCTCTTGCTCAGATGCGAGACTCTACACTGGCTCTTGTTAAATTGCATGAAATTTTTCCCCACCGAAATCTCCAGCCTTTCTAGGTCTCGCTGGATGGAAGCACAGCCTTCTGGCTTGTCAGCCACTCCTCCCAGTTTCGTATCATCAGCAAATTTGCTGAGGTTGCACACTATACCCTCATCCAAGTTGTTGATGAATATATTGAATAGCACTGGTCCCAGTACCAAACCCTGGGGAACTCCACTAGATACAGGCCTCCAACTAGACTCCATCCCATTCACCACAACTCTCTGGCTTCTTTTCTCCAGCCGGTTCACAATCCATCTCACTACCCGATCATCCAGATCACACTTCCTCAGTTTAGCCACGAGGATACTGTGGGAGACAGTGTCAAATGCTTTTCTGAAATCAAGATAGACATCATCTCCTTCTTTACCATCATCTATCCCCCTGGTAATGTCCTCATAAAAGGCTATCAGGTTGGTCAAGCATGACTTCCTCTTGGTGAAGCCATGTTGACTGCCTCTAGTGACCTTCTTATCCCTGATATGCCTAGAGACAGCATCGAGAATAAGTTGTTCCATCATCTTTCCAGGGATGGAGGTGAGGCTGACCGGTCTGTAGTTACCCGAGTCCTCCTTCTTGCCCTTTTTGAAAACTGGAGTTATATTCAATTTCCTCCAGTCCTCAGGCACATCCCCTGTTCCCACGACTTACCAAAGATGATGGAGAGTGGTCTAGCAATGACTTCTGCCATCTCCCTCAGAACCTGTGGGTGCATCCCATCAGGACCCTTGGATTTATGGGTGTCCAGATTACTTAACCAGTCCCTAACCCAGTCTTCATCTACCAAGGCAAACTCCTCCTTTGTTCTTACTTCCTCTGGGGCTTCAGGGGTATGGGGCTCCTCAGGACTGCCTCCGGCAGTACAGACAGAGACAAAGGCGGCATTCAGTAACTCTGCCTTTTCTGTATCTTGAGCTCGGAAGAAGCTCTCTTTGAACGCTAACCAACTATCTTGGGCCCCTTTACCTTCAAGTACCCTGTCCCACAGGATTTCCCCTAGCAATTGCTTGAAAAGGCCAAAGTTGGCCCTACTGAAGTCCAGGCTTGCAATTCTGCTCGGTATTCTGTTATGGCCACATGAGATCCTGAACTCCACCACCTCATGGTCACTGCAACCAAGGCTGCCCTCAACCTTCACCGCTTCAACCAGACTCTCCTTATTCGTGAGAATAAGATCTAGCATCGCTCCTCTCCTAGTCGGCTCATCTACTATTTGCACCAGGAAGTTATCATCAATGCACTGGAGAAACCTCCTGGACCACGGATGGCTGGCTGAGTTGGCCTTACAGCAAATATCCGGGTAGTTAAAATCCCCCACAATAACCAGGGCCTGTAACTGTGAGGCTGCTTCCATATGCCTGTAGAAGGCCTCGTCGACTTCCTCGTCCTGATCCGGTGGCCTGTAATAGACACCCACGACAGTACCACCCATGCCAGCCTGTCCCTTAATTCTCACCCACAAACTCTCAACTCGCTCGTTACCCACCCCTGGACAGTACTCAATACATTGAAGCTATTCTTTCACATAAAGAGCAACTCCCCCCCTCGCCTTGCTGGCCTGTCTTTCCTGAGAAGGGTACAGCCACCCATGGCTACATTGCAGTCATGTGAGCTGTCCCACCATGTCTCTGTAATTGCCACCAGGTCATAATCTCCTGACCGAACACGGATTTCTAACTCCTCCTGCTTATTCCCCATGCTGCACGCATTTGTGTACAGGCATTTCAGGGAGCAAGGTGAAAGGTCTAGAGAGCAAGGCTTATGAGGAGCAGCTGACAGAACTGGGGTTTATTCTGGAGAAAATGAGGCTGAGTGGAGACCTTATCACTCTCTACAAATACCTCAAAGGAGGCTGTAGAGAGGTGTGCATAAGTCTCTCCTACCAAGCAGAAAGTGATAGGATGAGAGAAAATGGCCTCAAGTTACACCAGGGTAAGTTTAGTTTGGATATTAGGAAAAATTACTTCACTGAAAGGATTATCAAGTGTTGGAACAGGCTGTCCGGGGAAGTGGTTGAGTCACCATCCCTGGAGGTGAGTAAATGACATGTGGACATGGCGCTTAGAGTCACAGTTTAGTGGTGGACTTGGCAGTGCTAGGTTGATGGTTGGAGTCGATGATCTTAAGGGTCTTTTCCAACCTAAATGATTCTATGATTCACTGCAATGTACGTGGTAATCAGCCTGGAGAGACCACTGGCTTACAATGTTGGCTTTTTATTTTTTTTCCAAAGGCTGGATAATATTCAGGCCATTAATTACATTTGTAGCCATAGTTAACTTAATTATGTAGGGGTAATTGAGCTGCTCGATTCAGAGTGTAAACTAATTACCACAACAGACATCTGCATTTCATGGGTGGCACTGAAAATTTGAAAAGTGCATATAATGCTCTTCCTCTTCTTTTCAGAGGCACTGTTGATCACTAATTGGACCACAAACTGACTACTCCTGTGCAAAAAAGCTTTACTGCATGTAAATTACATGGAAGCACAGTCTATTCTATTGCTGAATAAACAAAATGGTACCATCATCTGCAGAGCATGGGTCTTCTATTCTAATTCAAGAGGGAAAGAAAGCTGATAAACTGAACAAGTCTAATAGTCTAGTGCTGTATAAAACTGTTGTCAGAATTTAACTGATGCTTTATCAACTTTAAATCTCCTTTGAATGTGAAAATTAGTGTTTTTCCATACTGAAGTGGAAAGGACTTTGTCAATGTGAGACAACACTTTCCTGCAGGATAGACAGAATATTTGTATGCTTGACAGTATAACATTGCAAAGTTATGCAACTGTACAGAGATCAAATAAGCTACTTACTTAGAGTCTTTTCTGGTATAAAAAACCTGAACTGTTGGATCATGTTTTGACTTGGGAAGACACCTTTTCAGAATGAATGAAGAACTGTGAGAACTGGTATATTCTGTAAGGAGGCTATTTCTTGCAGGAAAGTATGAGGAAACCAAAAGAGTGCTTGTGTCTCCAAAATTATGATGATGGTGACCTTTCAGTTGCCTCAAGAGGCTTTCTGGTATCTTATGTTCTTCTTTGTTCTCTGACATATCAATTTTTAAGGGATTGACTTCATAGGAACTGAGAAATATTAAACAACATACTCAAGTGCATCTTGTTTTCAGTAGTAATACAATATTTCAGAAGAATGAAAATTAAAATGTCATCAAACAGGTGAGTAGCATGTAAAATGGTATAGTGTTCACAACTTGGGGGAATAGTCAAACAGTCAAACAAAAATGGGACTGAAGTTTGGAATTTTTGTGAAATCTTTTGTAAGTCACTAAATGTCTGTTTATATCATTGTCCTCTACTACAAAACAAAAAGTTCATGTTTACTGTTTTGTGAGTTTCAATTGATTAGTGTTTAGCAATGTTTTGAGACACATCAATTGAAAATGTTCTTTGTGTAAAACCATGCATATTGTTATAAAAGGTCTTCAGAAGATATTTCAAAATGTATATTAAATTTGTAACAAAATATAAAATTATATGCCCCTATGATGTGAGAGAAGGACTCAGCTTCCCGGAGAAGTAATCAAAATTAATAAACTTGACTGCTGCAAGTTACCCAGCAGGCTATATAATTCTCAAACAAGGCACTCAAAAACGTTAATCATTCTTCCTTTTTGAAAAGTAATAATGTAGATTCTGTCTGTCAAAAGTTACTGTGTGATGTCAAAAACCTTAAGGCATTTGTAGTTTTTAATTGAGCTTTAACTCTTATTGCATTGGCAAGCTTTACAAAACAGTCCTAACAGACAGGTGGAAAAAGTTCAACAAAGAGTGATGAAGCCACAGTCTAAGATCCAGTCACAGAAGACTCAGTGATACACAGGACTTAAAGCACACACAGGGCTGCACGCCCAGTCTCCGTCTTCGATGGGAATCCAAAGTATGTTTATCCACAAAACTGATTCTTGGTTAGATCTCAGAAACACCACCCATTAGAACTCATTTAAAGTTACAAGGACAAATATCACAAGCTACACATAGAGAATTCATATGCCTGTACTATCAACGTCAAAATAAGACACTTGGAGATAACAGCCTCATTGGTGTTTGAAGCATCTGTTTTTGCAAGCAAATATTCGAGTCTAGAGAGTCATTGGACTCAATGAAACCCTTATGTCTAAAAATTATAGAGCTTTAAGTGTAAAGGAGCATATATCTCTAAAAAATTCAGCTGATTCACAAAATGCTACTTACAAAAAGGGCAGAAACAACACCCTTTATACTTACCTTCAGAAGAACAGTCTCTGTTTATCTCGTTAAACTTGCTTCTTCTACATGTGCATAGACATTCTGCAGACTTGCCAGATTATTCACCATTTCCCTGTATTTCATCTGAATTATTTGCTTTACTCCTGCTCACACCATGTAGGGTTTACAAGAATTCTTTCTGAAAAGTCATTGGCCTGCTTGCCTTATGGAGACTGGACAGTAGATTCAGCCACTATTTCTGTTATACCTGAAACTGAGAAACAGAAGCAAGCAAAATGCAGTGTTTTGGTTTGCTTTGATCTTTCATAGAGAACGGAAATCATTTGCCTTCTCTTCCAATGAATCACCCATTGGTCATTCTGACAAGCTTTTTAAAAGATTCAGCAGCCAGTGATAAAGCAGAATTGAGAGGGTGGAGGTCCTTCTGCTGCTTTAATTGCTTTAGATTCTCTCCAGTAAAAATATTGAGACAATTTTCCGGTTGTAAAATCAAGAACTCATGGTTGAGGGTTTTGAAACCATTTAATAAAACCCTTGTTTTGTGTTCTGTTTGTTCCATGGTACTTGTTAAATGATATAACAATAATATGGCTATAATTCCAAATTAAAGTCCTATAATTAGGCAAGCTCACACAAAGTGTGATTTCACCAAATCATGGAACTGTATCTCATGACTGTCATCTGCTACTGCAATGCTTTAGAGTCTCAGTTTTTGAGGTTGAGGCCATACTAGCTGAGTGAAAAATGCATTAAAGCAATGAAGCAGGTGTGTAAAAGGATTCATAAAATCCAGGTCCAGTGTTACTGGCCTACAAAGCAGAGGTTACTATCACGCAGTGTGTTGTAAATACACATTCAGCATTCTAGGGAGGTCAGCTGCACATTGCCATACATACGTGGCCTATAACATTGCAAAGCAAAATCCAGTCAACCGCTTCATTGACTTAGACTGTACTGTTAAAAAACACTGTGCAATTCATCCCATCTTACTTCAGAAGGAAAAACTGACAAACTTTGTAAAACTTTCTTAGACTTTCAGTTTTCTTTTTAGTGTTCACTGTGCACAGATGTTAACAGCATTTCTGTTGACCCATAGTTCTTTCCTCATCAAGGGCTGATCAGAATTTAATACTAGTATTTTAAAGGGACAAGCTTTTAGGCCTGGAAATGTGCATGTAAATAAAAACTGTGCAATTCCAACTCTATTGTTAATAAAAGAAAAATGATCCATGTTCTCTCTAGGGATAACTGAGTTTCACAATATGTTTCAAGATTTAGGTGCTATTGGAAATAATAATAAATCACCCAACCACTATTAGTGAGCCTCTGCCCATTCCAACAAGTTTATTAACTGCCTGTAATGTTTGTTTCTATATCCTGCACAGAAAAACATAAGCAGTTTCTTGGAAACTGATAAAGTTCAAAAAAATTAACAGATGCACCTTGAAAAGCAAATAGTATTACTGACAGATCTTGATTGAAAGAATGCTTTGTTATATTGTCTTATTTCTACTTCTTAAGACAATTTTCAGAAACACTATTTTATATTCACTATATGTGTTAACATCTTGCTCAGGAAGCTTACCCATCATCCCGAAAAAGAAACACTAAGGAGAAATTAAGGACAGAATGAAGCTGACGTAGAGGGAGCTACATTGGTTAAGGGATTTCCACAGCAAGTGTAAGGGTGAGGGCAAGAGCAGATCACAAGAAGGGCTTGTTAGGTTGTGACTAGCATTATGGATCTTCCAATGGGCAAGAGATGAATGGAGTTGTGGACAGAGAAAATGTGAAACACTGAGAGACACAGTCATCGTACTGAAATAAAGAAGAAGGAAGAGTGGGCTGAGAACAGAGAATTAATGGATGGTGAATGACAGAAAGTAATTGAAATGCTAACGGCCAGGGCACAAAAGTAGTACTGGTAGTTACCGTGGAAAAAGACTGTGTTAGAAAGGCAAACTGCAACAAAAGACAGCTAAGCTAAAGTAGCATCTGGTGAAAACTGCACTCAAATGTTAGCTTTTTTGGGTGGACGTGGAACCGAGACTCCTGAATGTACTAAAATGTAAGGCTGAGGTAATGTGCAGAGCAGGGGGTGGACTGATCATTGACATGAAGGCTGACATCATCATAGATGAGTTTAACAGACTGTCTTGAAAGACAAAAAACCAGGAAACTAAAGAGCTTAACTCCAGAAAATAGGTTGATGGCTAGTTACATTTGATAGGAGAAAAAAAAATGGAACAAAGATGCTTTGAGGATGCTTCTCCAAAAAAAGAAAAGGAGAGAAGCTGTGAAGCCAGAGGTGATAGGGTGTGGAAAGAGTTAAAGAAACCCGGTGCCAAAGTTATTCTCTGTATGCAGAAAATTGAAGTAATCTCCATGTCAGTGTATGTGACACAGGGATTCAGGAACGGCAGTATCAGAGAGAAGCAAGCTGAAAGGTCATGAATGTCTCAATTCTTCCAAAACGGCAATTAGGAACCATGTTAAAGAAGATGCATGCATTCCAGAAACTCAGAGAGAAAGGTATAGGTCAGCATGTAAAAGGGAAGAAGGGAAGGAGACTGCATGGAGGAGGGATATGATGGCAGTGAGTACAGATGGAATAAATGTAGTTTTGGGACAGTGCCACCCCAGGCAATGAGGAAGGGGTAAAGGGTAGTGTGCAGGTGATGTCTGGAACCTGCTGATGTTTGAAAAGGGAAACTGAAATGCAGAGGAAAAAAAAAACTGTGAGCTTTGAAAGAAGCAAGGATCAAAACTGAAAGAAATACGTGGAGCAAAAAGTGAGAGTGGTGAGAAGCATGGGTGAACTGAGGAGAGTATTTAAATAACCCTCTGAGTAGTATTTAAAAATTGAAATCAGCATCTGTGGAAGCTTAACCTTCTTCCCCTATCCTCATGCAGGCAGCTTATGCGTTTTTCCATGATGCTGAAGTCATCTCTCTTCTTCCACTGTGACAGTATGTACTCTGCAATTGCTTTTTAATTTTTCGCAGGTTTAGCTTGGAGCATGGTGCTTAATGGAACACATTTACGCAATGTAAAATTTTTTCTTGGTCTTGATTTTAAGGATGCAAAAATCCATACCTCACCATGAACAAACCAAAAACTTACGTTTCTCATTTTCTGCTTAATTCTTGTTTCCAGAAATCTGTCACGGAGATTTTGTGGGGTATTTTTAATAGAGAATTTAGAAGACTAATTTGTATCCTTGGGGACCGAGGGAAAAATAATCAGGGTGTCCAACACTAACTTGCACATTTAGCCAGGAAATTCTGCTTATTTTTTTTTTACAATACATTTTTCTAAAATGCAGTATAAACATAATGTTCTAAGCTTTATTTTCAAGATGCTGGTTTAAATTAAGGAGTTCTCTCTACCTTTCTTCTGAGTTGTTTTGCCTTTTTTTTTTTTTTTTCCCCTTTCTTCTTGTGGTGCGTAGCCTTCAGCATTCCTGGGCGTGTAAGAAATTGGAGCTGGCTGTTTTGTACACTACATTCAGATTGACATACTTACATAACATTGTAAATTGCTAAGGTAAAATCAAATGATTAAGATATTAAGCTACATAAAATATGTTTTCTGTTGGTTGTGCCCATTTTCCCTTGTACTCCATTTTTGCAATTATATCCTACTTACTGTTTGCCATGAGTCATTGTAATCAATTGACTACACAATATAATTACTATAAGTTAAGCATGGTGACGACACCATTTGGCTTTGAAAGCATTAGCAGAATGACATTTGTGTAAAAGTCAGGTTTTATATCTTCAATTGTAGATGCTTTAAGTCAGTAGATGCCTTTTGGGTGTGTCTATGAAGGACATTAGTACCAAGCACATGGCTCCGTCTGCCAGCTCAGTGCATAACAGACTGCCAATATAGCCAGCACAGTGCACATGGGCTTTGGCACAGTCTTGATCTGAAGGGTTAATGTAAGCTGTTTCTGAAGCTGGTGTACACCACATTTGCCCAGGTGTTTCTGCGACATGCTGCTTTCCATGATACAGACATACCCTTAGGTCTATACAGACAAAATGTTTTCCTTCCATTTTTCATTTCTAAATATAGCTGGAGTTGCAAGAAATAAGGCACAAAAAAAATCCTCCAGGGTGGTGGCTGGACTATGATTTATTTATTTTTGCAACCTTGGAGCAATCTGAGATTCTTCATTTCAAAGCTCTTCTTTCATCTATTTGTAGTCTGGCCTCTGATAGTAATGTCTTACCACTTGCAATCACAGTTTCTGAAAATATTCATGTCTATGAGGGGCTACTAACTATCTAGCAATCGTAATCGCTGAGCCTGTAAAAGAAAGGTTTTCAAACTCCAGATGCTCAAATTGTAGTTCTGCTCCATCGTTTACAGGAAGTTACACTGACATTTTGTAAGTTAAATTTCACAAGCATTTTGGCTTCAGGTAATTTTCAGCCAATGCAGCAGCTCTCCCAAGTATCTAGTGTAATTTTGGTCATGTCATACACTAACATTTAAGTCTTTTACCAAAAGAATTCCAACCCATAAGCCAGCCTGGAGCCCTGGAGTTCTGTATGAAGTAGCCAAATTAATTGACAGAGCAGTCAAAGCCAAGTCCCTTGGTTTGTACAGTCCTTACACACGAACAGCAAGAGTATACAGAGTCCATTTCAAATACTGACTTAAGACTCTGGATAGTATAGTTGTTTAAATTTCATGGTAGCCCAGAAATATTTCTGAGGGGATGTTCCAATTTTGGTTGTAAATGTATCACTATACAGCTTCCAGTCTATATTTTACACACACACTTTTACATTTCTCTGGACTATGTTTTTAACAAAGGTTGAGAAAAAGAGGGTTTTACCTATCCTGAATGTCTCAAAACCACATATCTAGCAACACCAAATATTTACCTGTTCATGTAGGATATGAGCTGTTAAAAATGTTAATAAACAGCCCCCATGTGAACATTGCATTATTTTCTCACACTGTGAATGTCGCTTTTTCATATTGCATAAACTGTGAAAGAAAGCTTGAATAACACATAGTAGTAAACCTAAAAAGCCTTATTTTAATGTTACAGAGTCTGAGTCAAAGTTTACTAAACAGAATGAATCTTTCTACTGTTTTCAAAGACGTTTCGAAGAAGCTTTGTGACAACATTATGTTTTGATGGTGTGATTATTTATGCTTTATGATGAATCAGAGATATGTACTAATGAATCACCCTCTAGAATGCTAGTGCTATATTTAGATAGAGGGTAATTATTGACACCTTTAATGACTGACTCTGTCTCTCTCAAGAGAACTCAAATAAATAGGTTTATTATACCAGCCACAGGAAACACAGAATAAAGTGATATGTATTATTCTGGTTTCAGCATTTTGGCTTACTTCATGTGCCCTTAAACATTTTTACTCAGCCTGTGATAAGCTCCTGAACCTCAGGTTATATTTTCTCCGCAGAAGATGAAGAAACCTCGGGATTCTGTCTGAAACAAAAATACTTCCTTATGATCAAAACAAGGAAAGGCTCCTTCCCACCAAGCAAACAGTGCAGTCTCAAGGGCATCATCCAGTAACATCTGTATTCTATTTCTGAAATCTGTTTTGATAACACTGATGACACTACCTGTTGTCCATCCCTCACTATTCATAAAAAAGCTGCAGAAGAAGAATTGATTGCCTGGGAAGCCTGGGGCTGACACAGTATGCTCACCATTCACTCTCTCAGCCTGCAGGCTGTTTCAGAGGTGCACAAATGTCAAGGTTATTCTGCTGACCGCCTTATAATGCAGGCACACAGGAGTGATGTGGCAAATCAGGTCTGTAACCACTGCTGACTGCAGGGGCAGCCAACCTGTCAAGAAACAACCTGCTACATACATAGCTCTTTATTACCCTTGCTAACAGTTGCCTTCAACAGAGAGCAGGGAGAGTGCATGCAGCTGTGCATGCAATTAGGGGCAACTTTTCTGGGGAAGAGAAGCAGCAATGTGGACATTTCTAATTTAACAAGTGTGAAATGTGACTGTGCCAGTAGAGAAGGGAAGTGCAGTGGCTGCAGACCCTGTGAGGACTGGGCTGGGGGGCTGCATAAGGAGCTGGGGGCAATTCCAGGTGTCAGGTCTGCAGCCAAGACCTGGACTAGGGGAAGTTTGTCATGTGGCTTGCAAGGAGGCATTTGTGTGAGTGTGGGAAGGAGCACAAAACAGAGAGGTTTAGCAGCATGGGGGAAATTAATGGTATGTAAAGAGAAAATGAAAGAGGATCTGCAGTGTGGACAGTTGAGTACAGATCTCAGGGTATGGCAGCACAGCTGGCCATATGCCTTCTCTGCATCCCTGCTGTGTGCCAGCTGCAAGAAAGGCCACCTGGAACACTAATTTATACAGATTCACCAACATTAATGACAAAAATGGCTGGCTGCCTGTGAGCTGAGGGTATCACTTTATAAAGAAATCCAGTGGTCCTCTTTTGGGCAAAGGTGGTTCCACACCTATTCTTATGAAAGTTGTAGTAAGAATTACACTATTGTCAGTTAAATTTCTGTCATCTTTCTAAGCTGAATTTGGGTTATTTCCCTCTTAATCCACTGGGTCATTGAGAGATGTGTACCTGCTCACTGAAGTGAGGGCACAGCATCAGGGCCTAAACTATCCTGTACTAACAACCGAACCTGATCAGTATCTACTTGATTTATGAAGGTCTTAAAGCTACACTTTCTAGAGCTCTTGCAGGAAAACACCATACAGCTGAACCCATTCAAAATGCAAACAATTCTTACAAGCTTCTTGCAGGGATGATTTAGTTACATGCTGAGAAATTGTAAAAGCTATTGGAAGCAGAGATATTATGTTAGCTGCCTCTTTGGGGCCAGAAATTTAACAATGCCTCATGGGATCCTTTCCAGCTTATTCCTAAGTGAAACTAGCAGCCCAATTTTATTCTCACTGAAGCCAGTGAGAAAAGGAGCACTCCCTAAATTTGTTAATATGCAAGGGACAGGTTTCGGGATAGTGCAGATAGTCTGTCCTTTCAGTTAGTTGTCTTTTGACATCTTGCCTCAGAGTGACCTGGCAACAGTGGCACCTTCCAACAAACAAAAGCCATACAGACACTGCTGCATCACATCAGAATGTCGACGAACTTCCATTTCAGTATTTGTTCAAATGGCTGTTTAAATATATGAAGCACTACAGCTGAGACAAAACAAATGTGTCACTGAGCAGTGTTACATGAGAGCATTTTCGGAACATGCAGCAGAGCAACATTTACACATGTGGAATGGACCAAACAAATATAAATTTTCAAATGGCTTGCTGGTGACCTTAATTCAGGGTTTTCTGAAGTACATAGCTTTGGCAGTGAAATAAAAACTGAAGAAAAGCGTGCCTCACAAAGCACAAAATGCAGTTTTCAGAATGAATTTCTTATGAGGTAAAGAAGTTGCTACTCTTCAAAAAATTACATATAAAGAAAGGACTCACCTAATGTATTAACATCTACAGTGGCAAAAGCATACAGCTATCTGAAATTTCTTCACAAAGCTTTTATACACTCTTTAAAAAATAGTCATATGTAGTCCAGTATAAAGTCAAAGAAAAACAATGAAGTGCCCTATACCAGTCAACATGCCATGTATCTATGAGAGGTGCAAAGGAATTATCTACGACTTCCGTAAATAATTTTTCAACTTATTTTATTTTTAATCTAAACCACTGGCAACAACAAAAAGAGGCAAGATAAATTTCAGGCAGATAAGCATATCTCTAGCATTGAGCGGAACAGCATTTGAGGATCATATTTACCACAGTCCTTGATAACACACTCTTGATTGATCTGACCATTACAGAGCATCTTGTGGCAGATGAATGTAGCAAAGTAACGTCCACCAAAAAAGCCGAATATAAAATACGTAATGTCAGCATTGGGCTGTCTGTAGTGGCATCATTTCCCTACCGATTTCCATTATTCCTCCAACTTTCTCTTCCCTACCAACAAAAAATAGGAAAACTCTAGGCTTGAAGGCACTCCAGGTACACTCTGGAGCTTGCTGACATATGAGCTCATTGCAGAGACCCTCCTTGTAATAGTGGCTGAGCTACACCAGACCCAGGTTGCCCACAAGGCAGTTTGCTCAGGTAAAACACACTGTGCCGGACAGATGTTGCTGGGAGGCATTGGAAACTGTTTGGGAGACTCCCAATAAAGAGCTCATTTGCCACTTTACCATCCAGGTTAGAGTGCAGTGGCCAAGCAAGAAGGAAGATGTCCTTTTACCTATGGCTGCACTTAAGGCCCCCTCAAAGGGCCCCAGCTTAAGGGGTGCTGTTGATCCCTCTGCCCAATGGACAGAAATGACTGCTATCATTTTGTAGGCGAGAAAGAGAATTAGATAGTAACAGTGAAAGGAATTTTTCTAACTGCAATGTGTGCAGCTTATTCACTAACACAGCAAATCCTGTGTGAATTCTGTGCAAGCTTCTTCAGTTTAAGCCTACTGTACATTCATTCCATTTAAAAAGATCGGTTTTGGTCTTACTTTAAAGTTGTGATACTTACGCATGACTTGCATATGAATGAGGTGAATTAATTCATTACTGAGAAGCTAGATTAAGTTCTGCAGCTGCTCAGCCTGGGGACCTGGTTCAAAGCATGGCCAGAGTCTGAAAGACTGAAAATGTCATGACTGAAAAATCCTTTACTGATCGAGGCAGTTTTAGGCTGCAGTCTAACCTGGTAAGTAGCACTAGAAATGCAAGATTGGAAAAGAAATTAAAATTACTTGCTTACACACATTATCTGCAGAATAAAGATTTTAAAGAAGGCTACTGTGTACAGCTGCCTGACCTTGAAGGTGTTAATTTGTGTCTTGAGTGCAGCTGTGACACTCACAGCAAGTATTCACAACCCAGATGTCAAAGGAGCTTTACAAATTGCAGATCAAATACAGGATGTTTGTTGTGGCAGAGAACAAAGTGAGAAGGATGAGAAGAATACTTCCTTTCTTCATGTTTAACTTTTCATCCAGTGTTCTCTCACAGACTATCTTTCAGGTATGCTCAGAAATTCTGGCAGACCTTTTTTTCTTTGTAGAAATATAAGTGCAGACTATGTAATACTATGAATGGAAGCTAAGTGATGCCTGCTTTCCTCACATCATTTAAGCATGTTTCTTACTGCCCGCTAATGGCAAAGTTTCATTGCTGCTTAGGACATTACAGTGCAGCTATTTCATGCTTATTTCCTCTAGCCTACAGATTTTATTGTGCTGTCTTATTATATATTCAAACTATAATGGCAGAGCTTATCGTATTGTTAGAATACAGGTTATGGTCTGCCTGGTAGCTTGGCAGCTGTGTTTATGGATTTGTGTTTTAAATACAGCTGACATATTAAGTAATATAGATATGTCTGTCGTTAAAAGGGCTTATCGGAGGAAAAAAAATGAGAGTATGACTAAACAAGAAACACAGTTGTGTGGACAGAGACCCAAAGGACTAAAACTCCTTGTCATGAGTCTTAAAGCAGTTGTCTATACAGCACAAACTCTTCTGAATGAGTTAGAAGAAAGTTGAAAATCCCTTTAAAGAATATCTGAGAGTACAAGCTGTGGGGAGCAGAAGTGATGAGGGAAAAAAACAGAGCCAAAGAGAGGAAAAAAAAGAGAGAGACATGAGACAGACCTTCTGCTGCAGAGACCACAGCAGAAAAGCACTATATAACTCCGGTGTTGCTAACTTAGAGGCCTGTACTTTGTGTAACTCAAATAGGGTGGTTCCTCTTACTGCAAAGGCTTAGGCTGTTCTAGATAGACTGGCTATTCATTGAAACTTAGGAGATACATAAGGAACACTGTGATCATCAAACTCCATCTAGGTTCCTCACTACTGACTTCCTCTAAGTGAGAGTTATACAAATATATGAGAATTTTGCCAATATCTGCCCTGATTCTTTCTTGGTAGAAAATAGTGACCAAGCAATAAAACAGCTAATTTACATCAGTCTCTTGTACCAAAGCTAGAACCATTTCAGGGTTTGAATTCTGCTAAAAAGCAATCTTGTCTTTATTGATCAATGGTCACTTGACAGTGGCTAAGGATTAACTATCAGAAGATCAGAAGAGAAATTGTTGATATCTCTGTTTAAGATTCTGTTGCCAAAAATTTAGTATTAGCAATAAAGGATGCTTTTGAATTGTTGTTTTTAAAACGCAAGATAGATCCAAGACTAGTTTCTCTCTACGGAGGAGACTCACGATTTTCCTTCAGGTGTTTCTCAGCAGTCTACAGGAATGTATTCTGGTATTATGGCATGCTTGCAAGTGTAAAATGCTTTAAAAACTTTATCTAAAGTATTATGTACCTAATTATTCCTGTAGCTGTTATTCACATTCAGTTCTTCACTTTTATGTTGGATAACTGAATATAGCTGCATGTGACATCTATAGTTTCTCTTGATCTTTGTGTCCTTTTAGTGTAATGCTCCTGAGAGTATTGGTCTAGATGCACACAATGTGGAACAGTACATTTTAGAGCACTAATTAACATTCATATCCACCTCTTTGAACCTCTAACAGCAGCAGTCACAGGCTGAGCCAAAGCTAGCAAGTGTGGAAGCAGGACTTCCAGGTTGTGTGGTGACTACTGCTTAGTGTGTTCCCATACGAAATGAACATAAAATAATTTTCTTTAATTTCCTTAGAACTAGAAGCAACCTAGACTTTGCTCTGCTTACTAGCGGCAAAAAACCCAGGAGGAATATCAACTTCACTAGCTGGCTTCCAGGGTTCTCATCATTGCTTGCAGCCATGTACTCTCTGTACAGATTGCTCTGCTTCCAGGGACACCACAAACTCCCCTGGGATTTCTGTCCTTAGAGTTTCAACCTTGCAGATAGGAGCTTGAGTGCCTTGGTTCTGTTTGGGGTTCTTAATAGCTTCCTGCTTCTTTTGCTGTTTGATTACCCTCATGCGTTTGCAGCCTTTGACCTGGAGCCACCTGTTGGACAAATCTGTCTCCTAAACTTCTGAAGTCTACTTGTGAGTAGACTCACTACTCCTGGCTGGAGTCCTGTGGGGCAGCAGTTTCTTCACTGCCTGGGAAATGGAGCTTACCAGATACCCAGCTTCAGAATGGGCCTGTTTTGTGGTTTATAAAGCCACGGGACAATTTTTCTAAACACCTGGTGGACTGAGGCAGGGTCAGGGAGGGTTTCACTCACCGCTTAGGGTCACAGGCAGGAAACAAACATGACTTGGGAAGAACAAATAAACAACTGAATTTATTAACTGTTTACAACAAGAAGCAAGATACTGAGAGAAACCACATCTTAAAAAGGCACTTCTCCCCCACCCCTCCCTTCTTCCCACAGCCCAAAGGCTTTGTTCTGTACCTTCTCCCCCCGGTGGCACAGGAGGGCAGGGAATTGGGAGTGCAGTCAGTCCGCCGCTCCTTCCTCCTCAGGGGAGGGCTCCTCACAGTCTTTCCCGGCTGCAACGTGGGGTCCCTTCTCATGGGACAGTCCTTCTCCAGAACTTCTGCGGTGTGAGTCCTTTTCCAAACAGGGCCACAGTCCTCTGACAACTGCCAGACTCCGCATAGGCTTCTCCATAATTCTTCTCCTCTTCCCCCTACATGGGGGCCTCCACATCTGCATCTTCTCAAGGGACAAACCGTGCGTCACCATGGATCTTCACCATGCTGCAGGGGAAATGCCAGAGGCATTTTCTTTCCTTCCTTGCCTCCCTTCTGACTGGAGTGTCGCGTGGTCCTTTCATCTCAAAATCTTGCTTCTCTCTCCACCACAGGTCTTCATCGGCTCCTGAGGAAACTTGCTCTCAGGTGAGCCGTGGCAGAGGCTTGGGCTATGGCAGTTCAGTTCACAGAAGCTGAACCGGCCTTGTCTGCCGAGCCGGGCCCTGCCCAGGGCCACGCCAACCCCATTGTTCTGTGTCCCCTGTTCAATATGTTATTCACAGAGGTGCCGATTGGCTCAGCCCTGGCCTGGGGTGGGTCCAGCCTGAAGATGGGGAAACTTCCAACAGTTTCTCACAGGGGCTAGAGCGGTGGTACTCCTTCCCCCACTCCCCCTCCCAGTTACTAAACTCTTAGAGCTGAGGTCTGGGGGTGAACCTTTAGCACTCTCTTACAGGAGCCACCACTGTAGCCCCTCCCTTGCTGCCAGAGCAGACTGGGAGCTAGGGGAACTCTGAGCAGTTTCTTGCAGCGGCTGCCACTGCAGCCCCTCCCTTGCTGCCAGCAGAGCTGGAGTCCAGAAAAACCTTCAGCAGCTACTTCCAGGAACCATTGCTGTGGCCCCTCCCTGCTGCCAGGTAACCCCCCTCCCCCCCCCCAAAACCACAACAGCCTGCCACTGCAGCTAACTGCAAGGCAAAATAAGAGCCTGGAATCTACAGTTTCAGATTGTCCGAAAGGTATTCCTGTAGAAGACTCCTTGGACTTGGTGAAAAGTGATAGAAATTTTGATGCTTCAGGTGAAACAATTAGAGTCAATAAGCATTTTTCAAATAAAGTATTTTATTGGAGCATTATTAACTTCTGCAGTAGCCAACAGGTGTTCCCTTGCATCTTTGTTCTTAGGTAACTTGGATAGTTTTATTTTTTTAACTTTTTAAACCAAGATAATTCACAATAAATCCTCAGCATCAGAGAAGAATCAGCAGTTTTATGAACATGTATATTAATGAACTCCATGTAACATTGCATGCTGGGCCAACAATAGCAAATCGTTATTTTTTTTTCTGAATTTATTTTAATCTTTCCTAAAATATTCTTGAAGTCTAAGCTATAACATGGTAAAATTAATATCTCAAAACTATCAGCTGCAGATCTCACAGCTGTTTCTATGACCCAGCTTTACAAATAGAACATGCTATCACAAACTGGTAAAATACTGAAATGCATCCTGCCTCTGCGATGGGGTGAGAGATGATTCCTATATGCAACCAGTGTTTTAAGGCATGACCACATCAGGAGTTCCAGATATCCTTTTAACCCTGGAAGCGTGTGCGTGTGTGTGTATTTATGTGCATGCAATTTCTAGCTGAATTACACAAGACAACGTTTGGAAAGGAGATTGTATAAGGCAAGATCATCTAATCATAACTTCCTTTCTCTATACCTTGTTTAGAACTAGAAAAGGTCTCTCTGCTCTTCTTCTTCGTGTATAGAAGTAACTAAGAGTACGTTTAAACCCTAAACCAATACATCTGCAGTGACAGAGAGGGAAGGAAACAGTAATGCTCCTGGTTTTACACGACTCCAAACAACTACCCAGATGAGGGTTCCGGGGTCATGTTACTGATCATTCTGTCATTCTAGCCTGCGGTATACAAATATCTCCAGTTGCAAATACGAAGAAATTTAGATTGGTTCATGTTTCTGTCATGCTCATTTCTTGTTCCTCAAGGACTTAAGTTTGCACTAAAATCTGTAGAAAAATCATAAGGCTCATCTTTATTTTTAAAATATTGTCTGCTTTGGGACTTTACTAAAAAAAAATAAATCTATCAATGGTATTCTGAAATACAATTTCTAAGTAATTCTGACAAACCTGTCCCTCCTCCTTTCACCCCCATCCCTAAATTATTAGAGCTATGCAAGTTTTTGGTGAGTTCAAAAATAACTTTAAAAGAGCTGGGAATTCTTTGGGCAGTCATAGAACAACAAAGGACGCTTGTGCTTTATCTTCATTTTCCAGCTATGTTTGATTCCCCTTCTGTACTAACAATGTCGCTGAACTTGTTTCAGAAACACACAACATGCCAAGATCATCACCAAAAATACTAATTCCAGGCTGGCTTCTAAAACTTCTGGAGAGTCCACTAATTATATCCCCACAGGATCCTCTTTGGTTTTGTCATCTTCTCTGTAGAAAACCCCTCCTCCCTTCATTATTCTTGTAGTAGTTCCCACCTTTCCCACTTGAACTAATAACTTCCTACATGGCGTTGTGTCAAATCCCTTCACTGAATTCCAAAGAGAAGAGACCTGGAGCACTTCCCTTGTCCAGAATACTAATTATTTCCATATGTGCAAAATGCTTGATGACACAACCTGCTGTTTTAACACTGTTGCAGGTTTAAACCATATTCACCTTACTCACAATTTTTAAGGTAAAGACTGATTTGAGCCCTGACTGTTGCAGAAGCCAAACTCTTGCCCATGTGGTTTCCCACATAACTTTCCCTTTTTGAACCTATGGTAATATTTTATTGAACTGTGCTCCAGCTTACAGTTTGGTGGTACCTTTCTCTGGGATGAAAGATGTATTGTGAATTTTCACTACTCTATATGTGGTTTCATTTTTCCCAGAATTCTGAAACAATTGGGAAATATATCCTGTCCCCTAGTGGTAAACCGAATAATTTATTTTTGATTTTTTTAATGCATTAAAAGTTATTATGTATTTTGAAAACTCAGGTAAAATATTAATTTTTGGAGCCATACCTACTTTATACCATTGCGTTTTTCTTGTAATTTCCTATGATTGGAAAGTACCCTAGCCTTTAGTCTTTTTATTAAGACTAACAAAATCCCAAATAACCTCAGCTTTTTTATTGGCTGCCTTCCAAGGTTTCCAGCATCAGTTGCAGCCAGTCACACTATACAGGCTGCTCTGACGCCACTGATCCTGCAAAACCTCAAACATTATAAACTTTATAACTGTCTGTGTGTTCTCTTCTCTCCCTTCCTTTTGTTTTTCCTCTTTTTAATTATAGGAATTGGTAGGCAGGTCCAGAAGTCTCAATTTTAATTCCCTTTGACAAGTTTAGCTCAACCTGACTACTTATGTAGTCTCCTTCCTTTACCTGAACAGCTGTTCAATATCTTGTGATCTAATTTAAAAAAACCTCAAGACCTAAGTACCATTTATCCTCCTCTATGGCAGTAGCTCTCTATGGAAATATGCTGTTATATTACTGCTAACAAGACAGATTTGTGGATCTTTGTTTAGAGATTAACCACACACAAACATAAAAATGTATGGAAGAATAAGTGAATAGCAACTACAGGTTAAGATATTTGAATCTAAGGATTTCCAGACAACTTCATTTTCTTCATGTGAAGGAAAAACAAAGAGTGTAAAGCGTGCCATGAAAAAATATTACACTTAACAACCTGTTTCAATGGTTGTTTCTCAAATAAAAGAAAACATGCTTTTCATTAGAACAATTCTCAATAAATGTGTTATATCAAAGAGTATAGTTCATGTTTATTATAGCATAGTTGTCCAGAAAGAAAAGTCTCAATTGTATCTTTCATTTTTGTTTTGAAAACAGAAAAGATGACAACCACCTTGAATATAGTTTTTCATGCACCTGTTTTAATGTATTGGTTGACTTAATCCAGGCATATGCATTAAAGGACCAAAAGCTAAACTAGAGTAAATATATTCCCCTCTCTGTTGTTTTGGCAGATTGGTTAGACCTCTTTTGAAGTCAGATTTTGTTAGTTTTTCTTGATGAAAATCCCAATTTGAATAAAAACCACAGACAGAAACGTTCTGGACTTACTGTATTTAGCTCTTGAGGACAGAACAGGTCATGGCTTCTATTTTGCAAGACACCACAGGAACACATTGAATGACATATTCTTATCACAAAGATAATTCAGATGAAATAGGCAAGAACAATGAGGTCATAGAGTCAGCATAGGCACTGAGGGAAGTTACATCTGATTTTACAGGACTAAACCGGTGCAAATACCAGGAACAGGGTAAACTTATTTGAGAATCCGCCCAGTGTTGTACCTGTTGTACCTGGGCTGGTGGTGTTCTTCTGTTGCACACCCTGTGTAACCACAAGGCAGCAAATGTACTCAAGTCATGGTCTTGGTGGCTTGTGACAACAGCTCCCAATTACTTGTACAGAGCTGTTTCCTGGTTCCACAGTCCTGTACATCAGCAGTTACATGCATTCAGCAGTCAACAGAGGTTACTGACTTACAGATAAGAAGCTCGAGACAGGTATTGAGGAGCTCCTTGCACCAACTCCTCCTGCCTGCTTCCCTGAATACAGGTGTTTACCTTAGCCCTGGATCAGCCAGCTCGCGTGCCTACAGGTCTTCAGGACACATGTCAAAGGTAGGCTGGAAAGGCAGGATGAGACAAAGAGCTCAGAACAACTAATGCCAGACTGGGAAAGTGAGGAGATAAGACCAGTGTCTGTTTGTGATGACTTAGGAGGTGGCTAGGGGAAAGCTGGTATTGTGAATATGGGGAAGAAAGAGGATACGTAGCAGAGAGGATTGGGTGTCTCAGTGTCCGAGTGGTGACCAGTGACAAGTAGCGTTCTTCAGGAGCTGGTATTGGGACCAGTGTGGTTTAACATCTTCGTAAGTGACATGGACAGTGGACTGAGTGCACCCTCAGCAAGTTTGCTGATGACAGTAAGCTGTGTGGCACCGTTGACATACTGGAAGGAAGGGATGCCATCCAGAGGGACCTTGACAGGCTTGAGAGGTGGGCCTGTGCAAACCTCATGAAGTGCAGCAAAGCCAAGTGCAAGGTCCTGCGTATGGGTCAGGTCAATCCCAAGCACAAATACAGGATGGGTGGAGAATGGCTTGAGAGCAGCTCTGAGGAGAGGGACTTGGGAGTGCTGGTTGATGAGATGCTCAGCATGACCTGACAATGTGCACTTGGCAGCCCAGATACAGCTGTGTCCTGGGCTGTATCAAGAGAAGCGTGACCAGCAGATTGAGGGAGGTTATTCTCCCCCTTTGCTCTGCTCTCGTGGGACCCCACCTGGAGTTCTGCGTCTGGCTCTGGGGTGCCCAACATAAGAAGCGTGGAACTGTTGGAGCAGGTCCAGAGGAGGGCCACAAAGATGATCAGAGGGCTGGAACACCTCCCCTGTGAGGAAAGACTGAGAGAGTTGGGATTGTTCATCCTGGAGAAGGCTCCAGGGAGACCTTATAGCAGCCTTCCAATACCAGAAGGGGGCCTACAAGAAACTGTAGAGGGAATGTTTAGAAATGCATGTAGTCATAGGACAAGGAGTAACAGCTTCAAACTGAAAGAGGGTAGATCTAGATTAGATGTAAGGAAGAAATTCTTCACTATCAGGGTGGTGAGGGACCGGAACATGTTGCCCAGGGAAATTACGGATGCCACATCCCTGGAGGTGTTCAAGGCCAGGCTGGATGAGGCTTTGAGTGATCTGGTCTAGTGGGAGGTGTCCCTGCCCGTGTCAGGGGGGTTGGAACCAGGTGATCTCTAAGGTCGCTTCCAACCCAAACCATTCTATAATTCTATGACATGTATTCCTTCTTCCTGGAATAACACTGCTGCTCAGGTTCACCAGGGCCAATGCTGCTATCTTGAAAATTAGGTTTGGGAAATACTGTGTTAAAATAAGCAGCAGTATAAGCTACTCAAAATGTTCTGACAGCTTTGGTTTTAGGAAAGTATGAATTTAAGGTAGATGAAACTCTGAGCAGCATCACAGGAAAAGCCACATGATGTTCAGCACTTTTACTGCAGATCAATGCTTCCCACTTTTCCAGACAAACTGACAGATTAGTCACCAGTTTGCAATAGAGGAATCCTACTCCACAGTATTAAATTCCAGCCTGGGAGACGATTTATCTCAAGATGGTACAATATGACCGCTTTTGGCTAGTGTTGTTTTTATGCAGCAAATGTCAAGTATTACCTCTCTGATCCCTCACACCTGCAACTTCCTTCCAGCTGTTAGAACAATGGCAATTATTTTGTACTGTGTGTTGTATGAAGTAGAACGCTGCAAAGTCAGCAGTGACTGTAGTAATCACATGGTCATAAGGTTTACAGTTCATTGTTTGAAAGATGGGATTTCTCGGCTGATTGGGACCTCGCTAGAATAAGCATTGTTTCATTGTTTAAATGAAAGGATGTATTGATTAAGATTCTATTGAGGACTGTCCTGAGTGATGTGCTAGTCAATATTTTAATTGTGATTTAGATTGTGGAAGCAAAAGCATAGTTATTACATTTGTAAGCAGTGCCAAGCCAGGAGAGAAAGCAAGAACATTGACAAATTCAAAATAATCTCATAAAAATGGAAGCACAGTCCACCTCAACTTCAAAAGCCACAAGATATATGAACACTCCTTACCTTCCTGGTAGAGTTTTAAGTTACAATTACTGTCTTGACCTTAGTTGTTTAACGAGAACTTCCCACGTGTAAAGTTGAAGTCATGGAGGCTTTTAAGGAACTGTGTTTCAATACTTACAGAGGAATCCAACATGTATCCTAACAAGGGTTTTACAAATGTACCCTTTTAGGAAAAGAAGTGGTTGTTTACAAACTTATCAGATTGAGCCTTTAGTTACATATGGGGGTGCTAATGGGACCTGGAACATAGTTTAAACAGGATCTGTGCTGTGGCCGTTTGCAGAAGACATTTGCAGAAGGAGCCAAAGACAGAAATGTTGACTGGGTTATACCTACAATAATATTCCAGCTCTCTGCACTCCCCAGACAGAAATTTAAACAGTAACAGGATGAGACATCTCTAATGCCCTAAAGACGACAGAAAGCTGACCTCTTTTCACTCAATACTAAAGAGGATTTAGTTGTGACTTAATGGTAAGAAACAGCAGATCTTCACTTTCTCACAAATGGGAAAAAGATTCTTATGACATCCTCAGATTTCCTAATTTAGATCTTTTCCTGTCTTGACTAGGAAAACCCTCAAAGCCATTACAAGGGGGCTGAATCTTCTGCAGTGGGCCAGAATGCCAGGATCTGTCAGGCCTGTGTGGAAATGGCCATTCCTTTTACCATTTTTCTATACTTTAAAAGCTGCTTCATAGATTAGTTCACACCTTTCAGATTATTAGAATGTCCATTTAAGTGCTCCTAGTTGCAAAGCAACTTTATTTAGCGTTCCAGCTCTGAGGAAGCTGCTTTGTCATAACCACAAGAAGCCTGTCTGAGAGCAATGGTTCTAGTATTGCATCCTAGATGTGTAAGGTTTCTGCCAGAAGAAAGATTTTCAGTAGGTTAAGGTAATTTTTTTTCTGCTCCTTGCTGTGCTCAGATTCTTCACAGCCAGCTGCATGTCATCAGGCAAGACCGCTGTGCGGACACTGGGACCAGAAGGAGAAGGTAGCCAGAAGGCAGGAATGGTGGGTCATGGGCTGGAGGGGAAGAAGATAGCACCAAGCTGGGCTAGTTAAACACCTGTGGAGTTGAGGCATTGGTTTGTTTGCTAAACAGTGTTAACCAAGCTCTCAGTGTACAAGTGTCTAATGAAAATAAATAAATGCACTCACTCAGAAATGTAGGTATTTAGTGCTGATTGCCCTAAAAATGCCCAAAAGTAAATTAGAAATTCTGTCACCAGAGGAGAGCTTAAATAATGTTATCACTACACGAGAACAATGAGGAGGAAAATAAAATATTGAACAGCTGCTTTGGAAGTAAAGTTTAGCAAATAAATAAGAGATCCCCAGGGAAAAACATGGTATGTGATTATATGTTTAAACTGTCTTACTTTGTATTCATTATAGCATTGCATTAGCTCTGTGTAGATATCTCACCTGCAATCTAACGCAATCTGTGTACTTGGCTGTGTGACTTAACAAAAGTTTCTCTGTCAATTGTGATTGCCTGTTTGCATGCACACTTTTTTCCTTTAATAATTCCTCCCCCTTGCCTTTAGTTGGTAGAAGGAGCTGACACAATGTTGTAGAATGCTTTCAACACCTCTTGGATAATCAGACTGTGAACATCCTGCCCTGGGACACACCGGACTGCTCTGGAGCTTTGATAAACCCCAGAATTCTGGGACACTGCTCTTCCAGCAGAATGGGGTAAAGTCCTCCCACAGCAGGTGTGCACACTTTGGAGGACAGCTTGGGAAGGCACGATGCCACCTGCCCACCCACAGGGAGGAAAGTGGTGTGGGGAAAGCCCTGTTTCTTTCTCCACCCAGGTGTGTAGCCCTTGTTCACTCGTACCCTAGGCAAGGAGTTTACCGCTCCCATTTCAGGAAGGAAAATGTTGCTGCTGAGCTTCCCTCTTGCATTTCCTTAGTTCTTAGCACGACTCTGAAGTGGCAGGTCCCTAGGTGATGGGCACCTGATGAGCTGTGAATGCTGCCCTTACAGCTGCTGCCCAGCTCCAGCACAGCCCTGCCAGCAGCAATGAGCCCAGCCCACGTCAGCAGTAGCGAATAGTGTGTCAAATGAACATACAAAGGACAAATTTCAAGAGCAAAGAAGGAATTGGCAACAGCATTTGAGGAAAAAGAAGAAAACACGGTGGTAAACCAGGGACAGTTAAAAGCAAGAAATTACCTTTTTTTTTTTTTGTCAAAGAAACCCATTTTGCGTCAAAGAAGAACATTTCTGTTCTTCATGATGCAGAATACGGGTTCTTGCATCACAGCAACAATCAACATAAAATGAAACGCATGTTACAATACCGTTATCACTTAATAGTTCATGTGCGCAGATGTCATCGCTTATACACATTTACTGAAACAAATACCTGGAAATGAGCTGAAATAATCAGCAGGTCACCTTTACCTCTGCTTTTTAGAGGAAGTCAAATCAGATCCTTACATGCACTGAGCTAAGATAAGGGAGTGCTGAGCAAGGAGCTTGCATGCAAGCAGCTGCTGCTCTGCTTCTGCCTAAGTGAGAAAACAGGACGGTTTCAACAAGCTATTAGTAACTTTGTGTATGTGCTGTGTAATGTATTATACAAATGCACTTCTTTAAACATTAATTTGAGGTCAATCTGGAAAACTGCCAATATTCTTATAGTTAGTTGAGAAATTGCTATTTGATAAGGCTAGTTATTAGTTTTCTTAATTTATTATTGCAACCTATATTAAGCCATTTGATCTTGCCATTGCAAACACCAATTTTCTCACTCTTTAATAATTTCAATGTTTATTAAAATTGTACCAGCTACTTCAGTTAATAATTGACCAAACAAAAGACTGCACTCAAGTTAACAATGTCATGTTCTTAACTTGTGCAACTGCTACCAAATAGTGGCCAGCTCATTGTGGGCCTCATTGTGGGGCTGAATGCCCAGAGTTTTCAGAAACGACACAGAAAAACAACACTGTATAGTCTGAGGCCAAGTGGTGTTATGAAGACTTGGACTTGAAATGGCACACTATGTGTTCATATCTGGAAAACAAGAAGCCTGATTATCTTTGCTGACTAAACTGGTAGGTAAGGTGAGGTGCTTATCTGGAAAAGGTATAAATTGTCTTTGTGGTTTGGCTGCCCGTAGTGAAGTGATGAGTGTTGGGAGATTACATTAAGCAGCTGAAAGTCAGAGGGTATACAGATCACAAAGCATCTCAATCAGCTTTCACAGGTACATGGCATTACAGATGAACTAGCTCTGCCTGGAGGGCCTGCATAGTTTGTGGTTAGGTTAGTTAACTCATTAAGAAATGTATTAAGTATGTTAGTAGACTAAAACCAGCATGAAAGTGTAATGTGTATTTTTCTACTTTTTGGGGAGCTACACTGCATTGGCATTGGTAGACTTCACAATATTTTCTCTTGACTGATAGCATACTTACTATTGGCAGTATGTTTTTTTGCCATACTGCCTTATGCAGCTCAGTTAAGACATGACTCCAGTGCCAGTCTAATCTTTGTTTAAGGTTAAATTTTCCTTCTGTGTGGGGAGGCAAACTAGAGGACCCTGTAGCAACAGTGACTATGGGAAAATGGCTGAACATGAAACAACTTTTGCCAGTTTTAGGAGCAACGGTCATGAATTAAGCAATGCCAGTAAACTTTGGCTGTGTTTATCCTGCTGTGCTTAGAGGTCAAAAGCATCAAAAATTTGAGGACTCAGACAGTCCTGGTTGAGGAAGGAAAAGGGATATAGTCTCATCTCATACAAATTTTTGTCAACAAACTTCTACATGTAGTGTGGCCAATCATATGTACTAGTTATTTACTACTGCAAAAACATTTGTGCATAGTCTGCTGCTCCATGGAATGACAGAACTATTAAAGCACAGGATTCTGCCATCCAAATGGTACATGAAAACATGTCTGAGAGTTGTGCAGTCGGAACAGTTGATTTTCAATGAAGATGGGCCACATGACTCTAGTCTGCGTGCACTTATTTCTGGCAGAATAAAAGCTGAACACCTTGAGTTGTGAATACACCCAGAAGTTGTGTCTGCTTTTAAAAATAAAGGCTGGCTTGTTCAACTGCATACAAGTTTGCCACAACTATGCACACAAAATATTTCTGTGTGCATGCATAGGTGTAGAAGGTCAGCTATTTGTTACTGTTGTACTTTAACCAAGAGCAAAACCTTCGTAGAACAACTCTCCAGGTAGGTAAGAAAAGTGCAAGGTAGAAAGCAAGTATATCGTGTATATATACAGCTGTTATACATGGAATGATCCTCTGCAACTATCTTTTTCATTTGGAGAAATTTTTATTTTGAAACTTTAAAAAAAATTCAGAAGAGAAAAGGAGAGGAGAATTAATTTGAGAATAATTTAATTTTTGGCCGAGGAAGGAGGAGTTATCTCTGTGACTTCTTATGTGCTGGCGATAAAAAACACCCATGTGCAGTATGAAAGTAAGTGTACACATTTGCTGCATGTACCACTGTCAGTTGTCAAGCAAATAACTGATGGAAACGGTAGTTGCTCCACAGGCAAACAGGCACTGAAGAGTGATGAAATTTGCTTGTTTCTAGTAGGTGTCACAGGTACATGCTGAAAGCTACATAGTGAGCAGCAAATGTCTGAAGCTCTGTTAAGGAGGAGGGTTGACTAGTGCTCACAGATTCTGCTTCTGCTTCAGTCTGTCTCCTTTCTGTCTCTTCAGGCCAGTTATGTGTCCTGTTATTCCAGTCAGCTCTTTCCTATCTGTTAGACCCTATCTCCTACTTCACACTTTCTCCATGTGGGACAAAACAAATAACTCTCACACTCTCAATATCTTTCTCCAAGAATTTCTATTTTTTAAATTAATTTTTTTTTTGCTTTCCCCTCCCTCCACAGCCTTCTCCTCCCTTACTGACCCCTCTTCTGCATTTTTGGATGTGTTTCTGCTTTTTTAGTTACAGCACCATGTTTCTCTGGCATGTCTTTCCATCTTTTGTCCTCACTACGCTAGTCACTAACCTCATTCTGAGCAAGAGTGGAACCTGAAATTTTTCAGACTGCTTGACTGAAGAAGACAACCTGCTTAGAAACTTTCAGTTTCAGTCGTTACACTTGTCAGAACTAACCTACTTATAGACGGGCTCTATTGTCTATGTCCCTAGAATCCTGTAATATTGGTATAAAAAATATGAAAATTAAAATCCTGTTCTGGGTACATAAGATAGAGTCTTTGTTTCAGCATGAAAAAATAAAAGTACTGAAATTCAATACCAGATACAGTTCTTTATTATGAGGCACTAAGAGATGGTGAATTACGAACAAAACCACTCTTCTAAATTATCCAAAAGTATACGGAATGCTAATAAGGTTAGTTGGAATTGTTTGTGATGGGAAACAACAAAGACACCGATCCTTCTGTGTTTGTGATGTATGAACATAAAAAATACATGAATGCAAAAAGTGGCCAACACAACAGGCGTTTAGACTGACCTCAAGCCCACTTTCATGCTTCGCATTGTACCACCTTCTTTATCAGATTTTTTCAGTTACTTAGTATATTACTTAAGTAGGATTATTTAATCACTCTAAATTTAGGTTTGCTGTATCTATTCACATGTCCTCCCATATTAGTAACACAGTATCTATCCTTGTGCTGTGGATCTGTTCAACATAAGCTGACTGAAAATGTCAGTGTTTGATGCTTATGAAGTTCTGGCAGATCAACATTTGTTTCCATAATGAAATTAGATTAAATGTTTCATGTAGCAAAAGCTTTCATTTTATGTTTTTAAAAAGTAACAGTTTTGAAATATCAATTGTGTTTGAGGGGATACAAGGGAAAAAACCAAACATTTTACCAGACAGTTCTGCACCTGTTCTGTTTGTCTCTGCATCCTGTTCTGAGAAACAATGAGAGATACCAGCCATCTATGCAGTGCTTTAATAAAATACCCAACTACTTGGACATAACCTATCTAAATTAAAGACTTGTAGTCATTAGGGTAGAAATTTTTAAAAAATATAGTGCAAGGGACTGTACTGAGAAACTAGTCTTCAGAAAAATAGTTTTAGACTACATCCTCAGATGTTAAAAAATTTTGTTTTCCTAAAATGATTTAACAAACAATGGATTGGTGGTAAGTAAAGGTTCTTTACAACGTTCTGCTCCTTTCTTAATAAATGGTAATATTTTCATTTTTTTTTCTTAGATGCTTGAGAGAAATGCGGACATAATTTTCTTGTATTCATTAAACTTTAATTTTTCAATACATCAGTATAGCTCTGGAATAATTTATGTTAATGTTTGTTTACCTCTGTGGAGGAAAAATATGTGTACATATTTATTATTTGAAATGTAGGCTGGACTTTCTCAGATAATGATTCCCTATTCTTTCTGTTTCCAACTTTGCATATGGAACGTGGTGCATGCTGCAAAACTGCCGATCAATATTTGATTAATATTAATTTTCAGTTAAGTCACCTTTGATGTGTAAGAACATTTTTGGTTTAGTTTTCTTTTCTATATTTTTCTAAAGAATCACAGCTTCACTAGCCCAAACATTCAAGGAGAGCTTAAAAAATGGATTTTAATATTACAACAAAATTAATACCAGGCTACACAATTAATGCTCTTATGCTCTTATGTTTGGTATAACATTCAGATGAGTAACTAAAAGTTCACACAGGTAATGATTACTGATACAGGTTGTTCTGTTACGAAACAGTCAATAGAAGATCTGCTGTATTGTTGAGAGAAACAGTACAAATTAAGTGTTCTAAACAATATGTTAACCAGAAATTTCTAGCTCATTGTGTTCACCAATAATTTTGAATAATGAATGTCTGAGAACATTGCCATTTGTTACTGGCCAGTTGGTAAAGAAACAGGAAAATTAGTCAAATAAATTGTGCATTATGAATCACATGGTCTACTTTCCTTGGATATGAGGTTGTCTTCAATAAATCTGTCCTCTGAAAATCCCTGAATTCTTTCAGATTACCAATCTACTATTACTTTAGACTTCAGATTTAATATTTCCTCAATACTGATTTTATAAAAATTTAAGGATATTTCACCTCCTAAAAATAATAAGCATCAAGATGTTATGGAATCATTAATTAGCAACGTTTTCCAATGAGCAATATTTATCTTCTGATGTTAGACATTATGAAACATTTCATAGAATCATGTGTTCTCATGGTTTTCATGATGGACTCATTTTGTGTAGAAATATTTAAATAAATATATAAATAGAAATTCTCCTATATAATATATAGTATAATAATTATATAATATATATAGTATGACTTTAATGCATAAAAGCCATATTTTATATGTATATATTTTATATACATGGATATTTTATATATACATATACATATACATATGTACGTGGATTTTTTATATATATATATATACACACACACACACTACTTTTCTCTTCACGGTTAGCCTAGAACTTTGTCAGAGTATTTTTCCCATAGGCTATCCTCCTCATACCAGAAAAAACCTCTCTCAAGGGTTTGAAAAGTGATCATCTTAACATCTTATCAGACACACCTAGTGCTCTAGGCCCCAGCTTGGTCTGTGTCCTGGAAATCATATATGCTGTCTGGCTCAGTGGTTTCTTCAACCTGTAGGCCTGAATACCACTTCTGATGCACTTATATGAGATTTAAACAGGAACATATGCTGTTAGTTCAACACAGGATATAAAATTCATAACTTAAGGACCTGTTCCAATTTGTAGGGTTAGTGGTCTGGAAAGATATGGGATTACATCACTATGGTTTGTGAAGTTATTTTCTAAATTTCCCCTTTTTTAAAGTTCTTGCTGTGTGTTTTCACTTTCAAAGCTATCTGTATAACTAATTGGAAAGTACATGTGGAAGTTATCTGCATAAAGAACAGTTCCTTTCTCACTTTCTTGGGCACGCATCAAAGTTAGGGGAGAAAGAACTGACGAAAGTGTTCCCAGCAACTTCATGATTCCGTTTATCATAAATAATGATTAAAAAAATGGCTAATTCTTTTACAAAAATAATACAAAATTCATCCCTTGACCCATCTCTCCATCCACAAGACACACGTCAATATTTACTGCTGTAAATCTTGCAGATTTTTTATCATCTCATTTCTTTTTCCCTTGAATTTTCATTTTGGAATGTTCACTTTCTTTTCTTTGAAAGTACAGTATTTTAATAGTGCTGTAGGAAATATCTGATTCCTGCTGTGTTGTTTCTGACATTCTGGGGAATGGAATAGTACAGTAAGTCTAGTTTCTGAGGGTAGCATCTTATAACATTTGACTTAAGAATTAAAGAAACGTTGTGGTAAATAAAACTTAAATGAATGTATGCTATTTATTCCAAAACATTTATGATGAAGGTACTGAGAATGCTACTTCAAACTGATTTCTCTTGAGTAGTTGTGTAGGAAGAATACATTTTATTTCTTGAAATACACTGCATTTTTAACACTAGTTTTCATTCTGAATTGGAAGAAAACTTTTATTTTTTTAAACAGGCTGTGTTTTTGGGTTTTTTTAATAGACTGGTATGAGTCAGTTAACTTTTATATGGTAAATCACAATGTAAAGTAAAATGTAATAAACAAAAAATTTCAAAGCAAGGAAGTATAACACTGTGTCAATAAGGTTGATACTGGAAAGTTTTGACCTTTTCAAAGTCTTTCAATTAACTGAAAAATCATATTACCTCAACTCTAAATGTATACATATTATGAATTATTCAATTGTAAAACAAATTATATGTTTTAGATTGTCCACCTGGAAAATATACTGATAAAAACTTCAGGTGTTATGAAGTTGTTAAAAAGACTGTTATAGCAATCTTATTGTATGAGATTACTGGTGTGTAGTTGAACAGCTTCATTATATCATATTAAATTAGTATTTCTAATCTCAAATGTATTTTTTAAGACTCCATAAGCGCATTTCTGCTAGTCTATTTTGCACTAAACATCATAAAGCAAAAGGACTTTCCAGATATGAGAGCAGTATTTGTTACACAGTAATTTGTTCTATAAAGCACAACTATCATGTTAGAATTAGTATTAGTTTGGACACATGAAAATCCAGTGCTTTTGCTGTCTTCCCTCTAAAAGAAGCTATAATAACTACCTAAAAAAACTACAATATCAAGATTTTTCCCAACAAGTTATGCCAGGACAGTTCTGAATATAATTGCTTTTGTGAATGTTGGCAGCTGTAGGATATCAGGATTTTAATTTAGCAGGGGAAAAAACTACTCAGCCATGCAGTGTGTCTGACATTGGCTTGATCTGGTATGATTTATGAGGTGATAACTTTGATTGTATAGCTGGTACACTCACTGTAATTCATTGAAGAGTGACTGATTTGATGTACTGTGGTTGCACTTAAAAAGTTAATACTCTCTGGGTTGCTTCCCTAGGTTTGAGAGAGAATCCACATATTTAAAAGGTGGATACTACTGGAACTGCTGACTTCTCCAAGGGTGGAATGAACTTTCAAAGTGTGACCTCTGTACAAAATGTTTGCTTTGATAAATGTATCCAATTTCTATTCTGATAGGAGGTATTCTTTAGAATATATTTGTAGAGTTGCTTCATGTTTGATACTGGTTGAATCCAGTTGATAATTTAAATTTTAAATGTGTCATTGAATTTAACTTTTTTGTCTCCAGCAGTAATATAATACTGTAAATTTTTACCCTAAAAGCAGTGTGAAATTGACAATATGAGTTTTTATTTTGTCTGTTGTTTCTGTAGCGAGAATACTTACATTATACACTAAATGGTGTTGATTTCCAGACTACTAACACTGCAGGTTTGTCAATGAATTTATCAAAGAATTTTTTGGGTTTTTTTTTCATACAATCAAGAAATGTGAACTTTTGGGATTTCTTTGTGAAGTTGTACTTAAGCTATAATGTCATAAAAAACCCTAAAGTTAAACACCTTAGATTTTTATTACTCCCAACTTTTAGTTTGCATACCTCATTTGACTTTCTAAAATAGTGTTTTCTTTGAAATACAGTTACATGCCTTGACCTTAAATCCAGTATTTATGGGTGTCACTTAAATTTCTGGCATATTGAAAAAGATATTTATCAAATTTGTGTTTATGAATCCCTGATTTCAACAAGGGGGCAGATTTCAATCTTATATCAAGGTTACACTGGGTTAAACCATTTGGCAGAGTGGAGTAAATAACCAAGTAGGGTTATTCTGAATTTATATGTGTTTAACTGAGAAGATAACTTAGATCTAATTTTTTAAGAAAATGTGAAGATTTAGTTTTGTAGTTTTATGTTTTAGACTTCTAAAAAAACCACATTCTTTCAGTCATTAGTATTCATAAAAACTAATTACTTTCTTGCCTTCCCCACCTTTGATATAACAGATTTTTTTTTTCCATTGTTGAATCTATTTTCTCTTGCTGAATAAATGGGATTGTTTGTGTTGGTAGTTCACCATGCATGTATCAAGAGAGACTTTACTCTTCAAATTTAATTTTCTTTGATTTTCACAGCTTTGCACAGATATCCAGCATGGAAAAGCTCTTATACGTTATTAATTTAGTGCCTGTGAATAGATCATTACCACCAGAAGCGGGAATGTTCTCTTTATTTGCTGAAAACACACAACAAAATGCAGGAAAGGTATGAACTTTTGTCTAGTTTTCTTGTGCAACTAAGCAAATGGCTGAAATGACGAACTCTAAATAAGAGCATTTTATGTTCATTGAGATTTAGGAGTGAGTGTTGAATCTACCAAGAAAAATATATTTATGTACCACGGGTGCCTGGTAACTGTGTGGCTAATTAATTTTTATTCAGGCTATTAAGCAGCCTTTTCATGGTAAAAATTTAGAGAATTAAGATGTTGCAGTGCATCCAGTCTCGTGACTCATCCATTTTCTATTGATTAGAGTCTGGACATGTTGATAAACCAGGATTGTCAAAAAGTAGAATTACAAGTAAACTCTTATCATTATTTTAATAATGCTTATCTGTCTAGATTCAAAATTAAGATCCAGGAGCCTTCACATTCATACACTGTACAAATGTGGAAAAAAACAGAAGTTCTTATGTGATTTAGTAGTCTGTTCTGTTTTCAAAACTCGTTTAGGATCATCAAATGATTTAGCTTGTAAGGGACATCTGTAGGTCCTACCTAGTCAACACAAATCCCTTCCAAGGTAGAGTGTGTTGCTCAAGGCCTTACTCAAATGAATTTTGAAAATATTCAAGAATGGAGGTTCCACAACCTCTCTGAGCAATGTGTCCCTGCACTTAACCTACTCTCTCTCTGGAAGATTTGTCTGCTGGTTAGCATTTGCATTGTCTCAACTTTTGCCTCTTCTCTATACACCTCTGAGCAGAGTCTGCCTCTGTAACACCCTGGTAGATAGCTGACAAAATAAATATGAGATTATTCTTCTCTAGACTGAAAAATCTGTCTTCCACATCTTCTTTGTGCTCCAGATTGACCAAAGGTACTAATCATTTAAGGCCAAAACCACAAAGATTTGAACCTGGCCTGGCTCTTACTTGGTATCTCTGTACTTAACTTTCTTTTTTTTTTTTTTTTTTTTTTTTTTTGTACTGTAGACAAAGGGCTTTGTGGGTTGAGCTTGGAAACTGTTGGCTTGCTTTCTGGTTTGAATAATTTCTTAAGCTACTATTCAGCAACATTTTACATGAGCATGAGGTAAAGTGGCAGTGTAAGAGGAGAGAACTAGCTGAAATATTTCCACTGCTAGGGAAGCTGTATGTGCATCCGGGGGAATAGCATTGAATCATTTAGAAGAATTTTCTCTTGCTCCCTGATGTAGATGCCATTTTAAGTTATCTTATGTATTGTCTGTGTTTATTAATGTGCCATTTTAAAAAGGAAGGAAAAAAGGCAAAAATCAATATTCACATTTTTGCACATATCATAGAATCACAGAATGGCCTGGGTTGAAAAGGACCTTAAAGATCATCAAGTTTCAGCCCCCCTGCTGTGGGCAGGGTTGCCAACCACTAGAGCAGGCTGCCCAGGGCCCCATCCAGCCTGGCCTTGAATGCCCCCAGGGCTGGGGCATCCACAGTTTCTCTGGGCAACCTGTTCCAGTGCCTCACCACCTTCTAAGTGAAAAATGTCAGCCTAATATCTAACCTCAATCTCCTCTCTCTTCGTTTAAAACCATTCCTCCTTGTCCTGTTACTATCAGCCCATGTAAACTGTCACTCCCCCTCCTGTCTATAGGCTCTCTTCAAGTACTGGAAGGCCACAATGAGGTCTCCTTGGAGCCTTCTCTTCTCCAAGCTAAACAAGCCCAGTTCCCTCAACCTTTCTTCATAGGAGAGGTGCTGCAGCCCTCTGATCATCTTTGTGGCCCTCCTCTGGACCCTCTCCCAGAGCTCCACTGGGGGCCCTGGTCCTGGACACAGTACTCCAGATGGGGTCTCACAAGAGCAGAGTAGAGGAGGAGGATCACCTCCCTCTCCCTGCTGGCCACCCCTTTTTAACGCAGCCCAGAACATAGCTGGCCTTCCGGGCCAACTGCACAAGTGCACACTGCTGGCTCATGTCCAGCTTCTCGTCCACCAGGACCCCCAAGTCCTTCTCTGCAGGGCTGCTCTCAAGGAGTTCTTCTCCCAGTCTATATAAGTACTTGGGATTGCCCCGACCCAAGTTCAACACCTTGCACTTGGCCTTGTTGAACCTCATTAGTTTCTGCTGGGCCCACTTCTCCAGCCTGTCCAGGTCCCTCCGGTAAGCATCCCTTCCCTCTATTTTATCAATTGCACCACTCAGCTTGGTGTCATCTGCAAATTTGCTGAGGGTGCACTCAATTCCCTCATCTATGCTGTTGATGAAGATGTTCAAGAGCACCAGTCTGAAGACAGACCCTTAAGGGACACCACTTTGACTGGCCTCCACCCACACATAGAGCTGTTGACCACAACCCTATGGCTGCCACCAGCCAACCAATTATTTGTCCATTGAACAGTCCATTGTTAAAACCCATACCTCTGCAATTTAGAGAGAAGGATGTGGTGAGGGTCCATGTCAAAGGCTTTGCACAAGTCCAGGTATGTCCCTGATGCTGTCACTCCATCATAGAAGGCAACCAGTCTGGTCAGGCAAGATCTGCCTTTGGTGAAGCCATATTGGCTGTCTCAGATCACCTCGTGGTCTCATGCGTGCCTTAACATGGCTTCTAGGAGGATCTGCTCCACAATCCTCCCAGGCACAGAGGTGAGGCTCACAGGCCTGTAGTTCCCCGGGTCTTCTTTTCTCCCTTTCTTAAAAATGAGAGTAATGTTTCCCTTTTTCCAGTACCCAGGGGTTTCACCTGACAGCCATGATTTTTCAAATATGATGGAGAGTGGCTGGGCAACCACATCAGCCAACTCTTTCAGAACCCTGGGATGGATATCCTCTGGCCCCATAGACTTATATACATTCAGTGTCATGAAGAGGTCTTGGACTTGTTCCGCTGTTATAGTGGGAGGGATTCCACTCCTCTCCCTCTCACCTAGAGGTTCAGGGTCCTGACAGACATGGGAAGCCTGACCACCAGTGAAGACTGAGGCAAAGAACTTACTCAGTACCTCAGCTTTTTCCATCTCTGAGGAAGCCAGTTCTCCTTTCTCATTTATCAGAGGGGGAACACTCTCCTTGGCCTGTCTCCTCCTGCCTATGTGCTTGTTATTTTTCACATCATTTGTCAAGTTCAGTTCCATCTGTGCCTTGGCTTTCCTGATCCTATCTCTACACATCTGGACACATGCTGTGCAAAAAAAAATGAAACAGATCTGTCATTCTAAAGACAGCATTAGTCCTGCCAGTATTTATGGAGAGCTGCTATTCATAAACTTCATTGCTTCAATCATAACTGCAGGATACTCATTCTCTTCCTTGGAGACAGCAAACTTCACGTAGTTTCCTATTCACTGCATTTCTTGACGAAGATTGGGGTTGCATATCAATCACAGAAACATCTGCTTGCATGAAACATTTATTGCTCTTTTCCTTTGACAAGTGATTTGTTGTCATGTTTGACAGTGTTTGAGTCATGTAAATACTGCCCAGAGTCTTTTTCTTATCATAGAATCACAGGATCATAGGATGGTTAGGGTTGGAAGGGACCTTAAAGATCATCTAGTTCCAACTCCCCTGACATTGGCAGGGACATCTTCCACTACACCAGGGTGCTCAAATCTTCATCAAGCCTGGCTTTGAACACTTCCCTGAGCAACATGTTCCAGTGTCTCGCCACCCTCACAGTAATGAATTTCTTCCTTTTATCTAGTCTAAATATACCGTCTTCCAGTTTAAAGCCATTACCCCTCATCCTGTTGCTACATGCCCTTGTAAAACGTCCCTCCTGAGCTTTCCTGTAGGCCCCCTTCAGGTACTGGAAGGCCGCTATAAGGTTCCCCTGGAGCCTTCTCTTCTTCAGGCTGAACAACCCCAACTATCTCAGTCTGTCCTCATAGGGGAGGTGTTCCAGCCCTCTGATCATCTTTGTGGCCCTCCTCTGGACCTGCTCCAACAGCTCAATGTCCTTCTTGCATTGGGGGGGCCCAGATCTGGACGCAGTACTGCAGGAGGGGCCTCACAAGAGCAGAATAGAAGGCAAAATCGTCTCCCTCGATCTGCTGGCCATGCTTCTCTTGATGCAGCCCAGGATCTGGTTGGCCTTCTGGGATGCAAGTGCACATAGCTGTCTCATGTTCAGTTTTTCATCTACTGACACCCCCAAGTCCTTCTCCTCAGAGCTGCTCTCAAGCCATTCTCCTAGCCTGTATTTGTGCTTGGGACTGACCTGACCCATGTGCAGAACCTTGCATTTGGCTTTGCTGAACTTCATGAAGTCTGCACAGGCCCACCTCTCAAGCCTGTCAAGGTCCCTCTGGATGGTATCCCTTCCCTCCAGCACGTCAGCTGCACCACACAGCTTGGTGTTGGCAAACTGGCTGAGGGTACACTCAATCCTACTGTCCATTTCACTGACAAAGATGCTGAATAGCACCAGTCCCAGTACTGATCCCTGAGGAACGCCACTCGTCACCAGTCTCCATTCGGACATTGAGCCATTGACCACAACACTCTGAGTGCAACCATCCAACCAATTCCTTACCCAGCAGGTGGTCCATCCATCAAATCCATATTTTTCCAAATTGGCCACCAGGATGTAATTCAGGACAGTGTCAAGAACTTTGCAAAAGTCCAGGTAGATTACGTCAGTTGCTCTTCCTTTGTCCACTGATGCCATAACTCCATCATAAAAGGCTGCCAGGTTTGTCAGGTATGATTTGCCCTTGGTGAAGCGATGCTGGTTACCAATCACCTCTCCTTCTTTTTCCATGTGCCTTAGTAGAGCCTTTTGTGCCTTCAGGAGGATCTGCTTCATGGTCTTGCCGGGTACAGAGATGGGACTGACTGGCCTGTAGTTCCCCAGGTCTTCTTTTTTACCCTTCTTGAAAATGGGGGTTATGTTTCCCCTTTTCCAGTCAGTAGGAACTTCGCCAGACTGCCATGACCTTTCAAATATGATGATTAATGGTTTGGCAACCTCATCCACCAGTTCCCTCAGGACCCATGGATGGATCTCTTCAAATCCCATGGACTTGTGCAACTTCAGGTTCTTTAGATGGTCTTGAACCTGATCTTCACTTATGGTGGGCTGATCTCCCTCCTCCCAGTTTTTACCTTCACTTCCTGCAATTTGGGCAGTGTGACCAGAGCCCTTACCAGTAAAGAACGAGGCAAAGAAGTCATTGAGCACCTCACCCTTCTCCACATCTTCCCTTGTCTTCCTTTTATCACCGTTGTACTTGTAGAAGTTCTTCTTGTTCCTCTTTATCTACCTGTCTAGATTTAATTCTGTCTGGGCACTAGCTTTCCTAACCTGATCCCGGGCTGGTCAAACAGCCTCTTCGTATAACTCCCGGCTAACCTGTTCTTGCTTCCACTCCCTGTATATTTTCTTTTTTGTGCCTGAGTAAGTCCTGAAGCTCCTTGTTCATCCATGGAGGCCTTGTGCCATTCTTGCCCACCTTCCTCTTTCTTGGGATGCACTGCTCCTGTGCTTGGAGGAGATGGCCCTTAAATACTGACCAACTTTCTCGGATCACCCTTCCCTCCAGGGCTTTATCTCATGACAGTCTACCAAGCAGGTCCCTGAAGAGGTTGAAGTCTGCTCTCTTGAAGTCCAGCGTAATGACATTGCTATGCACTCTCTTTGACCCCCTGAGGATATTGAACTCAACCATTTCATGGTCACTGCAGCCAGGGCTGCCCTTGAGCTTCACATTACTTACCAGCCCCTCCTCGTTGGTAAGGTCAAGGTCCAGCATAGTATATATGCATTATAATTCAGTAGTGTTTGAGCACTTGTCACTTTTAAATGCACTGCTTAAATCTCACTGGCATTGTCCACACTGGAAGCCAAGTGACTTCTTAGAAGGATCTGAAATTTTTAAATCCTCAATTAAAGACATTATCAGATCATCTATATGTCTGCATGTTACTTGTGACCGCTTGTGTTTTTGTCCATTAGGAAATAATAGATTACGTTCCTACTGCAGGAGAGAAAGCAAAAGATAAAATAGCTCCTCAGAGTGCAGACATACTTTAAAATAAACATGGATGTACAGCAGTAGCAGAAGAATGTCTGGTTTTTGATATGTATTTTTATAATAAGTCAAAACATATGCCATTTAACACAGTTTACCATTGTAGACTAGGGATGACTTTCTCATATATTTTCACTAGTTTTTCTCTTTTTTTTTAATTGCAGACAATTCCCAATCTCTGGGCTTTCTTATTGGTTTGAGTGGGTCTTTTATTCTTGCTTTACTTCTTATTACCAAGATGAGTATTTTCTGTCCAAATTAGGTGCAAATACAGTCAGGCCACAAATCGAGATAACAGAGTTGTCCGCAGAGGTGAAAGCTGGAGCATTTCAGAAATAAAAGTGAAAGCCCCTACTGTTTGAGGTAATGAGCTATTTTTGTTTATTGTAGCACTTTAGACAAAATACTTATATTAAAACTATCTTTCTTGTCCTTGTCCATTCAGTTTGCCTTTCTTTTTCATTCACTTTCTTTTCCTTCACTCTTTTTCCCTTCATTCCTCTCACAAATGTTTATTTCTTTTCATTTTTTGTAGTACTTTTTGATCTAGGTCATGTTTCTAACTTGCCCTTTCTTCTTTTCTCTTCTCTTTCTCTCCTTTTAAAGCCATATATCCTATAACACTAAAAAAAAAACCCAAACCTTTTTTGTCATCTTGCTTTTCCCCAGCATATCCTCTGTGTGCTCTTATAATTTGTTTTGTGTATATACTTTCTTCTCTTTCTCAGTGTGTACTCATCCTTACCATGTACCATGTGTAACTGAAGGGGCAGCAGAGTTTCTTGTCCTTGCTGCCTTTTTGCATGTTCCCACATCACCAGTGAAGCTTCTTTTGAAGCTTTTTTGAAGCTTCTTTTGAAGCAGAAAAGAAAGCTAGCTAGCTCTTATATGTTTTGATGCCTACCCTTCTACTACAAAAACCATCATTGATATCCACTCCTTTATTCACTATCCAGAAAGACAAAAGTTGTGTTTCTTCTGGGCATCCCAGGACACTGAACAGTGTTTTTATTGAGAAGCACAATGTAGCTTCTTTTTTGTGGACTTTTAAAGCTTTAATCTCTGGTGTAGGACACAAATTACTAAAAAATGCTACCCACTCATTCCAAGATAGTGCTTATACTATTGGGTTAACCTTTAACGTACTTATTTTTGTTGTTCACCTCACCTGGATTGGGTCTGTTTATCCCTTATCAGTGAGTCAAAGGAGACTCTTTTGTGGAAAATAAATCTTTGCAAGCCAGAAAAGGATTTTCTTCTTCTCTAAAAATGATATTTTTAGGGTTAGTGAGGTTCCTTCTGACTTGCTTTTTTATCATGTGCAAGTTTCCCACTGGTTCAATGCATGTAAGCAGTTACACAATGAACTAACAAAAAAGTTGTGAAGCAACATCTAATTTCATCAATGGGAGGCTCATTTCACAGAATCACAGAATGTTAGAGGTTGGAAGGGACCTAAAAAGATCATCTAGTCCAATCCCCCTGCCGGACAAGGAACACCTAAATCAGATCACACAGGAATGCACCCAGGTGGGCTTTGAATGTCTCCAGAGAAGGAGACTCCACAACCTCTCTGGGCAGCCTGTTCCAGTGCTCTGTCACCCTCACTGAAAAGAAGTTTTTTCTTATACTCAAGTGGAACCTCTCATGTTCCAGCTTGCACCCATTGCCCCTTGTTCTATCACTGGATGTGTAAGAGTCGGTTAGAAAATCAGCATTGTCTCAACCTTGTCATTAAGGACATGACACCCCCAGTTAGACTATAGGGTCCTTTCTTATGGATTTGATGCAGCCTGGGAGAAAGACTCATCCCAGCAAGCCTGTTGCAGCAAAGTTATGATATCATGAGAAAATCTGTAGGGTAAAAGTAAAACACAATTGCCATTTTCTGAGACAAAGGCGCGGCCAGCGTGCAAAGAACTTGTTTCCCTGGCAACACACCCTGGTACTGGTACAAAATGGATTGATGTAGGACAGAGTGAAATGGTCTCGTTTCATGGCCCTGCCCTGTCCAAGACTATCTGTACCCATTGAACCCATTGCCCACACCCCCTGCTGCAGCACCTGGTCTCTAGTTCTCTCCTCCTCCTCAGAGGAACCCTGCCTGCTCGTTGGGCTCCTAGGGCCGCCTTGTGAGGCTTCTGCACCCGGCAAAACTTCACTGTCACAATAAATGAGCCGCCTCCTCTGCTGCTGCAGCCTGTTGCATTCTGTTGGCGGGTGGTGCCCCCGCACTGCATGCCTGCTAGCTCTCCTCTCTTCTGACACAAATCTAAGGACAGGGCGGGGGGCGATAGTCACAGCTGCCCTGGCAACTCCCGTGCCACATTAGCCTCTCACAGGAGACCCGGCAGTGGGATTTGGGTTGCTGTGCTGTCTGCAGTTTTCTTATCGAAGGAATCTCCTGAAAACCCTCCTGTATCTCTCGATCAGTTGGTCTGTCAGAGGTGGGTTGGCTCCAAAGCAGTTGATCTTGGCGATCAGCTTTCTTCTAGGAAGAAATTACATAAATGACTAGAAGCACAAAGTCTACACCACTAAGCTTGTTCAGAATGGAGCAGCATGTTTGTTCTTCGTTTCTGCAATTCTGAAGACATAATGCTTGACCAGTTTTATTTTGGCTGACAGTGGGGTGGCAGACTAGCTTTAAACTGCCTCAATGGATTTTAAAAGCCTTTTGTAAAGCAGGGATTCCTTCCCTGTTGATGGAGACACCACACCATATACCTCTTAAATATGCACCTTTGATGTCAGCGTGTGAGTAACCCTTTGCTGGATTGTGCTTTAGAACGCAGAACTCAGTCACTGCTATAAGTAGCTAAGGGTCTGTGTCACCCACATCGAGAAAAACAGCTAAAATACTGTATTTTAGCTTGTGCTCAAACAGCCAGAGGAAGGACTGTAGTTTTTGTTTATTCCCAGAGTGCTTCCATGATCAATTTGCTATATTATTCCTGAGAATGTTTTGGGTTTTTTTTTTAATGCTAGCATTTATGTATGTGCTTCAGTTTTCTGTGGAACTGAACTGTGCAATTTGTTTTGTGGAAGTGGAGGCCTTGTTACTGGGGAAAACAATAACACATTTAATTTTTCACTTGTTTTGTCAGCCTAATATTGATATAATTTATCTGCAAACAGATACACAGTAGTCTCATTTCACAGAATTACAGAATCACAGAATGTTAGGGATTGGAAGGGACCTCAAAAGATCATCTAGTCCAATCCCCCTGCCGGAGCAGGAACACCTATATCAGATCACACAGGAATGCATCCAGGTGGGCTTTGAATGTCTCCAGAGAAGGAAACTCCACAACCTCTCTGGGCAGCCTGTTCCAGTGCTCTGTCACCCTCACTGTAAAAAAGTTTTTTCTCATATTCAAGTGGAACCTCCAATGTTTCAGCTTGAACCCATTGCCCCTTGTCCTATCACAGGATGTCACAGAGAAGAGCCTGGCTCCATCCTCCTGACACTCACCCTTCACATATTTATAAACATTAATAAGGTCACCCCTCAGTCTCCTCTTTTCCAAGCTAAAGAGACCCAGCTCCCTCAGCCTTTCCTCATAAGGGTGGTGCTCCATTCCCTTAATCACCTTTGTGGCTCTGCGCTGGACTCTCTCCAGCAGTTCCCTGTCCCTCTTGAACTGAGGGGCCCAGAACTGGACACAATATTCCAGATGAGGTCTCACCAGGGCAGAGTAGAGGAGGAGGAGAACCTCTCTTGACCTACTGACCACACCCCTTCTGATACACCCCAGGATGCCATTGGCCTTCTTGGCCACGAGGGCACAGTGCTGGCTCATGGTCATCCTGCTGTCCACCAGGACCCCCGGGTCCCTCTCCCCTATGCTACTCTCCAACAGGTCAGTACGCAACTTATACTGGTACCTGATGTTGTTCTTGCCCAGATGCAAGACTCTACACTTGCTCTTGTCAAATTGCATGAAATTTTTCCTCACCCAAATCTCCAGCCTTTCTAGGTCTTGCTGAATGGAAGCACAGCCTTCTGGCGTGTCAGCCACTCCTCCCAGTTTTGAATCATCAGCAAACTTGCTGAGGATGCACTCTACTCCCTCATCCAAGTCGTTTATGAATATATTGAATAGCACTAGTCCCAATACCGAACCCTGGGGGACTCCACTAGATACAGGCCTCCAACTAGACTCCATCCCATTCACCACAACTCTCTGGCTTCTTTTCTCCAGCCGGTTCACAATCCTTCTCACTACCGATCATCCAGATCGCACTTCCTCAGTTTAGCCGCGAGGATACTGTGGGGGACGGTGTCAAATGCTTTTCTGAAATCGAGATAGACCACATCTCCTGCTTTACCATCATCTATCCCCCTGGTAATGTCCTCATAAAAGGCTATCAGGTTGGACAAGCATGACTTCCCCTTGGTGAAGCCACGCTGACTGCCTCTAATGACCCTCTTATCCCTGTTATGTCTATATACAGCATCAAGAATAAGTTGTTCCATCACCTTTCCAGGGATGGAGGTGAGGCTGACCGGTCTATAGTTACCCGAGTCCTCCTTCTTGTCCTTTTTGAAGACTGGTGTGACATTCGCTTTCCTCCAGTCCTCAGGCACCTCCCCTGTTTCCCACGACTTGCCAAAGATGATGGAGAGTGGTCTAGCAATGACTTCCGCCATCTCCCTCAGCACCCATAGGTACATCCCATCAGGACCCATGGATTTATGGGTGTCCAGATTACTTAACCACTCCTTAACCCAGTCTTCATCTACCAAGGCAAACTCCTCCTTTGTCCTGACTTCCTCTGGGGCTTCAGGGGTATGGGGCTCCTCAGGACTGCTTCCAGCAGTATAGACAGAGACAAAGAAGGCATTCAGTAACTCTGCCTTCTCTGTATCTTCTGTCACCAGAGTACCCACCTCATTGATCAGTGGGCCTACATTGCCTCTGGTGTTAGCCTTATCTGCAATGTATTTGAAGAAGCCCTTTCTATTATCCTTGACCCCTCTAGCAAGGTTTAATTCTAAGGAGGCCTTAGCTTTCCTAGTTGCCTCCCTACACTCTCTGACAACATTCTTATATTCCTCCCAAGTGGCCAGCCCCTCCTTGCATGATCTGTAGGCTCTCCTCTTGCACTTGAGTTTGCCCAGCAGATCCCTGTTTAACCATGCATGCCTCCTGGCACCCTTCCTTGACTTCCTACCCGTTGGGATGCACCGATCTTGAGCTTGGAAGAAGCTCTCTTTGAACGCCAACCAACTATCTTGGGCCCCTTTACCTTCAAGTACCCTGTCCCATGGTATTTCCCCTAGCAATTGCTTGAAAAGGCCAAAGTTGGCCCTACTGAAGTCTGGTGTTGTTATTCTGCTCAGTTACGGCCACATGAGATCCTGAACTCCACCTCCTCATGGTCACTGCAACCAAGGCTGCCCTCAACCTTCACCACTTCAACCAGACCCTCCTTATTCGTGAGAATAAGATGTAGCATCGCTCCTCTCCTGGTCGGCTCGTCCACCATTTGCATCAGGAAGTTATCATGAATGCACTGGAGAAACCTCCTGGACTGCGGATGGCTGGCTGAGTAGGCCTTCCAGCAAATATCAGGGTAGTTAAAATCCCCCACAATTACCAGAGACTCTGACTGTGAGGTTGCTACTAGCTGCCTGTAGAAAGCCTAGTCGACTTCCTCGTCCTGATCCGGTGGCCTGTGATAGACACCCACGACAGCATCACCCATGCCAGCCTGTCCCTTAATTCTCACCCAAAAACTCTCAACTTGCTCGTCACCCACCCCTGGACAGTACTCAAAACATTGAAGTTGTTCTTTCACATAAATAGAAACTCCCCCCCCCCGCCTTGCTGGCCTGTCTTTCCCGAGAAGGGTATAGCCACCCATGACTACATTCCAGTCATGTGAGCTGTCCCACCATGTCTCTGTAATTGCCACCAGGTCATAATCTCCTGACC
>WKFP01015020.1:1788532-1817298 GCA_011057875.1 Pterocles orientalis
CACTTGAGTTTGCCCAGCAGATCCCTGTTTAACCATGCATGCCTCCTGGCACCCTTCCTTGACTTCCTACCCGTTGGGATGCACCGATCTTGAGCTTGGAAGAAGCTCTCTTTGAACGCCAACCAACTATCTTGGGCCCCTTTACCTTCAAGTACCCTGTCCCATGGTATTTCCCCTAGCAATTGCTTGAAAAGGCCAAAGTTGGCCCTACTGAAGTCTGGTGTTGTTATTCTGCTCAGTTACGGCCACATGAGATCCTGAACTCCACCTCCTATGGTCACTGCAACCAAGGCTGCCCTCAGCCTTCACCGCTTCAACCAGACTCTCCTTATTCGTGAGAATAAGATCTAGCATCGCTCCTCTCCTAGTTGGCTCATCCACTATTTGCATCAGGAAGTTATCATCAATGCACTGGAGAAACCTCCTGGACTGCGGATGGCTGGCTGAGTAGGCGTTCCGTCAAATATCAGGGTAGTTAAAATCCCCCACGATAACCAGGGCCTGTGACTGTGAGGCTGCTACCAGCTGCCTGTAGAAAGCCTAGTCGACTTCCTTGTCCTCTTCCGGTGGCCTGTGATAAACACCCACGACAGCATCACCCATGCCAGCCTGTCCCTTAATTCTCACCCACAAACTCTCAACTTGCTCGTCACCCACCCCTGGACAGTACTCAAAACATTGAAGTTGTTCTTTCACATAAATAGAAACTCCCCCCCCCCCGCCTTGCTGGCCTGTCTTTCCCAAGAAGGGTACAGCCACCCATGACTACATTCCAGTCATGTGAGCTGTCCCACCATGTCTCTGTAATTGCCACCAGGTCATAATCTCCTCACCCAACACGGATGTCTAACTCCTCCTGCTTATTCCCCATGCTGCACGCATTTGTGTAGAGGCATTTCAGGGAGCGAGCTGAGCGTGCCGGTTTCACCCTAGGAGGGTGGGAGGACCCCGGTCTTTATCAACACTAGAGTGATGCCCCACTGGTGCAAGCCCCATTACAGCCCCATCCCCCTTCGAATCTAGTTTAAAGCTCTCTTCATGAGCCCTGCTAGCTCCTGCGCTAGGATTCGTTTCCCCCTATGGGACAGACGAGTTCCATCCCTCGACAACAGGCCAGGGGCTGAGTAAACCGCCCCATGGTCAAAGAACCCAAAGTTCCTGTCTCGACACCAGCCCCTCAGCCAATTATTCATGACTTGTGTTTTCCTGGCCCACCCCATGTCCTGCACCTCCCCAGAAGGTATAGAGCAGATCACCACTTGTGCACCCGCTCCTTGAACTATCCGCCCTTAACCCCTGAAATCTCTTTTCATAGTTCTCAGGCTCCTCTGAGCGATTCGTCACTGCCCGCCAGAACTATGAATAATGGGTAGTAATCAGCGGGGTGAACCAGCTCCGGGAGTTTTCTAGTTATATCCCTGACCCGGGCCCCAGGGAGGCAGCACACTTCCCTACGGCTCAGGTCCGGTCTGCAAATGGGCCCCTCCGTTCCTCCGAGAAGGGAGTCGCCTACCACAACCACCCTTCTTCTTTTCCTGGCAGAGGCAGGAAAGGCAGTCTGAATGCGCAGAGTCGACTGCCTCGCCCTTGGAAACCTCTTAGGGGAACCTTCCCGTGTCTCCCCACCTACCTCCCCTTCAATGTCCAAGGCTGCAAACCTGTTGCTCAGGGGGACCCGGGGACACGGGGCAGGCAGAGGGGGGTTTGCCCACGACGCCGAGCAGGGACCCTCTCCCAACCCTCCCCATCCCTCAGTTCCCCCTCCTCTGCCTGACAGGGCAGGGGGTCTGCCCCCAACTGTGGGGTATCTCCCTGGCGCCTTCCCTCTGGCACGCCAGGGAGTTACTCCACCAGTCGATCTCCCGCTCACAGTCCCTGATGGCCCTCAGTCTCTCCACCTCATCTTTCAGCTCGGCCACCATGGTGAGCAGATCTTCCACCGTCTTGCACCTCACACAAGTGGAATGTCCGCCGCCCTCCCCCGGCAGCAGCAGCTCTGGCACTCCCTGCAGCCAGAGACCTGTGTAGCCACAGTTCAGAACAGGCCCTCCGTTTGGGTCACCACAGTCTTTTTGGGGCAAGCTCTCTGCCTGGTGGAGACCATGACAAAAACAGTGGTCACAGACTATAAACAGATAGGTAGGACTCACAAGTGAGGAGGGCAGAACTCCTGTGCCCTGATGCACAACCTCCCACACCCACCGCAGCAGCACCTGGTCTCTAGTTCTCTCCTCCTCCTCAGAGGAACCCTGCCTGCTCGTTGGGCTCCTAGGGCCACCTTGTGAGACTTCTGCACCCGGCAAAACTTCAGCGTCCCGCTACACGAGCCACAGGTGGTGCACCTGGCTTGCGTACGCACTGTGGGCAGAGAGCGTGCTCTCCGCCCTGCTAGTGAAAATTTAAGGACTGAGGGAGGGGTGGTGACTGTGGTTGCCCCGGCAAATCCTGTGCCACATCAGCCTCTCTCAGGAGATCGGGAGTCGGGATGTTCAGCTGCCTCGGGGTTTTGCTGTCGAAGGAATCTCCCGAGAAACCTCCCTGTACCTCGCGATCAGTCAGTCTGGCGGAGCTGCGTCGGCTCCGAAGCAGCTCATCTCAGCGACTCATTTCTGTACTTTGTTTTTGATCACTGATTGGCCTGTTGCAATCTTCCTTTCTTGATGCTGTGTTACTTTAATTGTGCTGGACTATCAATTGCCTTCTGCCTTTATATATGTGCAAGTAGTCTGACTACTGTAGTGCATCCCACCAAAGTAGTTTGTTTGTGCCTTAGTTGTTGTTGAATGGTGACAAAGTGAGTGTTTTGAAGGCAAGAGGCTGTTATCTATATACGGACATATTTATACATCTATATAATGAAGCCCAAACCCTTTGGAATAACGCTGTGGCCCATACTATCTGTACCACTGTATTGTGCTCTGCCCTGCACCACTTTTGAAAGATTAAGGATAAAAGGTTTTGCCTGCTATGGCTGAAGACACTTGTTGACATGAAGATGCCATTCGTCTGGTGAAAACACAGATTTTTCACCTGTTTGAGCTCCTGCCTGCTTCAGCGATGAAGCACCATAAACAGAAGAAAAGCAGCAGCCTGCTTTTCATGTCAAAATTCAGGTATCTCAGATTGGGCTATTGTCACTGTCCATCCGTCTTCTCTATACAACTCAGGATTTTGTAGATTTTTGTCATATTCCTTCAAGGTCCTCTATTTTTCTAAAAAGTCTTAGCCTGCCTGGAAGTTGAAACTGGTTTATACTTTTAGCTAAAATAAGAAGGAAGTTTCAGTATCTTCTAGTTCTGCCTTTTCTGAGACAGAGACTAGAACCACAGATAATATTAACAGTTCATATGCAGCATGGGCTTATGTAGCAAAGCAAACATGTTCTCTCCTTTGTTTGCTAATCCTTTCTTGTTCGATTTGCTTGCTTGTTCTCTTATTTTATCTCTGCTGACCACTAAACTGCTTATGATACTACTCAGGAGCAAGGTCTTGGGCTTAACGGACAATTGAGGACAATTCTAACTTCACATGTGGAAGTCTTCCCCCACACCACCCCATGCCTAGTTTCATGTTTAGTCACGTTGCCATTTGCCATTTCAGACAGATGCCTTGTCCCTGTGAAATACAGTTCATTTCCTTTTTCTCTCATCATCAGTCTTCATGACACTGAATAAGAGGGCTGACAGCAAACTTTGCCACCACATAGCTCGCCCCCTTTTTCAGGACCCATACAAAAATGTTGAACATCTACACATACCCATGGAACTGGTAACCTTCCACCATTTCAATGCTTAACCAATTTTTTTGTTTCTTTCTTTTATATTTTTTTTTCTTTTCTTTCTATGCAAGGACCTTCCCCTTTACACCATGGCTGCTAAAAAGTCAGGTGTGACAAGTCCTCCACAACAGAAGGTCCTACCACGGGAACCGTCACGTTTCTTCTCCTTTGAAGGCCGGTGTGAACAATTCCTTTGGCCTGAAATCCTATGTGGGACGCCCTTAGCAAAGAGATGTAAGTTAATTTCAGTTTCATCTCTGTTTCCCAGGACTCTCAATTATACCCTCCAGATAACTACACAAACCCATGCAGGAAACAAGATTTCACATATGCATCAATCCCTAACATTTTCTTTTGGACTTCTTTGAGGTCCCAGTGCTCAGCATGTTGGTTGTTTGCATTCCTGAACCAGCCTTCTCATTCACCCTGTGCTATGTGTAAGAATTTTTGTTTACCAAAGTCAGTTTCTTATGTTTCAGTTTCTGACCTAAATATCTATTAGTTTTTCCAGTGCAGAACATCACAGTGTCTGGGGCCCTTTATTGATGCCTGTGTTGGGAGTTCATAACAGAAGCTTTGCTATATGAAAGGGTTTCATCAATTAATGGGGGAAAAAAAAGAAAGATGTGAATAAACAGCTGGATATTCTGACTGATCACAGAGTAACTGTGAACTGTCAACAGGAAGGAGCCTTGAGTAATGCAACTATGATCCTAAGATGACAGAAGAACTCGTAGGAAGCAGAAAAGTATTAACACTGTTGTTCAGGGCTTGGGTGAGAGGTTTTTCTTGTTTTCTTGTTCAGTTCTTGTTACTTATATTAAAAAACATATAAGTAAATGTTAGGCTGGATAGATGGGTAGTAGATCAGGGTTCCTAGGATGGCTGGGGTAGTAAGAATCCTTTCTCTTGAATTTAGAAGAGCTCACTTTGTTTAGCCTACTAATCTCCAAACACGGATGTAAGGACATCAAAGACTTAATCCTAGAAAATAACTATACTAAAAAAACAAAGGGTGTAAACAGGCCGTGAGTTAATTTTGAAGCTATTCAGTAATTAGACACCTCCATTTCTAGAACACCCTTCCACTGTGGACAAAACCCCTCTTTTTTCAAAATGGAGAACACAAACTAAGTATTTGTCCCATCAGGGGACTGCACTGGATGGTCCAGGATGTGTATTCTAGTCATTTGTTCCTAATGTAGAGTGAAGACTTTCAGGTACTTTCTCTGTGACAGACATATTAACAAAGATTATTGGCTGTGATTTTGTTTTCTATTAACAAATTAAAGCATTTGAGAGAATTTGATTTATCTAAGACATGTGCAGATGATAGTATTTCTAAGTGTTTTTTTGTCCTATTTTGTTTTGCCCAGAGCTGTGTGAATCTTGACTGGTAGACTTAGGTTGGGACACCTATAATATCTCTAGCCAGGTTTCTCTTATGTGAATCTCTGATAAGGCTGCATCTTAGCATTGCATTTTCCACGTTTTTATCTAGTTTTGGTCCAGCCTGGGCAATTGTGTTTTGATTTGGGCAGTCAACACGAAAAAGACACTGTGGTGGGTTAACCTTGGCTGGACATCAGGTGTCCACCAGGCCCCTCTACCACTCCCTCCTTCAGCAGAATAAGGGGAAGAAAATAAGATTAAAAAGTCATGGGTTAAGATAAAAGCAATTTAATTAAAGGAAAAGCCAAGGCTGTGCACAGAAGCAAAAGAAAAACAAAGATTTTATTCTCTACTTCCCATCAGCAAGCCATGTCCGGCCACTTCCCAGGAAGCAGGGCTTCAATAACAAATGTGCTCCTCCTCCCCCCTTCTCTTAGCTTTTATTGCTGAGCTAAGGTCATATGGTATGGAATATCCCCTTGGTCAATTTGGGTCAGCTGTCCTGGCTCTGTCCCCTCCAAGATTCTGCCCACCCCTGGGGCCCTGAGCCTACTGAGGGGGTGGGTGTCGGGCAGATAGTCTTGAGGCTGTGTGAGCGCTACTCAGCAGTAACCAAAACACTGGTGTTATCAACACCTTTCTAGCTACCAGTGCAACACACAACACTGTGGGGGCTGCTATGGGGAAATTAACTCCATCTCAGCCAGACCCAACATAAATACGTAAGTCATTTCTACAACAAGTTCATTCAGTGGTGCTTTTTGGGACATACTAAGCCAAACTGTAATTATGTAAAAGATGATAAAGCCCATTTTGACAAAAAATTTGAAATTGTGTTGCTAGTAGTTTTCATTCTCTATGAGGTATAGAATTACTGCTACAAAGGATTTTGACATTTTACAATGTAAAATTTGATAATTGAATCTTGTCAGGGTTTTATGGAGAGAGACTAATCTCATCCATTCTTCGATATACACTGTATTTCATCTTTGTGGTGATATTCAGCTTTTGTTTTTTCAAAGAAGCAATTAAAATTCTAAGGCCCTTGCCCTTGACCAAATGTAAGACTACAAAGGCCTCTTAGATTTAATTTTCTGGATACCTGGCTCAGATTGACTTGTTTTGTGAGGATGCAGCAAAGCAAAGAACTGCCCTTGTTTTTGGTGAGCTCTTATTCCTGGAAGTTATTTGGTGCCTTGTAAGTATTAACTGAATTGTTGTAATAAAACTGATTTGTTATTTATAGCATGTCTTTATTTTCTGTCATGCATAATTTAGTATCTTTTAGTGTGAATGCAATTGCTAGGATTCTGCAAATATAATTTATATTGAGCTTAAAGGATAGGAAGAAACTTCTATTTTAGTCTCTGGATTTCTGTAACGTCTCTGCTGCTGCCATATCATAAAATTTAAATAAATAAACATGATCACAATATGAAAGGTACAACATATAGTCTATGCTAATCCAGTTCTGGAGTAGTTTGTAAAGATACTCATTATTTGGACATTCTTTGGCTCTGCTACTCTGCATGTTCTTAAATTAATAGCTTCATATCACAGAAATAAAAACAAATTTGGCAGAAACAACAGCTCTCTACACCTACCTATCACTAAATCATTAAACCAAACAGACTTTTCTTTACAATAGTCAGATGGGAAGCATACTTCCTATACAGCTTAACTGAAATTTTGTGTTGTATCTGGCAGATTTACCTTCTTTATTTATAGCACCTAAAACTACTATATTGTCATTTAGTGGACAATACAGAATCTGCTTTTTCAAACTGGTTGTAGTAATCACCTTGATCCTGGAGTATCTCATGGCAGTTGCCTGAGATGAGATAATTTAATTGCTTGTTTACTGCTATGGACCTCTTTGTTATTTAAGACAACTTTTTTGTAGCTTGAAGGTTGTTGCAGAGTCTGGATATGGTCACAATTTAGAATAGAGGAAAATCAGAATGACAAGACGAAATTTAATGTACAATAATTATAGTTAATCTTTCATATTTATCACCTAAATTCTACTAAAAACCTGTGCCAAAAAATAACTTTATCAGTAACGTGACGTCACTAGATTGAGCCCACATGCTGTTGAGTACTTTTTATACATGATTGTCCGTTATCATAAAACTTGTCAATTTACTGCATTAAAGAGATAATAACTGTCTGATTTTGATTGAACTTCAACACAAAGTACTTCTACAAAAATTATCTTTTTTTTTTGCACAGAATTTATTATAATGAATTTCAAATTCTATATGGAAATATAAACCTTAACAAATTTTTTTAAACAAAGGAATATGAAAAGGGCCTATTTCAAAGTCTTTGATCATAAATTATATAAGTAAAAATGCATAAAAATTCTCAGATAATTATGGGTTTACTCATGCATTATGTTCTTTAAACGTAGGGAATTGCATACTTCATTTTTTTAATCCATAACATTTTCTAAAATTTTGCCTTCCAGACAAAACTGAGCATACTGTACTGTAAAATTCTTGTTATGTTTGTAATACATTGCTACTTCATTCATTTAGGAATTGAACAACATCTTCACCTTCTTTGTTACTAATTTTGATTAAGGAAGCACTTCAAAATTAAGCTACTAATTTCTCACATTTAAAACCTTACAGCTAATCCAAAGGTTTAACACAAACTTGTTCTGTACTCAATACTAGCTGGACTTACAGATCATTTTCCTTGGGCTCATGTTGTTTTAAAACACTGTATTATCTGAGTGACTTGAAAAAATACAGTCATTGTATTATTGCTGAAGTGTTAAATACAAACAGTTGATACCAGAACATTTCAAAATCCATAATTTGAATTCAAACTATAGTTAAAGGATTAAATCCATTCTCTTAATTCAGAATCACTAGATTGACATGGTTTGTAGAAATCTTGTTTTGGATTTCCTCAGCCTTACTTACTTTTTATTTTTCTATGACTGATATAAATGTGAGTACAATAGAAATATATTGAGACAAATTGTCTATGATTAAGCACTCAATCAATTCTATCGTGCTTGCATTATCTTGTTTGCAATTGTTACCTGTAACATTGTATGACAAATAACAATTACTTATCTAATGAATGAGAAGAATTGATATAAATATATAAATGGAACAGCATTTCATCAACAAAAAACCAAATTCATATTAAAGTCTGAAGTGTCTTTCTTTTCTTAGAAAATGCATCTCCTTTTCTTTCTCTCAGAAACCCAACAAACAAATCAGCTCAGTTCCATGATCAGAGACCACAGCAGGTTTAGTATGAGGGGAGCACTCTGGAAAAGGGTCAAAGCTAATCCTACTATCTCTGTTATTTTATTAATCAAATCTGCTTGAACAGATGACATGCCCGCATCATACAGAAATTACCCGTTACTCTGATTCTCTGTTTAAGTAGAATCGTAGAATCATAGAATGGTTAGGGTTGGAAGGGACCTTAAGGATCACCAAGTTCCAATGCCCCTGCCATGGGCAAGGACACCCTCCACTAGACCAGGCTGCTCAAAGCCTCATCCAGCCTGGCCTTGAACACCTCGAGGAATGGGGCATCCACAACCTCCCTGGGCAACCTGTTCCAGTGTCTCACCACCCTCATAGTGAAAAATTTCTTCCTAATGTCTAGTCTAAATTTACCCTCTTTTAGCTTATACCCATTACTAGTAGTGTGGACACAGACTGTCTTTAGATCTTTGCCACAGAGAGGATGGCTAATTCATAGCACTATTACTCCACTGAAGAGCCTGCAGCTGGAGAGCACTTAGAACAACATGTCAATTATCCACCTGCTGCTTTCACGCTAGTAAAGTTGTCTTAAAGGGGGAGGTCATTGCTAGCCATAGATGTTTGACAGCAAAATCAGGTGTATATTGTTAGACTTAAACTGCAGCTGTCTTTTGCTCAAAGTGGATGACTGAATTCCATAAAAAGCAATTCATATTGTTGCATGTACTCTTAAGAGACCACCAACTGGGGGGCACTTTTATTTTTGGGGGGTTTTATTCTTCATATAGTGTGTGCTTTGTGAATGATATTGTGTCTGTGAATACATGGGAGAGTGATTGTTGACTACTTTTAAGAATATAACCTAGTTACACTGAGTCACCTTTTTGGAGGGTACTGCATTTCCCCATTGGTGATACAAAGCATTTACTTTCCTGACATTCATTCTCTGAAGTAAATGTGAACATGCAGTGTGCTAAATCTCTACAGTATTTTTCAACTCAGTAAAGACAGATGATTTCCAAAAATCCTGGAGTAATTTTCAGGCAATATCTATCACTTTGGGAATCATATAACTATCAGAACATAGTGGGCACCTGGGGGAGAAACCATAGCAGGTATCAAATACTGAATCTCAACATCATGTAAATAAATTTAATTTACCCAGACAATTCTTCAGGTGACAATGAACTTTCCTAAAAGTAATTATATATAATGAAAACAGACTCTCAAAAGCATCGATTTTGGCCAAGTTCACTGGATCAATCTAAAGGAATTCTGAGCAGGATACCTATTAATTCTCTGTTTCACAATTTCACTGCACAGCTGTTGTTGACCATGATTCTTCTGGTCTGTTTTGCTCACTTTTGGTACACTGAGTTCTTTGGATGGTAACATGGTCTTTTTCCTTTCCCACAACCAAATGCCTGACTGTTGCTGGTCAGAAAGTGTAAAGGTATACTTACACATTTTCAAGCAAGCATGCCTTCTTCATAAAATTGTTGTGTTTTGTTAGTGCCTCCAGGTGTCTTTCTGTACAAGACAGATACAAGCACTTAAAAAAAAATCTACAATTTTACTTTCAGGTTATGAGGAATTGCAAAACAAGAAAGAACTACGGAAGCTCTTCCAATCACAATTTTCATATATACTGCGTATTTGCTGGTTTTATGTACATATGTGTGTGCATGTTTGCTCAACTATTCAGGAAACCACAAAAGATGGCAAAGAAAACTAGACAGAAGGCTGTCAATAAGGTAAGCCAGTGTAGATATATAGCAGGACATAGTGTCTGAAACTGGCAGAAGCTTCTCTTCCTATACTTTTTCTAAAGGCTTAAGAATTTAGTCAACAGCTTGAAGACCAGCCTATGAATCTTCAACCCATATGTTATTTTTCTTTGAGTATGTGGACCTGAAAGCCTCAAATCCATTACAGACACATAGGCATCTAAGTATCCTTGAGTAACTCAGAAAATGCAAATATCTCAGAAAAATATTGTTTTTCACCTGAATTGCATTTATAACAACATAAAAAATTGTCAGGGTTCAACTGTTTCTGGATTTCTAAATTACCCACATGGTAGGACTAGCTATGGTTTGGATTTTAAAAGAATTAGAAATATGCATCATAGAACATACAGTGGGAGTAACATGTAAAAGGTCTACTGAAGGAATCTCTGAACTGAAGAATATTTGCGGATGAGAAACTGATGAGATAAAAACCTAAGCAAAAGAAATGGGAAGAACAAAACAGAAGATTTTCTCAAAACTTTGTGTCCTGGTTGACAGTGTTTGAGAAAAGATTAATATTTTGACTACTTTTGTGTTTTATTGAGATCTTGGTGAGGAGGAAGCTATAAGGCTTATATGGGGAGGAAACTACTCTTCCTATAAGGAGTAACATATGGTCATGAAATAAATTTACTGAGCTGCATTGTAGCAAAAAAACCCAAAACTGGTAGTAAATGTAAGAGGTGTGTGTCTTTGGGTTAAAAATTCTGAAGAAAAAGTATTTTGGATTAAAACAGTGAAAACCCTATGTTTCTGGTGCTGGGGTAGTTTCCATGTCTGGAAGACAACATTGGAGCTGTTGGGATCTGGAGTCCCTGACATCTTCAACCCACAGCTGGTTGCCTTGAAGGTATGGGCTTTGGAAAAGCAGCTTCCTCAGGAGGCTTGGAGAAAGGTGTTTTGCACCAATTTTACACTGAGTTTTTGTGATTCCAGTAAGAGACCCACTCAGACTCCTTGAAATATTATTTGGAACACCATTAACCGGAGCTAACAATATAAGGAAAGAAGATAGTATGGATAACCTTACACCCCTTCAGATGCTAGGAATGCCACATCACAAGGCGTTGAACAGACCTCCATTCCAAGGCACAGAACGCTGTGCTGATCCCATCCATGGAATCTTACCCCATTTTGGTCTTTCAAGCTCTTATATAGTTTTTCTAATATGGGCCAGGTTTTTGTGTAGAAATTTGCATTTATAGGGAGATTTTCACAGCAGAAAAGATAGTAGTCTTTTTTTTTTTTTTTCCAGTGGACATGTATGTGAAAATATGATGCTTATATTTAATTAGCTTGCTCCTGAGACTGTATCTGTAATTCCACTGTTTTAGTCCCTGGAGGGAGGGGAGGAAAACCCATACAGAGTAATAAAGGTGATTGCTAGTATGTCAGACAATATGATAGTGTATCAAGACTAGCTGAAGTAAACCAGAAATAACAGCACAAATAAGATGAGTCACAAGAAATCAGGAACACGTCTTTTCTTTTTTTCTTTAGGAGAAAGCTTAGAGATATGTTAACTAATCTTCCTGTTTGCTTGCAAGCTGTTTGTTTCCTGTTAAGGAAATGCTGAAAGTCCTGAAATTTAATTGCACTAGTCTGGAGTTCTGATTCTCTTTCCTGCATAGTCCTGGGGATAGCTTTTTTTTTTCTTATCTAAAACTCAAACCCTATGTGTGCAGTTCATTCAACCTGAACTGCATGTGAAAAGGGTTCAAGGAAATAGGAAAGGCAAGGGGCAAACATCCAAGTGGGAAAGCATCTTTGGAAATGATCCTTTACTAAATGCGACTAAGAAAGTGTGTATGCATGCTAGGAGTGAGCTTGATCTTTTCTTTTTTGTTTTTCCCCTCTTTTTTTTTTGTTTAAAAGAAGTTTTCTCAAAATGTTAAAAGTTCTGTTATTATATTTTTTTAATTATTCAGAATAAAAAGTCAGAATGTACTTGGTCAATTTCTTCAATTTTCCGTTTGGCCAACTTTGCTTTTCCTTATACGATCAACCACCACTATACACACTCATCGTTCTCTCATGGCTTACAGCTAATGTGGTTGTTCACAATAAGTAGCTAGCACAGACAACATTCAGACAATTCTGGGAATAGCCTTCATTTAATCTGCTATTATTGCAAAACAATTTGGTGTACCATCATACTTGTAGTTTTTACTCATGCTATAGCAAAATAAATATAGGACTATATTGGCATAACTGAATTTAGACATACGCAGTTGCAATTCTGTCTTTGTTGGCAGTACACTAGGAGTCTCTAGGTCTGCATCATGGTTGTACTACAGAGAGCTCAACAGGCTGAGAGAGTTGGGGTTGGGCAGCCTCGAGAAAAAAAGGCTCTGAGGAGACATGGTAGCAGCCTTCCAGTACCTGAACAGGGCCTTCAGAAGAGATGGGGAGGCACTCTTTATCAGGGAGTGTAGTGAGAGGACAAGGGGTAATGGCTTTAAGCTGAAAGAGGGTAGATTTAGACTAGACATTAGGAATAAATTTTTCACTATGAGGGTGGTGAGACACTGGACCCAGAGAAGTTGTGGATGCCCTATTGCTGGAGGTGTTCAAGGCCAGGCTGGATGAGGCTTTGAGCAACCTGGTCTAGTGGATGGTGTCCCTGCCCAAGGCAGGGGCATTGGAACTTGATGATCTTTAAGGTCATTTCCAACCCAAACCAGTCTGTGATTCTGTGATTTATTTCACTTACTAAGGGCTTCATGAGTACAGTAAAGAACAGGAAGGAGAAGTCTGAATTCTGCAGTATCCTGCAAGAGGACAGATGAGCAGGTGAGCATTTACCCGTAGGGCTTTCAGACTTGCTGTATGACTTGAAACTACATAGTCAAGTAAATATTGCAATAGTTCTACAATTTAAGCTTTTAAAGACATAGCTGAATGTATTTTTTTCCCAGTTTTTCAAGTTTCTGAATTTTAAATCTCTGTATTAAAATGATGATTGTCAGAACAAGCAGATGACATGTTTCATGTACTGTAGATGGGATTTTAAATATTCCCTTTCATGTATCTTTAGATATTAAAATAGCAAATTATAGTATTTTAAAAACAGGAAGTGATTTGACATCTCTATTTGCTTCTGCTCCTCACTGACTCCCTGTATGTAGGTCTACAGTATCAGTGTTGGCATTGCGGCACTTGCAGGAATGTCTTCGGAATTCAGACTTCTCACTGAATCTCTTTCATTTAGTAGTAGACACAGAATTTGCATCTCCAGAAATAGCTGGGGATTTTTTTATATCCTTCACTGAGCAGTCTGTTCCCTGGGCGTGCCTTTACTACTATGAGGCTATGTATCCAGTGTAACATGCCAAGGACTCAGGAATGAAGAATAATACATATGAAGGAACTATACAATGACTTGTGCTCTCTAGAGGGAGGTCTCAAGCTAAGTGCATTTGCAGCCTATCAATGCCTGTTGGCAGGCAGAGATACCCAGGCACACGGAGGCCTCAGAAACACCGATTTTTGAGTGATTACTTACTGCTACTTTTGTAACTATCCAGAAGATCATTTTCCGACTGCCTTTTCAAATGCAGGTCTTTCTTCCATTTTGGAATAAAAGCAAACAAATTAACCCTCTGGGACCTGAGAACAAGGAAAAGCTAATGTTATTTCTTATAACAAGATTATTTGTTTAATTTACATATAGGTATATTTTATCACGTCATAACTGTAACAGACTAAAAAGGCAAGACAGGACACTAGGGCTCATTATTTCCTTGTTTTTTTGTGCTGGCTGATGCTTACGTTGAGCAAGACCACTCTGACTGTGCTTGGTGGCTGCCTCATAAAAAATACCACCATTGCTTCTAATGAAAGACTTATTCTTCTAAGATTTCATTTTCTACTGTTTAACTGCATCTGCCATGAGAATAAAACTTATGTATACCAGGAAACTGGGGGCACTAATTTTATTAGGACTTTCACTTTGGTTCATATCTCTCACTCTGCTGCATGATGTCATTTTACAAATGAATGTGGCAGAAGACTGATATCAAAGGAACACTAGATTTTCCAAGGCTTAAGTGCTGAAAATAAAGATGGGAAATACAGTGCTTTCCAATATTCTTTGCCAGGCTCAGCTACTGAAGGAATACTTCGAGGGTGTGCACACTGTTGCTAGGGAAAAATGGTCACATCAGTCTTTTATGTAACATAATTAATACTTCATTTTGAAACATTACATTCTTGTCATCTTGCAGCTTATAGCTAAAGCCTTTACATAAGGCACCTGGTGTGAAACAAAGGAAACAAAAGGTCAGTTTAGAATGAAAAATGAAAAAGCTACAAGAGGAGAGAGTAGATTGCAGTGTGATTGAGGTTAACTGGTACTGCCTTGGCTTGTTGTATTCAAAAAAGATGAAAGGAGACAGAATTATTAATTTGAGACAGTTTTATTTATAAACCAGAACATGTATCCATTTGGCATAGACACGTGGGAGGAGAGGATCAGTAAAAGGAAGTGGATGGGAAGCTTCTGTGGTATCCGGATGACAGATGAAACTAATTTTATCTTGTGCCTTTCCAAACACATAATTGTTTAGGCATTTAAGATGTGTTCAAAGCTATGTGTGGTAGAAATGTGTAGCCAAGCACATATGTATAATCTTCTTAAGGTTTTATTTTCCTATAAATTGAATATGTATGTTTTATTATTCTAAATTTTCACATGGTGCCTGAATTCCTCGCTCATACTGCACTTTCTGTATTGGCATCAGAAGTCTTGGGATGATCATTATGAACAAACAGACTTAATTAATTGTAACAAATGAGGTGAAAATACCTTTTTAGAAGAGACTGCAATTAATAGAGAAAGTAACTTGTGGGTTGTCAGCTCCAGTGTGGGCATGGTCTTCTCTTAAAGCTTGCCAAGATGTGAGAAAGGTTTAAGATACTATGCTGTTGATTGTAGAAAATTTGTCAAGATATATTTATAGACAATAAGACCCATTTCACATAAATACTACTTTACGATCAAGGTATAGATAAGATTGTCAAGTATAGATAGGACTGTCAAGCCATAAAAAGCAGTGATACATGTCTACAAAGCCAAAACAACTTCAACCAAAACTCCACAACAAAAAAAACCCCCTCACTTTAGGATAAGTTTAGTGATAGAATTGATGACATTTGAACTCTGAGATTGCACCTTACTCAGGATTAGTGAAAAGTTTTTGTTTTTCTAGGCACGAAAAGATCTGCAGCCCTCTCTCTTTTAAATCAATTGTGTAGGTGCCACCCCTCGAATTCTGCTACGTGGTACCAGCCTGTGTTGTTGTACACAGGTGCTTGCCATAATTTGACTGATTGTTCTGAAAAACAGGTACAGAACAATCCTTACCTGTCCTTGGACTCCATGCCCAGGCCTACTATTGTCTTTCTAAGAGAAGTTGTTAGAACATCTGAATGTGAACAAGGGACCCAGTCTCAGTCATAATGCTGCATAAATGCAATTTACCATTTCAGCAAAAAAGGTCAAATGTATGTGTTAGAAATAGGATAATTTTGGATGATAAAGTAACTATTTGTTTTCCCCATATGGATGACACTTAGTAACCTGATTTCTAGAGAAAGTGACAGTAATGAAACTCACTTGCAAGAGGATAGACAAAGATACACTACCATGATTTCAGAATTGATTTTAGAGAACTCTGCTAGAAGCTTTAATATTTGTTTTCATGTGAAGTTATAAAGGATCTCACCCGCCTGCGGACTTAAAAAATACAGCTGACTGTATTATGTTACTGATATCTATGTAATAGTTGAGTTAAACGATGACGAAGTTTAAATTCATATCTCTATCAGAGGAGATGGCAGGTAGGATATACATGCATAAGACACAAGCTAAATTTTTGTGGACAGACAGTTTCTTACACAGTTAAGTTTTTCTGTAAATGCAACATTTAAATGCAAACAGATTAACTTTTCCCCAAAATTACGTAAAAAGGCAAATTTTGCCTTTACCATTCAATGAAAGCTTGCGCATCAAGTGCACTACTTGGACTGCAGATGCATTCCTGTGTGCGCCTGTAAATCGTAAGACCGGGTAATTCAGTTAACTTTTTTTGTGCCTGCATACAAAATGGACAATATCAATTGCTGGAAAAACGTCTTAGAACTTACCATACATTCATATTTGATCAGGATGGAAGCCACTACTCCATTAGGTCATGATGGAGCTGTAAAACTGTATTAGTTCATGCACATGCATCCTATCCATTTTTCTTTGGGAAGCTAAGGCTGTTCCCTAGAATATTCTGGCGTATTTCTGCATATTTATGAATAGTAAAGTAAATATGAAAGACAGCATCTGGTAGCTTGCCACTTACTGTTCAAACAGAGCAGTGGCAGTAGGTCTGCATTTTTATTCCCTGTTTCGAAGTTTACAGCATTATGAGAGGCAGCTGGTGCCCCCTCAAACCTTGTCCTTATTCACTTCCATGTGTCCCAGAGCTATAGGATCTTTAGCAGGGAGGCTCAGACTTTTCTCAAACTACCCTGCAAGTTGGATAGGTCATTAGGTGCTATGTTATTGTACCATCTAGTGCCCAAATTCTGTAATTTTTGTCTGTGTATGCTGCTGTATTGGGAGTGGTTACACCACATTTTGTCTCAGACAGTGTAATTTAATATTTCTTTATGACTTTCTTATCATTTGTAAAGATTTGGGGAAGAGACCATCTCACCAGCTATGACCAGGGCAATATGTAATCCACCAAAACTGTCACTGTATTCCTAGCAAATTAAAAAGATTCTATGAAGTGATGCAACATCAGGTTTTTTGGTGCATTTGTGCACATGTTTAATAGAGTCTTTTGTAACTGTATGTTATCCATAGGTCCTTGCCTTGTTCTTTCAATGAAATAATCTATAAACCAGCTGACAGACTTTTTGGTCATTAAACTGTCATTATGTAATGTACACTTTCGTGTCTTACTGAAATCTGTCTGTACTTTTCTGTGAGTACCAAAATCTCTAGCTTTCTCATTGACTTTTCTTTGGCATTCAACACCATAATATTCATGGAGTTGGGTTTGTTTTCATTATACTTAGGTGAGGAGAAATTATTTTTAATGGCATTAACATGTAGGGAGCAGAGACACAAAAAGTGAAGGCCTATGACTTTGAAATTCCTACAGGCTGGCATTCAGATAGTGATTTGTGGCATGCTGGTAAGTTTTCTGCATTGTTCTTACTGGCTTTGCATGTGCAAGTGGTTATTGTGGCGTATTGCTGGTAGCCAGGGTTAAAGCCACAACAGATAGCAGGCATCAGCATGCAAGACTGCAAGATGGGGATCCAAGCACCAAACAGTAGTACACTGTCAGCAACTGTTTATAGACATTTTGAAACAAGTGATTTGCAAACATTATCTAGGCATGCTGTGTGGTAGAAGGAGGGTTAAAATCCAGTTCTGTGTGGCAGTATTTTACAGCTTTACCTTTGATTGACAGATTTTAAGACCAGAAGAGACCATTAGATTATACAGGACATAGTCCCATACATGCTGTGTATTACAGGTCATTATATTTCTTCCAGTGACTTCAGACTAAGTACACTTTCTGGAAAGGTGCCTAGCTTTGATTTGAGAGCACCAAGTAATAGACAATCTGCCATTCCCTTTGAGAGTTTGTTCCACCTGTTAATGACCTACAACCTTAAATTTTTAATCTTATTCCTATTTTGAATTTACCTGCCTGCCTTTTTCAACCGTTGGTTTCTGTCTTTCCCTGCTAGATTAAAGAGGTCTTTAGTTCCTTGTGAGAGTGCTTATACAATGCAGTCAAGCTACCTGACAGGTGGGTTTTTTTTATACAAGATAAACAGACTGATATTTTTAAGTCCTCACTCATTTGAATTTTCTGCAGTCTGGAATAATTTTTCAGTTTTTTTTCCTATATCATGTCCATTTTTTTCAGTGGCATTTTACAAATGAACTATGTGCAGTATGCAGAACAGGAGGCGGTTTACCAGTATCAGTCTCACCAGTGCTATCTAGAGGCATAAAATCACCACCACTACTTTTCATTACTACTCCTCTTTACTCGTTCTTTCGAGGTTTGCATTAACCCACATTGTCTCTATGTTTTACCGGAAACTGATTTTTATTTCTCTGTCTGTAATTACTCTGAATTTCCTTTTGATACTGGTTGCAATCAGGAAATGGTTACTCATTGTGTAGATATGTACAGCATTTTGGAGGTGGGGGGTAGAGAAGGGAGGGAATTTTTGGTCTCTGTAAAAAAATGCATTGTGTTTCAACATCAGAGCTGGTCTCCCTGGCCTTGCTCTTGTCTACTAGTTTTGCATGACCTTCATAAGCTCCTCCTGTGCTGATAGAATACAAACTTCTGAACCACACTTAGAAATACAGGGGTTTATACTACTCATGTCTAGCAACAGCCCCTGTTTAATAGTAATTCTTTGTTGCCAGTTGTTTTTGCAAGTAATCAATTATCTAATTATTTGACTTTTTAATATATGCTTTGCTGTAGTGTTTATCGTTAATTTCTTAATCAAAAGATAACAGATGGCGAGTCAAAAGCCTCACAAAAGCTATATTTTTTTTTTTGCAGTAAATTCACCAACAAAAATTCTAATCTCACTGAAGATTGAAACAGATTTTATTTTTTTCAGTTGCCAAGGTCATCTGCTTCAGGGCCAGCCCAGCCAGCACTGGACCAACAGGTCTCGAGGTACGGTTTTCAGAAGTTTCCTTTGTTAGTGAAACACTGGGAGAGCAGGGTGACCCGACTCCAGCTGCCCGCTCTCACGCCAGAGGCTGACATGGCATGGGCAGTGCCAGGGACATGGTGACCACACCCCGGTCTTTAAAGTCTGGTGCAGGGAGGGCAGCAGCTGGCCGCGGCCCACTGTGTGTGCAGAGGTTAGGGCAGAGGGGTGCCTCTGAGAAGGAAGGCAGAACTGAGGATCAGGAAAAGCATGGACACGCTACCTACCCTCCTGGCAGAATGGTGGGTACTCGCCTTAGAGCAAAGGCTGCAAAGGCTGCAGCTTCGGCTGGGGGGTCTGCACTGTTTACCTCTGTGGTGGGGGATGCCTCCACCCAGATGGAGCTGTGGAAGGGACAGGTTGTGGAGCAGACCTTGGACTGCAGGATGTGCCTGGAACTTTCCCCTGGGGCAGGGGCAGACCCGCCTGTGCAAGTTGTGCCCAGGTGGAGGAGCTCCTGCAGCAGGTTGGTGAGCTGCGAAAGGCAGTGAGAAGGCTGCGGAGCATCAGGGAGGCTGAGAAGGAGACAGACAACTGTTTCCAGGAGCAGTCTGCTGTGGACCCACAACCCATGGATAAACAACCAATCACTCCCCCACCAGCACACACAGAAGAAAGGGGGGCCACTAATGTAGACAGGGTGGAAGTCCATAACGCAGAGGAATGGAAGCTTGCAAAGGCAATGCCAAGGACCAACAGGAGGAAGAGGCTTCCTCTGAAGGCCAAAGTGCCCTTTCAGAATTGTTTCACTGCTCTGCAAACTGAAGAGGAAGGACCTCAGATCACTCTAAATAACAGGTATGCAGCTCTGGATGTGCTAGAACAGTCAGTCCATGACACGGAAGATGGTTCAGCTACTCCACAGGTGCTATCTGTAAGGCCTAGTTCCCATATCACAACCACCTCCATCTGGAAGAAAAGACAGGTGATAGCTGTAGGTGACTCACTTCTAAAGGGAACTGAGGCTCCAACAGGTTGGACAGACCTCTTCATAGGGAGGTCTGCTGCCTCTCTGTGGCCCAGGTAAAGGACATTGCTAGGAAACTTCCCAGCTTGGTGAGGCTCTCAGGCTGCTGCCCCCTACTCCTCTTCCATTTGGGTAGAGACGAAGCTGCAACATGTAGTCCCTCGGGCAATCAAAAGAGATTTCAAGGCCTTGGGACAGTTAGTAAAGGAATTGGGAGCACAAGCTATCTTCTATTCTTCCACTTGTGGGCAATAACATCAATAGAGAAAAACGTGTGCAGTCTGTTAACATATGGCTCCGTGGCTAATCTCATTGCCACAATTTTGTTCTTTTTGACAATGGGAAGGCCTTCACTGCACCGGGCTTGCTAGCTTCAGATGGGTTTCACCTGTCCCAAAAGGGGAAGAGGGTCTTTGCCCATGGACTAGCTGGGCTCGTAAATAGGGCTTTAAACTAGATTGGAAGTAGGGAGAGGATAATATCAGGCTTGTGCACAACAAGATGTGGGAGGACAAGCCAAGGTTAGAGGGACAGGGTGCTGGTTGGCAACAGCCTGTTGCCCAGGAAAGTACTGAGCACACTGCAGTATGCTTGAAAACAGTATGCTGAGGTGGCACAAGCCAACAAGGAAACAGTGGGGAAATACCTCAGAGGAACAAAGAGGTGTTCCTCAAAAAAGGCAGCACAGCTGGCAGCCCAGCTGAAGTGTCTTTACACCAGTGCATGCATCCTGGGCAACAAACAAGAGGAGCTGAAAGCCACTGTGCTGCTGGAAAACTATGACCTGGTTGCCATCACTGAAACTTGGTGGGATGAATGCCATGACTGGAGTGTGGCTATTGATGGCTTCAGGCTGCTCAGAAGAGACAGTTGAGGGAGAAGGGGTGGCGGAGTTGCCCACTACATCAAGATTTGAATAGTGTGAAGAGCCATGATGAGTAGCCATGAGCAGGTTGAAAGCCTGTGGCTAAAAGTGAGACACTGAGGCAACCAAGGCAACCTAGTGGTTGGAGTCTGCTACAGGACCCTTGATCAAGAGGAGACAATTGACGAAGCCTTCCTACTCCAACTACAGGAGGCACCATGCTTGCAGGCCCTTGTTCTTTTGGGGGACTTCAACCACCTGGACATCTGCTGGAGGAGTAGCATGGCAAGCTGTAGGCAATCCAGGAGATTCCTGGAAAGTATTGAAGACAACTTTTTAAGTGAACTAGCAGACTCGTCTACCAGAGAAGATGCGATACTTGACCTGGTGATCACCAATGTGAGCGAGCTACCTGCAGACATCAAGGTTGGAAGCTGCTTGGGATGTAGTGACAACATACTGGTTGAGTTCAGGGCTATTTTGTTACAGTTTTACCTATATATTGTTTTTTAAGAAAACTAAAATGGAAAAAGACCTCCAAAAACATATTTATTGAGTTCATAGTGACACAGAAACAAGTCGTCAACAGGATTAGAGTCTGTTCAGTCTCCAGAAAGACATGTCAGTAAGGCTGTGGGATAATGGAGTGCAGTACATATGCTTAATCCTCCTTGCAGGCCACGGGGAGCCTGATCACACTGTAGAACTGACAGATGGGAAACAAACTTGAGTCTTCATTCATAATTCAACCATATTTTTAACAGGTATTAATGACAGCATGTCAATAGTAAACTTTAGGAATCTGGATATCTGTTCCAGGACAATTATTCCACTAGATCCCAGAAAGCGTACTCCAGTGAGCATGAGCCCTTATTGCCTGTACCAGCTGAACCGGTTTTCCTACTCCATCTGCTTCTTCCCTACACTGGTTTTCATGTCCTTTCCATCTTCTCACCTCTTTGCTTTGAGTCTTCTCATAGTAATTTCTTTCTCTCCCAGTTGAGACTTTTAACTCACTTTTTTTCCCGTCTTCTCCCATTTCTACCATTGCTCACTTCTTTGTTCTTAAACTTTTTCTTTCACTAGCTTCCAAAATGCTACTGTTCCCAAATGCTATTGATCTTAATCCTTATCTCCTCACTAGGAAGTCAATCTCTGGCTTCCCCATTCAGTCTCTCTCTGCTGAAGCATCTCATTTTCTCTGATTTAAAATGTAGTTATTTCTTTTTGCATGCTGTCAGGGGGGCATATAGAGCTTGTAGGGGGCACAGTCCTTCAACACCACAGTAGACTATGGCAGAGGAGAGCAGGAGATTTTGTGTTCACATGATGTTCTTTAACATCTTTTTGCTGGCAGTCTTTGAAAAATCCTTGGTAGGCTCTGCAGTCTATTTATCATCCTGGATTTCTTAAACATTACTAACATTGATTTTTTTTTTCCTCTGTCAGAAAGGAAAAGGAGGAAGCAAAATGACATCACTAAAGCAAATTAATAACTCTGCTGTATTTCAGATCTTCTCTTCCAATATTCTTGGTGAAAGAACTGTAAGACTCTTTAAAATACTAATAGAGAGGACAAGATATTTCCATAAACATTTTCTTTGAAATAAATGGCCTAAACTAGCCTCTGTCTGTGTAAAATAGACTTGCCATGACAGTTTTAATCTTATTTTAAGTTTATAAATCACAACTGCAGATAACATGTAGCTACTTTAGCCACTGATATTATTGCCATGTAGTTTAATTAAAATATTCTGATCGTATTTGGAATAGGTGAATACTGTAAAAATTGACCTTAGAGGACAAATACCTATTATCTTGTTTATACCAATGTTCTGCTAGTAGCTTGTAAATCATTTATTGCATAACTGTCTGACATCACATTGATGGGTGTTTTTGTAATAAATAAGGAAAAGACAACCTAATCTGCAAGGCTGCTGTTTTTAAAAAAACAAAAAGTAATCAATTTTAAAATAGCAATTTTGGACATATTTTTGAGTATCACAGGATCATGAACTATACATACATGATCTCTAGACAGGGACTATAATTGTGCTTGCCCTTTGGAAGGTTCCTCTTTAAAAAACTAAATCTAGCATTGCAAGACTGGGTTTCAAAAGTACTCAGCATCACCATGATAGGACTGAGAGAAATACATGTATGTGGTAGCTGCCTATGTTTCAGTTTTACTTTATGTATCTAAATACTTTTGAAAACTGTAATACATCTTTAGACACTCAAATACTTCTGAATACCTGGATCATAGACACTTAAAAGTAACAAGATTAAGTGTCAGACTTTATATGAGTTTCATGGCTTTAGAAAATCTTTCTTCCAGATACTTAAAAATGAAACAATAAGAGAACAAAGAACGCATAAACCATTAAAATAGTTCATCAAGGAAAATTAGGAACTCTATGAACAATAACAAAATATTTAACACATTAATAATTTTTTTAATTAACAGTAATTCTTGGCTGAGACTTTAGAAACAAATCTATGAAAAGCATTGGCTTCATTTTGTGAAATAAAAAAAGCATTTGTAATGCAAATTGATATTGGGATATGTAGTAATAGTAATAGAGATACATTTTCCAAAGCAGGGAGTGAATGTGTATCCCTGTGCGTGCATGCTCATGGATTTTTTATATATGCATGCACATATATCATGTTCACTCCCACTATTGTTGAAATTATCTTCATTGTATATGTGAATGTCTGTGAAGAACAAGATAAATAATTATTCCTGTGTGAGACTCTAGTGTCATAGCAGATAATAAATAACTTGTGGAGAGATTGTGATGAATTGGGTGTGTCATGCAAGATAAATTTGAGTATCCTGTTAAGAAGGCTGGGTGAGTGAGAAATTGAAGTAAAGGTCTGACAGGTTCAAAGAGAAAAAATTCTTTTATTTTCCTTTCTCTTTCCTTTTAATCTCTTAATCTCAAATCCCATTGTCACCTTTTCCCAAATCCTTTCTTGGTTCCTTTCCATCATGCAAACTCCCCGTTTTTTCCACTAGTTCTTTTTCACCATCTCTTCTACAGTAACTTGATAATATGAGGATCAATAAGACTGGAAGGCGTAAACACCGTGAATGGAGAAAGAGCACCTGACATTTTGGTCAAGCCAAAGAGTAGTCAGCACATATTTCAGCCCTGGTGACAGGTGAAAAAACTAGTACACTTGAAGATGGCACTGGCCCTCAGGGAAGAGGGTTCCAGGTATCTTATCAGGTGTGCGGCTGCGCTAGTCTGTGCTGAGAGGTCTCTGCACTTAGAGCAGCCACAGCAGTTCCATTTGCCTGCATTTAAAATCTTTCCCACTGATGTTTCAACTTTTCAGATATTTTAAATAACCGTGAATGTCCCATAACTTTTTACAGGTCTTCGTGACACCAATATCCGATTTCACGTTTTGCAGTGCTTGTAGTTTCCACAGACTCAGACATGACCCAGAATTCACTAGATGCAGAAAATATCTGCAGTTCAGAAAAATGAAGTTTGTGTGTTTGTCACAGTGATAGATTATAAGATATATTAGAACAGTAATGGATAATGCATTTCAGGTTTTGCCTAACCCTTTAAAAAATTGGTCATCTTATTCACCAGGAATACATTTTCTATTGTATATGCTTTGCTTTGTCAATTTCTTCTGTTTTCAATTTAAAACAAACAAACAAATGAAAAGTGCCACTTAGTAAACTGAAGCCAAATAAAGGTTTACAGAAATGTGGATTGCTATTTCTTCCAGCCTTCTAAGTGGAAAGAGGCAGAAATCTATTTTTATGGTTCCCTTAAAAATATTTGTTTAAGCTGTTGTAGGTACAACTTATGATATTTTGGAAAGCTTATTTCATGTAAACTTTCCTTAGGCATTTTTGTATAGTGAACTTGCCAAATATTATAAGGCAGAATACTGCTTCATTCCACTGCATTTTTCTCTCAGTACTATTTTAGACCATATATATGTCTAATCTTCATAAAAATTATAATTAAAAGGTATAAATCTATTCAAATATTGGAAATATATAATTAATTTCTTATTGTTTCTGTGTAGTGCCTTTCTTTTAATATGAACAAAATTGTGCAACAGAGAAAAAAATGCACATGGTTGCAAGTAATCATGATTATGATGGTATGTCAAGGAATAAAAAGGGTATATGGGAATCAAATGGAAAAAAAAAGATAAAGGAAAGCCTACTTATAAATGTTTTTGTGACTATGGAACTGAAGAGAATAAAATATACAAAATAAAGGTGAAAACTAGTTTCAGGTCTTCTTCTGCATTGAATGCCTGAATGAGACAGCATCTACCTCAATTTTATTTTCTTTCACTCCCTATAGCAATGTTAACTTCAGGTCACAGACTAGTGCTGACTTAAAGATGCAGGATATCCTCCTGATTTCAAAAAAGCAGTCATACTGTCAGGTGGGGAGAGCAGTCCTCAACATTGCTTCTTTTAAGCCACTAACCCGGTGACTGAGGAAAGTGACTCTCCTGACAACATCTCAGGTCAGATAAACTGTGTCACGAATCTCGTGCAGCCAGTTCTCATAAGGTTTCTTTCTATTCATTTGACTGACCTCTCTCTCACAGGAAGGCTTTATTGCCTCAATATTGATAATCCCATACATATGTATGCCACAAAACATAGACATTCCCAGAGTTTGTCCCTAGAAATCCCAAATACATATAATCAAGATTACAGTCAAAAGGAGGTAGTAAAAAAATGGAGTGAGCTTTGGTTTATGTGCCTCTCTGTTACCTGGAATCTAAATTGTATCCAGACGCCACCACTTATTGTCTTCTCAACTTTCTGAAGCATGAGAGAGTGAAGTACTCCTGTGAGGAAAATGCAGGAGGGAAGCTTATTCCACAGCTCATCATTAGGGCAAGAACATCAAGGCAATTCCTACATTGTTGGCTCTTGGCATTCAAGGAACAGTAGGTTATGACCAGTTAATCCATCTGTTGTTGATATTTTTTGTTCTGCTACCAACCTGCTCCCGTCTTGTGAGCTTCCCTCTGCAGAGTTTAAGAAAGCATATGCACTTACTTCTCTTCAAGATTCCTGCTCAGTGTGTCTTTGGCTTAAATAGCACCAAATGCATTGTGTGAACTTAATTTATCTTACGAATTCTCAGCATACACTCTAGCTCTCCCTGTGGATGGTATTTGCAGAATTTCTTGTTACAGCTGTGTGCTTCTTCAATAGAATAAACAAGTTCACCTATCATTTTAATTGCAAGTTCATCCTGAAAGTTATTATTAATTCTGAATGGGGAATCACAAGTCAGAGGGAAAGTTAATGCTTTTGGCTTTGATGACATTGAAGTACAAGCTGAGAGCAATCTGTTGTAAGCAGCGGAAGTGGAAGCTGGAAGCAAAGGAGCTATTTTCCTGTAATCCCTAACTAGACTGTTTTGCTTTGTACCTTAGTGCATCAGTTTGAGAAATACTAGGTGGAAGTTTACTGGCCATTTGTGCATCTTTGTAAACCTGAGTTATGGTTGGCAAAATTCGAATTTGTAACTTTTTAGCCAAACTCTAGTAACAGAAAAGTGGCTTCTGTTTTTTTTTAAAGCTTGAGAAGAGCTGGTCGTATGTTTGCTCAGTTGACTGAATTTTGCCACATCACATGTCAATATTTTGGAAGAGCTCCTTGGTCTGTTAAATTGTAATGTACACTACAATGATTAAGCTGTAGTACATCCTAGAAAGGCAGCTGCAAGCCTACAGCTATGTTTTAAAGGGCATTCCACATCCCTGTGTTATCACAGTTCATTACAGGAAAACACACCAATTTTAACTCAGTCTTTAATATGAACCCATTTTAAATTCTTATTTGAAAGAGGACCCTTTGAGAAAGACAATCTATAAAATCAGTGCCAAGACTTTCACTGCATATAAAATTAGTCCCTTCATTGGCCCAAAGTTTAACGTAGAAACAAATGGCAAATATGGAACAAAAGAGAAAACCTCATGACAATTTAAAATATCTTGTTATATAATTTCTTAGGGTAAATTTTTTAGTCTTTTTCTAAGGAAAATCCCTAACTTCTTCAATAAAATATTAGAGAAACTTGCCCTCTTTTCATTATTCTTACTAACATATCAGTAATATGCTCCAGACATATTTAAGCATATGATTAACTGAAAAGCAATTAACACCTAAGAATTTATATTTCTGCATTGTCTTTCACAGAAAACAGATGGAAATGTAAGGCTTTGATTACCCTATTGTTTGGGTTTGCATTTGTTCGGGATTTTCTTTTGCCGTAAAGCAGATAAAGTGTGCTCACCTTGTCTCCTGTCCCAGCTTTGTCATGGGAGAGAGAGACTATTGGTAGAGATACACTTGGGGATGATAATACAATCAAAGATTCTAACTAGACAACACAAGAAAGCCAAAAACACACCTGAGTGTTGGTTTGGGGTTTTTGCTGTTGGGTTGGTTTTTTTAATGTAAATAAAAATACAGAAGACAAGTATATTACACAGACAAAACTAAACTATTCAGAGGCAGGATCAGATTTTGAAGCTGACTTTGACACAGGAAAGAAGAGGGGAGTGAGGAGGTGGGAAAGACCATTCTTTGAGAGTTTGAGTGGAGAAAGCAAGTAGCTTGATTAGTATCTCCAAATGTTCTGGCTTAAAGTGGTATAAGAAATTGTACCATACCAAGAGCTTGCCAATGCATTTGGATTATGTATTTCACTAGAGAGATAAACATCTGTGGCATCAACAACTAATTAATGATTATTTGAAATTCAGGTGGTGTCAAATACTTACTGGGCATTACAATGGGACATGAGATTGAATCTGCTGATGTTGTAGGCAACAATAGTGCATTTGTCCAACAGTAGTTGAATCAAAACCCATCTTAAAACCAGTCAGATTTTATCTGCACTACTCCCAGTGGGAAGTTCTTTCACAGCCACACTACAGACTGTTCTGGTTTAACCCTAGACAACAAATAAGCCCCACACAGCTGCTCAATCACTCGCCCTCAGTGGGATGGGAGAGAGAATCGGAAGAGTCAAAGTGAGAAAACTTACGCATAGGATAAAGACAGCTTAATAAGTAAAGCAAAAGCCACACACACAAGCAAAGCAAAGCAAGGAATCCATTCACTACTTCCTGCTGTCAGGCAGGTGTTCAGCCATCTCCAGGAAAGCAGGGCTCCATCACTTGTAACAGTGACTTGGGAAGATACAATGTTGTAACTCCAAACATCCCCCCATTCATTCTTCTTCCCTCAACTTTATACACTGAGCATGATGTCTCGTGGTGTGCAATACCCCTTTGGTCAGTTGGAGTCAGCTGTTCACACAGAATCACAGAATCACAGAATGTCAGGGATTGGAAGGGATCTCGAAAAATCACCTAGTCCAATCCCTCTGCCGGAGCAGGAACACCTAGATCAGATCACACAGGAACACATCCAGGTGGGCTTTGAATGTCTCCAGAGAAGGAGACTCCACAACCTCTCTGGGCAGCCTGTTCCAGTGCTCTGTCACCCTTACTGTAAAAAAGTTTTTTCTCATATTCAAGTGGAACCTCCTATGTTCCAGCTTCCACCCATTGCCCCTTGTTGTATCACAGGATGCCACATAGAAGAGCCTGGATCCATCCTCCTGACACTCACCCTTCACATATTTATAAACATTAATTAGGTCACCCCTCAGTCTCCTCTTTTCCAAGCTAAAGAGACCCAGCTCTCTCAGCCTTTCCTCATAAGGGAGATGCTCCATTCCCTTCATCATCTTTGTGGCTCTGTGCTGGACTCTTTCCAGCAGTTCCCTGTCCCTCTCGAACTGTGGGGCCCAGCACTGGACACAATATTCCAGATGAGGTCTCACCAGGGCAGAGTAGAGGGGGAGGAGAACCTCTCTCGACCTACTGACCACCCCCCTTCTGATACACCCCAGGATGCCATTGGCCTTCTTGGCCACAAGGGCACAGTGCTGGCTCATGG
>WKFP01015020.1:1817318-1847476 GCA_011057875.1 Pterocles orientalis
CCTAAAAAAAAAAAAAAAAAAAAAAACAAAAACCCCCCCCCAAAAAAACCCCCAAAACCAACAACAAACCAAAACAATATTTTTTAGCTGTTGTGTGAATTTTCATGAGACTTTTTCAGGAACTGCTTTATACCAGGATAACGCATGCTTATACTTACATACCTGTCAGAGGAATCAGCTTACCTCAGGGAAGAAGTAGATGGGCAGGATGAGCAGGTGAAGTTGTAGCCTCTGCCCTGACACCATACAGCAGTGGGGCAGGGTGACCTAACAGCTGCTCTCCTCTTCAGAGGCTACCTCCAGGCTTAACAGCCTCTTAGGGAAAACAGCTACCTCTGTGTCCTTTTTTGCTGTCAGTCAGGGTGGGGAGCAAGGAGACTCCTGGTGCATTTAGTCTGACTGTGTTTTGCCATCTCTATGAAACCCCAACAAAACTGAGCTCCCGGCAGTATGGGAGCAGCTATGAATAACCTTGCCTCAGTATCAGACTGTGAGCTGTCAGCTGCTATGTTCTCTGAAAACAGTGTTCAGCCTCATGATGGCTACTCACTCACTTCATGCTTGGTCACCCAGGTCCCTTGTGCTCATGCTTTTTCAGAACCACAGCACTGTTGTGGCGGCTGTGAGGACTGGGGGCCATTACTAGCTGTACTGTCTGTAAATGGTTGCTGAGAGTCCTCCTTGCTTAGCAGGCTGACACCCAGTTCATGTCCATTTTATTTCTCCATGCATCCCAGTCTGAAAGGAAGATACAAGTAGACACTCTTGCAAAAATTCTCATGTGCTGTGATTTGAAACATCAACAAAAGTGACCAATCCTGAACCATAAAAAGTGTAAAAACTGCTTAGGTATCCCTAATAATAACAAACACACACATAAATAATTAGGTATACCTGATAAGTAAAAAAAGTTAGGTATACCTGAGAATAATAAATCTCTGTTACCTTCCATTAATCAGCTGTTCCTAATCTAAGATATGTTTTCTGTTATCCCTGAATGCCTAACCCGCCCTATCAGATGCATGACTCTGGGTATAAAACATTAGGCAGAGCCAATATCAGCATTACCACAGACAACATTTCTCCCTAGAAACACTTTGCTGTCTTCACAAGAGAAAACATGCAGGTTATTTGACATCTTCAGTGATCTTAAAGCATGAAGCTCTATTCAAAGACAGAGATCTGGTATACTTTTTGGTCTGAACACCATTGGTAGGAAGGAGACACACAGATGCATTGCAAACCAACTGACTGCATGCTCCAGCATGCAAGGTTTAGTTATGTTTATCTCGCAGTGTGATGTTAGTGACTTCCAGCAGCTTTTAGCTGTGTAAGAGACCAGAGAAAGCAGCACCAGAAGTTCTCTAAACAATTCAAAGAGATATTAGCCTGTTGCATTACAGCTCCCACCTGTCTTAAAATATGAAGTAACTCAATGCCGAGACCCCTTAGTGACCGTAAATCACGTAATAATTTAAAGGTTAATCCGAAACATAGATAAGTACATACAAGTCAGCATAAGAAAAACAGAAATTATATGTACTGCATATTAATGCAAACCTCTCAGAGGCTTTGTAATTAAAAAAAAAAAAGGAAAAGAATGGTTATGTGGCTGGTAGGCTTGTATTGTCTGTTTAAAGCTGATCTGTGATAATTAATGAATAAAAAATAGAGCAACATTTATCAGGAAAAAAATATTCGTTTGGGTCTAGTTATTCAGATGTCCCTGGGCTTTTTTAGTGCTCTAAGAAATGCATTATACCTGCATTCTATCTCATTCTTAATTTGACTATGCTTAGAGCAGGGTGGGGAATTGAAAGAAGACAGAAAAAGAAGTTTGCATGAACGATTTCATTTGTGCACCGTGGCGTTCTTCATCATGTCCATGACCAGTAGATTATATTAATTTTTGGTAATTTTTCTTTTAACACTTTGATTATTCATCATCAGCAGATGCAGGAGTTATCTGTAGTTTGTCAGTGCTATACAAGCAATATTTTTAAGTTTAAGGCTTGACTGCAATTTATGTGCTACCATGCGAATTAACTTCTGATAATTGACCATGACGAATATAGAAGAAGTTTTGAGATTAATAATATTTAGATACTTTATATACCTACCACAATCTGTGCTCTATTTGAGAAGACAGCATTTTCCAAGATATTTTTTTTTAACTGGCATGAAAACTGTCAAAGATGATAAACTATCTTAACATCAGAAAATAGCTTCTTTCCTGCTGTCTTATCAAACACCACCATATAGTCTGGAAATATGTGCTTGCTGAATTACTAATGGGAAAATTTTTATGTATCAGAATGGAAGTTATCAACTTGATTAGGGTAAACATATCTTAAAAAAATCTTTGCTTCCTAGGAATAAAGCAAAGCATGTGGGAGTGAAATATTTAATATTAGTTTTTGCCAGATAAATAGGAAAATACAGGAGAAAAATAACTCAAATTCAGTTGTTACCCTAAAAAAATTAAGCAGTAAATTGTAACATATAAACAGAAGATGGAACTTGAAAGAGAAGTCTTGGCTAGCTGAAGTATCATCAGTGTCATCAGAAGTTTAAAAATGGAATTTGAAGCTCAGTTGTGAATGTCAGTGAGGCATTTTACAGCTTAACCAAACACAGAAAGTTTTGTCAGTATGTCAGTAATTTTGAATTTCAGATTATATTGGTATTGGTAGTTAGCTGGGACATGGTAATATGGACTGCATAGTTAAATGACTTAACATGTGACACTGGCACTTGAGCAGAGTGCTGCAGCATCTTGGCTCTGGTCTCCAGACAGCTGTAGCTCATCACTGAATAGATGCACTAGACTCAAGGGCTGCTGGAGACCAAAGAGCAGAAATCATTGTCTGATTGCAAAATCAAGCTGAAAACCACTGCTCACACACACACACACAGAAAAAAAAAAAAAAAAAAAAAAAAAAAAAAAAAGAAAAAAAAAAAGCAATCACCTCTTCAGAGACTTATGTCTGTGCTGGATCTCTGGCATGTTCTAGTCCCTGAACTCTGCCAAGGAACTGTCTGATCGCGTGACAGCTGATACACATCAGAACTCTGCTGAGGAGAGTTCTAAAGGGTTAACAGAGTAAATCAACATGGCTCAGCACTTGGGTCCCTGGCCCTGTTTTGTTTCCTGGTATGGATGTCACAAAGCCTACAGAGCACCTTCTGGGTTTCATCTCTAATTCCTGGATTTTAATCTCATCTGAATTAAAAGGTATCACAATTTTATGACAGCTTGCATAAAAAAAATATTATTTTGAACCCCACTTAGGGTTCAAAACAGGAATGTTTTCCCTGAGATTCTGCCTACAATGCTGAGTAATGTGTCACAATTCACCATTTCCTTTTGTTGTTCCTGTTGAAATTGGCTTGTAGGTCTTGGAAGGAGGTGTGCTAGGCAGTCTTGATCTCTTTGTCTGGTCCTAGGACATACAAACTATGCCTGAGATACTCACAGGAAAATGCAGAGAAGTGCAGGTGTCCTAAACAAGGATTGTTTAAGCAATCAGATGCCATCTAATCAAATTGTAAAGAAGGTAAATTCTCCTGTAAGTGTTTTTTACATTGACTGTGGCACAAAAGAACGTATTTTGTTTCCTGTGTTTGTTCACGTGTTGATATACTATACATAGTGCATAGGTTTTCAAACAGTTTCCTGAATTTGTGCTTTAGAATATATGTATGATAGCTAATTTGGAAACTCAATGAACTTACCTTACTGACTGAAATTAAAATGAAAAAATTCTCTAGCACAATTACATATTTTTCTACCAGTTAAAATCTTCTGTTCAAAGAATGTTCCCCCACTTAACATAAGAAAACTCATGCCCTTCAAACCTGCATTATTTAGTACTCTCCATCTTTCAATGTGTTATTTAGCTTTCAACAGCATACCTGAGGACATAATCCAACAGAACAGTAGCAAACCAGACCCTTCCTCTCCTACCTAAAATTTTAAATAGAATATACTCATTATTTGTGGTACTTATTTTCAGAAGAATGAGCTGTGAAGAATAGCTTCAGGTAATGAACTGATTTTGTTGCTCTAAGCTTAAAAAAAAGCAAAACTAAAGACAGAAGAATAATACTTCAGCTTCCATCCAGGAATATATTCTGCACGTATATTCTTCCTGTAGATACAAGCAAATTTGAACAGAAGCTTAAGAATATGACTAAATATTGACTTATTTGAATACAATGCCATTTGACAATCAGTATCAAATCTTTAAAATTCCATCTTCTACTGAATGTAATATGACCAGTTGCTACTTTTGATAATGAAAACAACAGCTGAAGTAAAAAATGAATGCAACTCTAAAATGCATGTTAAATGGAAGAATCACAGACAACAAATACGCATAAAGACCTGTGTTTAGGTCAATGAAGATAATGTATTTTTCACACCAAAAATTTGTTTACAGCATAACATAATTCATATGGCTGTCCAAAATATATCTGCATACATGTTTATTTTTCAAAATTGTGACCCTTTAAGTAAGTTGTTAAGTAAATTGTTAACTAACTTTAAAAGACAGGGAACCCACTTACAAGGTAATTTGGATATAAATCAGTAAATAACTCCCACACTTGAAGTTACATCATTGATTTTGAATCGTATAAACTACATAAAGCAATAAGTATTTATTTCCCTTTAGGAAAAATAAACCAATTATCTCACAAACTACTGTTATCAGTTTAGCAACTAAAGTAAGTATTTGCTGAAAGTAACTTTGGTAATTTTTTTCAGGACATTATTTGAAAGGCATAAATAACTTAAAGAGAGAGCAATATGATTATCACTCAAATTAATACTTTTAGATACATTGATTCATTTTTCTTCTTCTTTTTCTAAGTCTATGCTTAGAGTAGACTGAGGAGGAACTCTAGGGACTTTTGAAACTGTTCTTCCTGTTCCTGTGCTTGAGTGTTTTTCTCTCGCTTGCCTACTGATAACATACTTCAATTTATTCAGGGAAGAAATCCCTAAATTTTCAGGCAAAGCAAGTTAATTGCAAGTAGTATCTCACCTGCAAATACCTCAGAATTTAAAGACAGGTAATTTATTTCTGTGTTTCTGCTGAGATTGAAACCAGTGTGCTCTAAAATTCTTGCTGATGAATGAAAAATCAAAAGCACATCAGACTTCTGTTCACATGTAGAAATCATTCATGTGTAGCAAACTAAACACCATTATTACTTCTCTCTGGTACTGATATGTTATTATACTTTCTAAATGTAAGTCAAGGGATTAAACAACTGAAGAGAGAAGTGCTGATTTTAGTGTCAGCTTTCCTCTCCACAGAACAGAAGATAAAGAGAATTCCTTCTGCATGACCAATCATTATATTGTCCACAAAAGGTTTTTCATAATTGCTGTCAGTTTGTAATAATATAAATATATCAGTGAGCAGTGGAAAACCTCAGGTTTAAAATCTCTCATATTTTGTTGGATTAAATTGTTTTGTCCTGTTAACCATTAAGACCTCTGTTTTCCCATTCATGTCGATCCAGGATTTCAGGAGTTAACTCACATATTTTGTATGTGTGGAGGGTTGGCCCTGGGCTTGGGGCCAAACCACACATGCCCGCTCACACAGTCTCCGCCCCCACCCAATCATAGGGGAGAGAATTAAAGAGGTAAATTGAAAAAAAAGTTCTGACTGGGCAGAACCAGCCCAATTGGCAGTTCCTCTAGTGTTGACTAGCCAAGCGGCTCTTGCTAAATGTGTATCCCAGTTTTTGGGGTAAAGGAAAAAAAAGAAGACTCGTGGGTTGAGATAAGGACAATTTAATAATTAAACTACAATAATATTGGAAATAATACTATATACAAATATACAACATGATACACAGTGATACTGCCCCTCCTCACCTGATGACCAAAGGCCCAGCCCACTCCCAGCCAACGACCCCAGAGGAGGGAGGGAATGGGTGATACACAATGATACTGCCCCCCCCAAAAGGCTCAGCCTGTTGCCAGCTAATGATCCCCAGAAACCGCACTCACGATTCCCCCAAAAAAGGGAGGGGGAAAGGGGGGGTGCGCTGCTCCCGGAGGCACTCACGGAACGGAGATAACAGCCCAAGCGTCCCAGGCTGAGAGCTGACCGAAGCAGGGGAAAAAACAGCTAATGATCCCCCTGGAGAGGGAGGATCCCAAAACTCACAGAACGGAGATAACGAGTGTCCCGGGCCGAGAGCTACTGGCGTCTGTGGAGGGGGGAAAGGCCTTGGGAGAGTGAATGCATGCACCCGAAGCAAGATGATCTGGAGCCCAAGGGAAGTGAAAGACAGCAATCTCTCGGAGGGGTCCTCACCTATATACTATCTATGACGTGCATGGGATGGAATAATTGGTCAGTCTGCTTCTTAGTCTTAGCCTGAAAGCAAATCCCAAGCTAGAAGCCGGACTGTCTCTCCCCCCCTGCTCTGTCTGTGGAGGGGAGAGGGGCTGAATGTATTTGTCCTTGAAAGTATCCTGGCAATAACTATAAACGTTCCTTCTTATCAGTTTTCTCCTGAGCAGGAATCCAAAACATAGCTTCTGGCTAGCTATTTATGAAGAGAAGGGAAAAAAAAATTAACTTTCTTCTACTTAACCCACGACAGTATGCCTTTACATGAATATGCACACACACACACATATATATATATGCTATCTTTAAGACTCCAAATAACATACAAGTGGGGTCCCATTCTTGCTACCTTTCTTTGTCTTCCTTAGTTTCATTTACTGTGTAGTGATGGACTTGACATTTGCATTGGAAGAGTAGATTGAAATCCACAAAAACAGTGTTATGTTAGAGAACATGATAAAGGCTTATAAGGCAGGCAAGACTTACAGTGAAAAATATTTTATTATAAAAAGCAATATATCCAGAAATATGTATGGGCTTCCAGTTGCACAAGCCCTTTTCAAGTCTGAAACAGAAAAATTTAAATTATTTCAGCCACAGTGGTTACTCTTACTGTTACACGAAAGGTTACTACTGCTTCTTGGAAGATAGATAGATGTATGACCTCTGTGATCATGGCTATTTTACAAAGCAGAGATTGTATTTTCTTTGTACTTATTAACAAGCAAAGTCAATTTTCACTGAATAATCAGTGCTGCTTCGTTCAGCAGGCCCTTAATTATTGTTATGCATCAACAAACTTTTTATTAGCAAGGTGAAGAGAGAACACTGGTCATTTTACACACAGGTAGCATAGAAAATAATCTAAGCTAAACTATTTTTGAATGCTACTTTTATTGGCTATTTATATTATGGTATCAATCACATGCTCAAGTCAGAATTGTTGTCTTGTTGGGACAGATACCAGTCAAACAGAATACCCTGCTTACTGAGCTTAGAAGCGTAGCAGTAACTAGATGTTCAGTCGTACTGAGTTCAGGTTTCAGTAATGATGTGGTATGGCTTCCTTCCTGTATCAGCATCTTCTTTGGTTCTAGGAGCCTGGTAGGAAACCTGAACCTCACTGAAGTAAAAATATTGGTTAGCTGATTACTTACTTTCATTATCTTTTATTTATTTGACTGTATAGGTTGCAAATGAATCATGCTGGATACAGTTTTCCTGTAAGATTTGAGTATGTCATCTGTTAGTACCAGGAGAACTGATCATTACAACAACGCTGTGTGGGTTCTGCCATTGGACCAGAGGTCTCTGAAGTCTCTAGAAATAGCATCGTTTCTCATTAGTTTTATTTATGCCATTAATTTTTCTGATAATAATTTTAGAATCTTCATTGCACCATTTGAAAGTAGCTAATGGTAATAAAGTATTTATCATGTAAGAGGTCTATGCACTGCTGTCTTTTTGTTTGTTACACAGAACTGCCTGTGAAAAGCTGAACTAAATTAGTAGGTGCACCCTTTGTTTGAAATTACAATTCTCTGCAGTCATGGGGTGTTCTTTCTCCTTTCAGAGTACTTAAAATATAAGTATGAAGTTAGGAGGAAATCATGACAGATTTGTGCCGATCTGTTTAGCAAGGATCAGCAAATATGAAGAGGTGTTTGCTTGCTGTTAGCATGAGAGCTGCTGATGCTGTTTTCCAGGTATGCCATTCTTTATCTACTGAGAGATCCTGCTCTTGCAAAATTGCCAAACAGTTGCAAAGACCTCACCAATACTCTGAGTATCTACTGCAAATGAGTACCTGGGCTGTAGGGAAATATCCATTCATTATGCTAACTCCATCAAAGCTCAGCCTCTCAGTCCACTGAGATCTATGCTTCTGGCTAACAGCTCAGACAATATCTTCTCTGCTATTCCTCTTCAGATCTTTAAGATAACATTTTGCTGTAGGCAACGTGGATTGGACAAAAATAATTTGAAAAAGCTGATTAGAACAAAACATTTCCAGTTTACTTTTTAAAAGTTCGAAATGCCAAGAAAAATCGTATTTTAATTAAAAAAAAAAAAAAAGCAGACTAGGTTTTTTTTGAACTGCAGCATTTTTTGTACTCTCAGACACTTCATGGATTTGCAGATCTGTTCCAAGCATTCACTCTATGAAACAAATCACAAAGGTCTTAACAGTACAGTGAGCAAATAGAAAATCGAAAAGAACAGAAGATGTTTCAAAGAGAGCCGTAACAGCGTGCCCACCTCCTCAGGAGGGAAACTGGCCAAACCTGTGATCTGTGTTTTTTGGCGGGTTTTTTTTTTTTCAATTTCAAGTATTCAGAAGAGAAAAATTAGACATCCATCTACCTGAACACAAAAAAGCATTGTACATTTTTACTTTTTGTTTGTATTATAATAGCACCTAGACTGAGAAAACTGGAAGCTGATGGGCATATGTATTACAGAAGCAAACTTCAAAGTTGTGAAGGACTTAATGTCTTAGCAAAAGTTGTAAAAGTATTATGAATAAACTAGTAGCCAGAGAGGACAAACAAAACGGTAATTAGTTACGGGCACAATTTCCAGCTAAAGTTTTCACTTCACTTAATTCTGTTTCTGAAAAATCATGCCTGAAAAGAGCACTAGTTAAACCAATGGTCCACCTAGCAGTGTCCGGTTTCAGAATAGGTGAGGATGAGCATAAGGGACAGGTGTAGAAGTACTTTCACAGAATATTCTCCTAGTCTTCAGCAATTCAAATCAGAGACTTCCTGAAGTGCTGTCACGGTGTTATTAGTCTGTAGTTGATTCTTCTTCCATAAAGATGTCAGGTTGCTTTCTGGACACACATTAGCTTGTAGCATCCAAGCCATTCTGAAGCAAAGAATGGTGTTACCTATCCTGCATAGTGAAAGGAACTGATGTTACAAAGAAGCTTGAAAGAGGGTAAGGTCAGGTTTTGGAGAGAGGTGCGAAGCAGGCAAATGAGTGCTGAAGACTGGCTACAGTCTTTAATGGCAATACCAGTTTCCAGGATCAGTGAGGAGGTGGTAACAAAGCAAATGCTTACATTAACTGACTGCAAAGATTTGTAGATCTGTACATTCCTTCAGTGGAGTTAAAAGCAAGGCTTTTGGGTCTTTTCTCTATTTATATGGTAATGCTACCAAACGATGAGAAGGTGTAGGAAGAGTACTGCATTTCCAGTGACTGTCCCAGATGTTATTTTGGCCATAATACCCCTCTCTCTGCAGTCTGTGATTTCAGATTTAGCTGAGGCTGACTCAGACACTTCCTTACCCTGCAACTATTAGGCTGAAAGAGTCTGTGAAAAAACTTGTCGGATGGCAATTTCCCTTTGGCGAATTCAACCTTCTTCCTGCATCCATGCTGCTTTTGTTTTTGTTGAAAAAATTTCTTCTAAGCATCAGAGCAAAAGGGAAAGTGGAAATACCTCCTAGGATGAGACTCCTATATGTTTGTGCTCTTCATCAAGCTGGAGTGAACATGCGCTTGTTTTTTTCTACAGGTCTGCTTAAAGCACGCAGAATGTTTAATATAGCTGCACAATAATTTAGTACAACCAAAATTAATACTAAGGCAAGGTAAAAAGATAGTGAGACGGGGATCTTTTCTGATAGCTCTAGAAACCACCAGTGCTCTCCTTTTGTTCAGCTTTACAGCACTGTCCATTGTTGTCAGCATCATTGTCATACCTGGGATGTGACAGCCTTATTTTTACGAAGGGACTTTATTGTGACATAAAAAAATTCCTAATAACTTTAGTGCACATTCCAAGGGGATGGGTGACAGCAGGCTTATTAATGTAAGGTGCTTTCCACACTCTGTAGGAATGGAAAGCTCTCAGCACAGTTTAAGATCAAGCAAACTCATTAAAGTGTTTATGGAGGGCCTGGATAGGCTAGATGGCTTTACTGACCTTTGCACCATTTCTTTCATTCTTCTGAAGATAAATAAACAAGAAGGTTGTATTGGAACCACATATTTTCAAGGTGAGTGTTATTATCAGTATAATTACAGCATATCTTCATACCTTTGTTCTTATATTTTGTGTGCTCTGTGTCTTGTTTGAAAAACACACATTTATTGCTTTTGAAAATGTATCTGCAGAATGTACACTTACTCTTGTACTTCCTGAACCCAATGACATCTATGCTCTTGATATCTCATAATTCATTCCAAATATACAGCAGGCATTACTTTTATCCATTTTTCTTGAATAAACTCATGCCTTGGCAGGAGAAAAGGGATTTTTTTGAAGATTGCTTATTCTTTTGTGGTTTTTTTTTTAATTTTGTCTTCTTTCAGCTAATTTTAACTTCGTTTTTAAGATGAATTGTAATAATGTTTAAAACCCTAGAGGCAAGCTGGTTTCATTTGATTTCTTCTGGTAGATGAGAAAAAATGTTAGTGGTTGCAATCTTCTGTGAAATGTATGCCACAGTCTTCAGCTTACATTTTTAATGTGCCTTTCAAACAAAAATTGATTTATCTCTTTCTTTTAAAATAAAAAACAATGCATATTTTATGAGAAAATGAATACCTTTGATTTTTTTTTATTTGATTGATAAACATTCACAGCTAGGATGATGAGATGAACAGTTACCTTCTTAACTATGCATAAAAATCTACATTCTTTCACACTTATTTTCATTTCTTTGAAAAAGTTATATCAAGATAGCATGCACAATCATTTGTGTAAAAAATTTCAGAGGCAATTATTATTTAAAATGTATTCCTCAGTTACTGTCTGCTTTATGTAATGCAAACCACCACTTTTAGGATAACTCAGCTACAAGCACTGCTAATGTGCACTGAGGTAAATGCAAAAACTCACTTGCAGATGGGTAGAACCAGAGATCTTCTGCCTTATATTAGTAAGCTTTTAAAATATTTTATGGTTATCTCACATAGTATTGCTGACTGTAATCGCCAATCTTAATCTCTGTATGAATCTATAAACCCTACACATATCAGTCACAGCTACTGTGAATGTAACAGCTATTGGCCAATAAATACCATCAGTTAATACTTTTCGGTTGCAGACTCCAAAGGATTCAGAATATACAGGAATAAGTATTCGCTGTTCACCTCGCATTATGAGTAATCTAAATCGCATTGTTCGGTTTTCTTTGGTAGACTGAAAGTTTTACAAGCAAGACCACAACAGAGAGATGGTTTAGGTATTCAATGAATACTTACTGTGCTAGGATTCAAGTACTTACATGGTTGTCTACACTTTGACAAATAATCAAACAATTTTACCCAAAGATCTACTATTGTTCAGAGAAATCTTGACAGATTTATTTTTGATACATGTGACTGAAGGTATAGAAAGAAAGGAGATCTTTATTAATTTGTTTGAGAACAGAGGAAAGAATGGCCGCTAATACTGCATTTTAAACAGGGAGAGAAGGTCCTCTCAGCTCCTAAATTCATGTGCATGCAGGCTGTTCTTTGATCCTGTGTTACAACTCCTCTTTCAATGCCCCAGTTCTGTGTAAAGGAAATCAGGATGTGGGACCAAAAAACTGCTGCAGTGTGGTTTGGCTTATCAACCTGGAGTACATGCTCTGCATTGTTCAGTACCATGCCCTGCTGTTTGGACAGAAGAAGTTTATCTTCTTAAATTATCTATTTAGAGTGAACAAGAAGAAGACCTAGTGGGGAAGGTATATTTGCGTCTCATATGGGTTCTGTTTGGTCACCTGCATGGGAAATGAATTAGCTTTTTCTCTTCCAGCATAATTTTAAAATTTACCACAATGGTATGCAAAATCCTAGCTGCCTGAAAGAAGGCAAAGAGGACTTTTGTACTCCAACCAAGAATATAGCCCTTACCGTAAGGATTCTGTTCAAGGGTCTTTCCCGTGCCTGCTTTGCTTCTCTCAAGCAACTTTGTGACAGAGGATTCTCCCACAGGAGAATCTATAGGATGCTCTGTTCTGAAACTGTGAACAATAAGAGAATTAAATAAACTTAGTTGAGGGTCACTGTGTTCAGACACCTTCTAAAATTAATTTACTACATTTAGAACAATCAATTCAGCCCATAAAAAAATTGTATAGGACTTTTTAGTGAATTGGAAAGAGTCTGGTCCTGTGACACTTGAGATTTTGCTGTCTACACAAACCAAACTGAAGGCATTTTTTTTCCTATTGAATTCCTAGAAGAATTTAAGTTTTCAGACAGTCCATGTCTGTGAAGTGGATATGAAAATCACCCACAAGAGTGGGGTGAGTAGTTTACCCATTGGAATCTCCTGTTGCATGGTGTATGAAAAGAAGCTGTTTTCTTAGAAGATAGTAAACATTTCAGTGTGGCATCTTTGCATTGGCATGTTGGGAACTGAGTTAATCAAGAGAGCGCAATGTTTGTTTCTCATTTACTATTTCATTCTTTCCATACTCTCCAAGCAGGAGTTGCTTTCTCTTTTTGCCACTGAAATTTTCTCTAGGTCTCTAACTCGGTGTAGGTAAGTGCAAAGGATTTGAAAAAGTCTTGATTGCTGAAACCATGGTTGGGAACTCAGTCTTAAGTTTTTTTCTGGACTGTGAACAGATGCACATTTTGTAAACATCTGTAGCAGCTTAAACTACTACTGCCTTCCAGCTGTTTGTTACTACCCCTCTGCTACTGGCTTTTGCTCACACAACTGTGCTAACAGACTGTTTCTTAGTCTACCTCCTGCACTATCAGCAGACCTAACAGGTTTGACCTGACTTGATTGATTTGACCTGAATTCAATATAAACACACATAAACTGCTCTGTTGACAGAGCTTCTTGAGCAGCAACCTTCAGAAGAAAGGAAGTGTAAGAAGTTACAGTGTTGTAACGTCATGTGTCACTGCAGTTGGATCTGGAAGAAAACCTCTGGCTAGGGATTTTGTGTTTGAAGAAAACACAAACTCTTTGAATCAAATCTTTGATGTGGTTGACATTGTTTGACATAAAGATCACTGGCATGAATATTATTTGGCCATCTCTCTTAAGCAGACCAAGAAATGAGCAAACAACACCAGCACTTGCTGACCCCATACCTGGTCTTTCCCAGTAACTGTTCAGGTCTTTTGCCAGGGTGGTATTAAAAACCTGCATGCAGCAGGCCATGGCCTGCTTTGTCACAAGTAATTGCCAGTCATCAGGGATATAAATGTAGCATTTTTCAAAAGCAGAATTTCAGTTTTTAGACAGTCCATGTCTGTGAAGTGGATACTGAAAATCACCCACATGAGATTTAGTAGTTTATCCATGGGAATCTCCTGTTACACAGTGTACGAAAAGAAGCTGTTTTCTTAGAAGACAGTATTCTAGTTTTATCATATGTTCTAACTGCTGTAAGAGATTTTTTATTATAAATCTGCTAGGGAAGATAAAGAATGTTCTGTTACTTTCCAACACAATTGTCTGTATCTTTCAAGCCACCGTACACCTTTCAAACAGTGTTTGCAAAGGTCTCATCCAGAATAAAGGAAATTAAGTCCAAACATTAGTAATTTCTTCACTCAGGGTATTGCATCACAAACTCAGAGAACTCCACTGAAGGTAGCCTAATAAAGCTTTTAAGTCATATAGAACTACCTATTTAATACCTGCAGCTGTGTTAGGAGGTTGCCAAACTTTTAATTATCAACCTTTTCTAAGAGAGGTTATCCAAAAAACTTTTACACAATTATCTTCAATGAACTATCTCAAAACTGAAAGTTTTGGTAGGGGAGTGGCATGAAAGACACTAGCATTTGTTATACGATGGCCATTTCTATAAAAATTTTTTTTATATGTACTTCTTCTCCTACCTGTGAAGACTCCATAGTGTCTCCACTTGATAAAACTCTTGCTTTATTCTACCTCTTAGCTAGGAGTCTCTGTCAGTGGATAACATTTAATGCTTTGGACAGAAACTCACTGTGTCCATGGATCACGTGTGTCATATTCCTGCAATCAACAACTTGGACTTACACAGGTGCTTTATTAAATCTTCTCATGGTGATTCCTGTATTAGAAGTGTACAAATATAAAGTCACTAATGAAAAGTACCGAACACCAGATAATATTCATTTAACATGAGGTGCAAGAGCACATTGTTTTGTTTAACCTAGACTGTACAGATGTCTTAAATGCTCAAGAGTTACATTAAGTGAAAAATTATCCTCCTCTATTTGATATTCCAGACAAAATATTCTTTAAATATTCTTCACCAGAATCAAATCTAAGTTGAATCAGAGGCTGAATTCACAGGTGAAATTATTAGAAGCAAAATAGTTCAGAAGAATACATTTTGGCAGCACCTTCCAGCTCTGCCTGTGGGGAGTTATGTCCCTGGCTTATAAGACACAGAAGCAATTGACACCAAAAAGCTGATCAGAGGTCCCTTTTACAGTGTTTGTCTGTGTTCTCAGTGCCTCATGTTGCTCTGCAGTGCCTTGGAGCATCTGGAGTAAAAAAGTCAGTGCCCAAATCTGTGCTTCTAGTTTAGCTCTGCAGAAAGAGACCCACAGCAGCTAGCATGAGAGTCATGACAGAAAATACGCCATAAGTGGCAATGCCTTGATCATAGAATCATAGAATCACAGAATTGCAGAATGGTTTGGGTTGGAAGGGACCTTAGAGATCATCAAGCTCCAACCCTCCTGCCGTGGGCAGAGACACCTCCCACTAGAGCAGGTTACTAAAAGCCTCATCCAGCCTGGCCTTAAACACCTCCAGGGATGGGGCATCCACAAATTCCCTGGGCAACCTGTTCCAGTGTCTCACCACCCTCACAGTGAAAAATTTCTTCCTAATATCTAATCTAAATCTACGTTGTCCCGTTTTAAAGCCATTACCCCTTGTCCTATCTCTACTGCCTCATAAAAAGTGCCTTCCCATCTCGGCTGTAGGCCCCCTTTAAGTACTGGAAGGCTGCTATGAGGTGTCTCCAGAGCCTTCTCTTCTCCAGACTGAACAACCCCAACTCTCTCAGCCTGTCCTTGTATGGGAGGTGCTCCAGCCCTCGGGTCATCTTCATGGCCCTCCTCTGGACTCACTCTAACAGGTCCATGATGTGTAAAGGCAAATGAGGGTATGGCATCAGGGCTCCTAATGGTAAATAAGAGGGTACAGGAGGCTGGAAGATAGGTTGGGGTCTTTGTTTGTGGCAGTGGGACACGCAGTAGATGAATGGAGACAAATAAAGACTTGTTTTTAAGACATGGATTTGGGAAGTGGGGAAGGAAATAGAAGGCAGGAGAAAAGGTAGGAGGATGAAGGAAATTAGTTCATAGACTCATCTCTTTCCCCCTGTGTGAATCTCCATTAAGCCAAGATCTATTACTGTTCCATATAAAAGGGGATTAACACTCCAAGATTTTTCCTTGTTCTGTCTTCACTTACCCTCCCCCATCCTGAGGGTGTGGGAGAGAATTAAAGGGATAAAGAGAAAAAAGGACTCATGGGTTGAGATAAGATCAATTGAATAACTAAACACAATAATATTGAAAATAATAGTATATACAAATATACAAATGAGTGATACACAGTGATACTGCTCACAATGACCAAGGCTCAACCCATTCCCAGCTAATGATCCCAGAACAGTGAAAGTCCTGAAACCACACTCCCAGAACAGCCCAAGTGTCCCAGACCAAGAGCTGACAGAGGGAGGGAGAAGGCCTTGGGGGAGGGACCACCTCGAGCGAGATGACCCAGAGCAAAAGGGGTCCGGAACAAAAGGGGGCGCGCTTTTCAAGTGTCCTTACCTATATCCTGGGCATGATGTGGATGTTATGGAATGGATTACTGAACACTTTGGGTATCAATCCCGAACCTAAGATCAAATCCTGGGCTGGTAACTGGAGCTGTGCTCACTCACATCTTCTCCTGTTTGCACACAGCCAGAGAAGCTGAAGGACCTTGGCAGCTGCGTAAACATCCCTTTTTATCGGCTTTCTTCTGAGCACAAAACCAAAACACAGCCTCTTGCTAGCTATCATGAAGAAAGTTAACTCTGTCTCATCTTGACCCAGGACAGTCATGAAACTGAAAGCATTAAATAGTCACACCTTTCATAACAAGGCTGCAACTGGTGAGTTTTTCTGGGGGGAACCAAGCTGAATTCAGCATCTGTCCAGGATACACTGTTTTCCTTTGATACGAATGTCACATTTTGTCATTTTAAAAATACATTTCTGTTACAAATAGTACCCAGGAACAACTTTGAGCAGCAAATAACCATCAAAACACTTAATCACTGACTTTATTTGTGGCTATATTCTCTTTGACACCTTTAGGACAAATTAAAATTTGCCATCTTTTGAGCAACATCTTGGGCGAAACATGTCATCTTCTCTTTGATATACAGTAGGTGAAATGTGCATAAAACCATCAACCAGAGAGCTTGTTTAGCCTACTACTTCTCTGAATTCTTTCTTACTCTTATTGCTGAGCCTGTAGCCACAGTGGGCTCCTAAGACTTTAAGCTGCAACAAACTAATATGTGAGGTTTCCAGTAAGCATAAATGAGTTGGGTTTCTCCCAGAGACAGGAGATTTTCAAATATAGCTTTATCATCCATTCTGCTGGTATTTTTATCCCATAAGGGATGACATACCTGTACAGGCTTTTCTTTTTATCCCTTCTTATATTTCAAAGCTTTTTTCTGTCTCAGACCTGGCACTGACAATTCCTTTTGTGTTTTCCTTGTTGCCTAAGAGTCTTAATGGTGCAGCACAGTAGCTGAACCTTCAGAAATTTCTTCTGTACCTCTGCAGAGACTGCTTCAGTAAGGGCCACAGAGCTGTCATCATGAAAAGTGAGTGACCCCTGTGGTTAAATATTCCTTGTTGGTTTTGTTTCTGAAAGCAACAGCAGAATGAGCAAATGGATTTTTTTCAACCACACAGTTGCCCTACAGCTGTACACAGTGTTCTTGGGGTCGTGTAATGGGGTGAAGCCATGCTAGGAAGTTGGCTAATTCCCCTTCTTTTACTACAGGTCATTCATTTGCTCAAGTTTGATAGTTAACATTTTTTTAAAAAATAAATTATTTGCAAACTTATTAATGTTAAACACTTAAACATCTCATATGAGCATGTAATTTAAATGCAATTAAACAGTTATTAAATGTAAAATGTCAATTAATGATTGATGGAGCATTCACTACTTTAGTAGAAATCTTGGTGCTACAATGACGACCACAGTGAACTGGAAATCCACTGCAAATGAAGTGTTCGGGGATTTTGAGGCATTTTAAAAAGCAATTTTCCATGCAACTTGCTGTGATTTGAATAGTTTTATTTTAAAAAGAGTCTAGGGCATGCTCCTCCAAATATTGCCACGAACAGCCTGCTGACTGTAATGGAACTATTCAAAAGATATGTGCTACTCGCAAGAGTAAAAGCTTTGCAAGTGATGAACATTCGTCTTCTTGAAAAGCAGTGATGTTTTTATTTTACATGACTACCTCTTTCCTGCAGTCTGTGTTCCGTGGCCTTAGCAAATTTCTCACCTCTGAGAAAGTTGGTTTGAATTTTTTTCTTCCTTATATGATGTTAAGTTGAGATGTTTCTTTGGCTATTTTGGAGAAACCCATTTTGTGTAAGGCTAGCTGTTGACGATTTAGCATTGTTGTTAGTTACAATAATTTTATATTTGAGTAAGAGGACTGTGGTATAAATGCTACGCCTCTCAATCTTAGAACCTCATTACAAACTTATAGTGCACATAACAGATTCAAGGGATTTTTTGATGATAGTATAAAAACACTTCCCTCTCAGCATTGTTTTCGCTGTTTCTTGTCACCCTGCTGACACAGAGGAACTAACACATATGACAGTTTGCTGTGAAATTTAACAGTGGACTTAATACATCATAGGTTGTGTTAGATGAGGACGGTATATACATCATAGGTTGTGTTAGATGAGGACGGTATGCAATCTAGAAAGAAGTGGTATTTTGATGATTGTTCAGATGTAGACCCAACTAATCTGAAGTTATCTAGGTTTGTCTCTAATTTTCTCCAACTAGAAGAAATGAAGGTGCTGTAAAGAGCTGGGGGGTGAAGGTAGAGGTGATTTTTTTTTTTTTTTCTAATTCTGAGCTGGGACATGAGAATATTTCCATCTCAGTACTGACTGGAGTCTACCCAGTACTGACATCTCAGTACTGACTCTACCATGTAGTCACCATACTAGAACAGTGAGATGGAGCTATATTGTTGCCTTGATATTTTTTACCTGATGAGTTTTGCAAGTTACCCACACAAATTTCTGATATCTATGACAACTTCTGCACATGGAGGTTTTGTAATATCAGAGCCTCCGTGCTAATAAGGACTGTTATCATCTTTGGTTTTGGCATACAATTTTGAATGAGAAGAACAGCTGCTACATTTAACTTTCATGTATTGTGCTTGGTAGTTCCTTGCATTGCTTTGAACAGTTGGTAGATAGTTAATGAGTGAATGGCACAATACTGAGCAATTAAAACTCTTGCAGTAAGTGTTATCAAAAGGAGATGCTGAATGACTCTTATTTCTGCTGTTGATCAGACAGATTTGATCTGACAGATCAAATGGAAACCTCAGCTCCTGCACAAAATGTGATGTAATGATCTCTGCTTAGAAAGTATTTCTTGTCCTTTCTTTCCCTCTCTCTCAGTAGATTAAAGAATGTTTTCTAAAAATTTTAGCTCCATCTTTATTCTCTACACTGACAAACCAAAGCTAGAAGGATTTAGAGAATAAGTCTGCGTGTGGCAGGAATGAGAACATCTGAATTCTGCTCTTAGTGGCAGCACGGGGACTACAGAAGTACTGACAGAGAACAATTAGAACAAATGATTTAAGAATTTTTTCATCACATCTGCAACCTGGGGACATCACTGATAAGAGTAAAGTGTTATTATTTTCAGCAGACTCACAGGCTATGACTGAGTAATGTAGATTAATATTGTGACTATGGAAAACATGCAGAGTAACATGAGTTGGGAGAGAAAAACAATGCTTCCTGAGACTTATTTGAAAACCAAGAAGTGACCAACATTCTGCATGTAAGGACTGCAAATAACTATCACCTCCACAAAGGCCAGTGAACACTGAGGGATTTGACGGACAAGTAGTTGCATGCATTCACAGGTACACAGGGCTGCCAGAAGGGGAAACACAAGATTTCAATAGATTTGGTGAACATCCTGTACAGATTGCAGCTGATGTATCTGGCCCCTAAGAAGCCTTTCTTGTTTGGTTTGACCAGCATTGGAGAAGTTTTCTTTTTCTTTTATTGTCATTAAAAATTGCTGTTACATCTTTGGGATCCAGCCCATGTGTTGTAAAGCAACTAGAAGTGTGAGGTTATATGAGGAAAGTTCGTGAAGCAGACCATCTATGTTCTGCTCTCTACAAAAGACTGTTACGAGTCTTCGGAAGTACATACAGCTGGCAATGCAGTAGAGAGAAAGCTGAATGACTGAAGTGGCTGGTGTAGTTTCTGGCTGGCTGCAAAAATATCAGCTACAGACTAAACAGACACCATAGAATCATAGAATGGTTAGGATTGGAAGGACCTTAAAGATCATCTGGTTCCAACCCCCCTGCCATGGGCAGGGACACCTTCCACTAGACCAGGTTGCTCAAAGCCTCATCCAGCCTGGCCTTGAACACCTTCAGGGATGGGGCATCCACAGCTTACCTGGGCAACCTTTACAGATACCCCACCACATCTCAAAAAAAAAGAAAAATAAAAGTGTTCTCGTGTAGAAACTGAGCTCTTTCAAGATGAAACAGATCCCTTCCAACCCTAACCATTCTATGATTCTATGATTTTATGATCAAATGGTTTCAAACTGAATTGATATAAAAGACAGAACAGAATAAATAAACAAAAGAAGATTTGTTCAGAGTTTAAGGGAGCTCAAAATCCAAATAGTTGAGCCAGTAAGCTGTAATATAGAGTCTCATGATTAAAGCTGCATTAGTGTCACACAATTAGAAGACGGTTAATGCAATGCCAGTTTTTGAGGGAGGCTCGAGGAGACATCGTGGTCATGACAGACTACATGTACAAAAAATATTGTCGGGCGATCTTCTGATAGAGACACTATTGTTCATACTGTATTGGGTTTCTGTCATGGGGTTTTGGCAGTTGGAGAGGGGCTACAGTGGTGACTCCTGTCAGAAGCTTCTAGAAGCTTCCCTGTCTCCAAGTTGGGCACACCTCTGGCCAAGGGTGAGCCAGTCAGCAACAGTGGAGCTGCCTCTGTGATAACATATTTCAGAGGGGTGCAGAGCATGGAAGAGAGGCAGGCAGCTCTGGCCATGAACCTGGGTGGGGCTCAGCCACCCCAGCCCCAGCCACAACCCCAGCCCTAGAGCTGGGAGCTCTTTGGAGCCAGTGAAAAAACCTGCAGTGCAGGGAGGAGTGGGTTGTTAGAGAAACAACTACACAGACATCAAGGACACTGAAGAGAAAGGAGGGGGAGGAAGTGCACTGGAGCAGAGAGATTCCCCAGCAGCCCATGGTGCAGACCATGGTGAGGCAACTGTGCCCCACAGCCGTGGAGGGTAACAGTGGAGCAGATATCCACCTGCAGGTTGTGGAGGACCTCACCTTGGATCAAGTGGTTATGCTGTGAATCTGTGAGAAGCCCATGCTACTGCAATCTGTTCCCGAAGGACTGCACCCCATGGAAGGGACTCATGCTGCAACAGTCCATGAAGAACTGTAGCCTGTGGGAGGGACCCACATTGGAAAAGTTCCTGGAGGATGGTCTCCAGTGGGAGGGGCCCCACGCTGGAGCAGGGAAAGAGTATGAGGAGTCCTCCCCAGCAAAGGAAGTAGCAGCAGAGACAATGTGTGATGAACTGACTGTAACCCCACTTCCCCATCCCTCTGCACCACTGGTGAGGAATGAGGTACAGAAAATTTTTGAGCCCAGGAAGAAGGAAGGATTGGGTGGAAGATGTTTTTAAGATCTATTTTGTTTGTTTGTTTGTTTTTTCTCCTCATTACCTTAATCTGTTTTGATTGCTAACGAATTAAATTGTTTTTTCTTCAATTCAAGTCTATTTTGCCCATGTCCATCAGTGGTGGGTTGCCTCAACCCATGAGGTTTTACCTGGTTTTACCTTGTGTTCTTTGGATTCTCTTCCTCATCCTACTGGGAGAGGGAAGTGTGAGTGAGAGGCTGCGTGGTGCTTATACCAGCTGAGCTTAAACCATGACACATATGAATAAATAGTAGACATTAAGGAAGAGTTGAAAAGATTTTGCCTTGAAAAACTTTTGTAGTTCTTTGAAGAAGATTGTAAACACGTACACAAGGGACACGCAGTTGATATGCTCTGCTTGGATTTCTAAAAAGCATTTGACAAGGTCCTTTCTCAAAGGTTCTTAGAGCAATTCAGCTGTCATGGCACAAAGCCGAAAGCCATCACATTTTTAAATAACTGACTTAGAAGGTGGAAGACAGGGAGTTGGAATAAACGGTCAGTATTCTCAAAGGCGGAAGGTTGACAGCAGAGTCCCACAGTATATGTGTTGGGGCCACTTTGTCCATAAATGATCAGGGGAAAGGGATGAACAGGAAGGGAATTAAGTTTACTGATGACAGTAAATGATTCAATAGAGTAAATACAGAGGCTGACTGTGGAGATCTGTGCAGGGAGTGGGTAATAAAATGGCAGATTACATTTTCAAGTGATAACCCGAGGAGGGCAAACTCTGTGTAGGGAATTATTAGGAAAAAAATGGGCAGATCATTGTCACATAGAGGAAGCACATCTGTGCCTTGAAAACTCTCTTTTGTATTTGTACTCTCTTCTAAGTGGTAAAATAAATTAAAAGAGATACAGAGACAGACTACAGGATACCCAAAGGTACGGAATTGCTTCTGTATGGGAAGCGATAAAGATTGAGTAAGGATCTCCCTCTGCCCCATGAAAAGGTTGACTAAGGATGTTTTAAAAGAACCCCATCAAATCATAGGTGGAATGGAGGTAAACAGAGATGCATTGTGAGGAGTTTCTTTTATTATTTTTATCCCCTCAAGAAGATGCCAAATTTTTATCCCCATCAAGAAGATGCCAAAATCATGTGAGTTTATCATGCACCGTATTCAAAATAGGCAGAAAGATTTGGTTCTCTACAGAGTGTGTAGTTTATCTGCAGAAAGCATCTGCACAAGCTGTTCTAGATGCCGAAAATATATGTAGGCTCAAGGGAAAATTGGACAAGTTTGTCAAGAGAAGGTAATAAATCACCCTCCATAGCAGGACACACTTCTAACTCACAGAAGACCCAATTCTGATTCTCTAGGGTGTTAGGAGAATCGATTTGTCCTCTCTCTAGACATCTGTTGGCTTCTGTTGGAGACAATATCCTGAACTAGATTGGTATATACTGTTTCTCGAATTTGTTAGATTCCTTGGTTCTGGAGGGTAACTGAACAATACAGACTCAAATACAATAGAAAGGGGAGGTAAATTACCCTATCATGGGAATATTTTGTGGCAGGACATTGAACGCATTCAAGAAAGCCATACAGGAGAAATTTTTCCCTTTTTGTTTGTCCTGCCTTTTAAATAGAGGAGCCAGTAGATGAAGTTCTACTGTAATAAGTTAAGGTTTTTTGTTAAGGTAATCTACCAGTAAAACATTAGACCTTTAGATAAAATTCCCTTTGAAACTTGGGAAGAGAAGTAGCAGAAGACCTAGATGAAGCCTTTAAAAGGTCTTAACAGAGTATGTCACGTCAAGAGAAAAAAGACAACATTCATGGGAGCTTCTACCAGAGGACCAGAAGCTTCTCAGCTGCCAGAAAGCCAGGAAAGGGCAGCAGTAGCAGAGCAGGTTGCTTCCACACTGTTCCTTCGATTTTCCAAAGGCATGCTGGTATATACTGTGTATAAAAAGTAAAAAATGGAGCACATTAGACACTCAGTGGGACTGCTGAGAAAGGAGTCTGGCCCAGTCATTGTAGTCATCTGTACAAACAATAGCTGTCATACATTATCAGATTACCTGCCAGAAGGATCTGATGAATTGCCATCTGACTATGCCTCCATTATTCATATCTTACCCAGAGCACTGCTTATCTATGCATAAATACTGGAAGCATACTATGCCTTGTATAGGAAATAGTTATGAACAGAATCAACATATAATTACGTGCTAAGAATATTTTAAATGTAGTTTTACATTCAAAATCACTTCCTGTTTGGTCACATGCAAAAATAACTTTTTAGTGGGCATTGAGATTTGGGTTATTCAGCTATCATGTGTGAACTTATAGTTAGAGCTGACTGGAAAATAGTGTATAATTCCTATTTACTTTTTTGAAATAAAAACTTTCTGTTATTTTATGTTTATGGGCACAAGCACAAGTATTTGGGGATTTCCCTTAGAATGTGAGAAAAAAAGATTTGGGAATTATTTTAATTAAACTGCTAGAAATTTTAAAATGAACCTGGGTAGCTTTTTTTAGCTCTAAAAAGTTGCAGTGCTGTTTTTTGAATGACATTGCTTGCCGCTTATTTCCTGTGAACAAGCATTGACTCAGTCAGCGCCAACTCATCTGTAACAACAAAATAAGAATACACAGTGCAGAAAAATGTGAACCAGACAGAAAGGACATGTCCCAGTTTTCCTAAAATTAGCGTACCTGTCAAATATTTATATTTAGGCCTGTGTGTCTGTGAATGTAATTACAACAATATTAAAAGGAAACTTATGTTTTGCAAATTCTGAAAAACCTTAAAAGCAACATTTATAACTTATGGGTGTTATAGGACCATTTTAATGGGATATAGTGGAGCCTGCAACGTGAGTAAGCTCCCTATATTTGTTTTATGGAAATGGCATTTATATGAACAAATTGAAGAATTATGTGTTATTTGATCTCTTTGTACATTCAGATTCCTAATATGAATGTGCAGACATCTGGTCACAGACACAAATACCTCCTCTGCTGGATTTGTGGTTTTAATGTATTTGCATGCAGCTTTGCTGTACAGGAGGAAGATGTTTGCCTGAAGATTACATCTACTCTGATATGCCTATTGAATGACTGAGGGGGGGTCACACACTTGACTCTGGTGTGTCCGTCTAGGGACAATACTAGCAGAGAAAGACTGTTTGGAGAGACATGTTCATCCCTTTTTAAAGATATGGGAACTGCTGTCACTTAGAATGCCTCTGCCACAACTCAGATAGGGAGGTCTGCCTGTGTCTGTCAAGGTGTAACATTTTATTCGCTGAATACCAGATTTCTGGAAGAGGTTGCCCAGGGAAGTTGTGGATGCCCCATCCCTGGAGGTGTTCAAGGCCAGGCTGGATGAGGCTTTGAGCAGCCTGGTCTAGTGGAGGGTGTCCCTGCCCATGGCAGGGGGTTTGGAACCTGATAATCTTTAAGGTCGTTTCCAACCCAAACCATTCTATGATTCTATAACAGAAAGGAACTATTCTGGCTTGATTTTTCAGAAAACAAGACTGAGCAACACATAAATGCCCAGGGAAACCTCTGCACCGAAAAGCAGTCTCAGGGGTTGGCGAATCCTAGGCTGAATGTGACTCCCGGGACTCTAGAATCATAAAATTGCCATCAGAGTATGTGGTGGGGTGGTGGAAGGCCCTGAGAGGACACCCCCAAATGGGAGCTCTCAGGACTGCAGACTTCTTTCTCTCTTCTACAAAACAAGTCATCTAAACTAAACACTTTAGATAGAGATGGGAGCTCATGGGGCTCTTGACTTTGGGAGCCTGGATTCCCTGGAGATCACAGCTGGGAGCTTATCTGCATGGTCAGGTTTCTTTGCAGCCGTAAGGACCCAGACATCCCTGCAGCCCAATGGCTGACCTGACAGAAAGCAGGCAGGTGTCTTGTGGAAGTTTATTGAAAATGAAATGTCTCTGTAAAACGTTCTGGCTTCAGTGTTTCTACATTTTTTACTGAAAAACTGTCCACTTGGAAAATTTTGACCAGCTTATTTTGGAGGCTGTAATTCGAGTGAATTAGACATGTACCTGGAGAAATGACAATAGATCACAGGGACAAAAGAAGGAAAGGAAAACTGCTATTAGGAGAACAGCTGTAACAAGGAATTCAGACGTTTTCTGTGTTTCTTTTTTTTAATGTTGCGGCTTATGTTCTCTTCAGTATTTTCGTGCATGCAGCTCTAAATCACAGACCAGTACTGCAAAGCAGACAAGTAACTTGTTTTGTATTACAGATCACAGCTCATTCTGGATTTTTAGTCAGGCAGGAGTCTGGGCTGGATAGTATATATTTACAGTATACTATTGGCAGTTTATGTTTGTGGGGTTTTTCAAATACATTAAATAGAGTCTTATTTCCAAAATAATAATGAATTGCAATCAGGTGCTTATATACAAATGTAGAAGCCTGAGCATGAAAAGCATAATAGAAAACATTTTTAGGAGGCTGTTCAGAGAACTGACCGCACAACTCCTGTGGCACAGTTTTGTTTGAAAACATGGGCCTGCATGTTTCAGTACCGGCTGACCTGAATGCTTTCTGTAACACTGTGACAGGAGTCAAGATGCTCAGAATGAAAGAGGAATCTGGCTGTCTAGATAGACACCTCTGTTTGAAAACCAGCAATGCTAGGTAAGCTGTCTTCTTAAAAGCTCAAGCTTTAAATTCGCACACACTAATTACAATGATTTTGAGGGGCAACTAACTTTAAGCTGTCTTACCTGGAAAAGATTTGGAGGAGTTGATAGAGTAATTACCTCTAAATGGTTAATCTATCGCAGGTGTGCTTATGCTTGAGCATATTTAGTTTACTCTGCAGAGTTCATCTAGCTTTCAAGCACTGTTTGCTCACAGCGTGTGGGGTCCAGTTCCAGCATGGGTTAACAGCATAGTTTATATTATGAGCTTCCTTAGCAGCAAGTAGGTAAAAGCAAAATATCAAAACTATTTTCTCTTGTTGGGAGAACCCCCTAAAGAAGTTCAGAGGAAATGGTGTTGTCCCTCTGACACAGTTACAGTCAGCCAGCAGTCTAGTGTCTCAGCAAGTAGCTCTGCAGTTGCTCCATAATTTGTATGCTATAAAATAGTCTGTATGATATACAGCAGTAGCTGAGTTCTTAAGGAAAAGGACCAAATACGTGTTAATCCATGCAGAGATTCATCTGGATTGTGTCATCTATGCAGTATATATATATATATCTCCCATGCAACACGAAGGATAGATCAGCTGCTTCTATAAGGAGAGGTTTGGATTTATTTTTTTCCTGAAATCTTCTGTATTAGCTGTGTTTATAAAACATACTGCAATACAGTGTCTCCTCTGTTTTAAAACAGGGTTAAGTTCCAACTAATAATATTTACATAAAGTGTTATCTGAGTTTAAATAAAAGGACTGTATGACTACATCTCTAAGAGTCATTTGGCCTACGTATTTTAACAGATTTCAGGGTTGGAGGGAAATAAGCTGACTGTTAAAGGCATTATGGCTGGCAGTATGACCATCCCCAGTTCTACTGCTAACCCATAAAATAGTGTCGTGACCACTGTGACACAAACTCCTAGCAATGTTGAATCTGCTGTGGGGCTGGGCACACCTGGATACCAGCAGAATAGCCTCAGGAGGAGAGGTGAGGAGCTTGCCTTTCTTCTCATCAGTGCATAGCTTTAAGCACTTTCACACTCTTTGTATGCAGGCAAGGGCAAGCTCACCCCAGCCTACAGAGCACTCTGCAGAAGCTGAACAGCTGCAGGTACCATACCATCTTGCAGACGTGGTCTCCTGTTCCTATGATCTAGACAGCTCTGTTATTGTAGGTGAGACTGGGAAGGCAAAAGCCCCATTGGCCCACATACACCTTGAGCTCTTACGCACAACATAATTCATATGCATAATATGCATTGACTTCAGGCTACAACCAGAAAAGTGGATGGAAATATGGTGGCTGCAAAGTCCAGTGTGTTAAACTGGTGTTTACCTTGGCAGCGAAATATAACCTAGGCTGACCCTGCTCGGCGTCGTGGGCAAACCCCCCCTCTGCCTGTCACGTGTCCCCAGGTCGCCCTGGGCAATAGGTTTGCAGCCTTGGACATTGAAGGGGACGTAGGCGGGGAGACACGGGAAGGTTGCCCTGAGAGGTTTCCAAGGGCGAGGCAGTCGACTCTGTGCATTCAGACTGCCTCTCCTGCCTCTGCCAGGAAAAGAAGAAGGGTGCTTGTGGTAGGCGACTCCATTCTCATAGGACCAGAGGGCCCCATTTGCAGACCGGACCCGAGCCGTAGGGAAGTGTGCTGCCTCCCTGGGGCCCGGGTCAGGGATATAAATAGAAAACTCCCGGAGCTGGTTCACCCCGCTGATTACTACCCACTACTCATAGTTCAGGTGGGCAGTGATGAAATTGCTCAGAGGAGCCTGAGAACTATGAAAAGAGATTTCAGGGGTTAAGGGCGGATAGTTCAAGGAGCGGGTGCGCAAGTGGTGATCTGCTCTATAACTTCCGGGGTGGTGCAGGACATGGGGTGGGCCAGGAAAACACAAGTAATGAGTAACTGGCTGAGGGGCTGGTGTCGAGACAGGAACTTTGGGTTCTTTGACCATGGGGCGGTTTACTCAGCCCCTGGCCTGTTGTCGAGGGATGGAACTCGTCTGTCCCATAGGGGGAAACGCATCCTAGCACAGGATCTGGCAGGGCTCATTGAGAGAGCTTTAAACTAGATTCGAAGGGGGATGGGGCTGTAACGGGGCTTGCAACAGTGGGGCATCACTCTAGTGTTCATAAGGACCGGGAGTCCTCCCACCATCCTAGGATGAAACCGGCGCGCTCAGCTCGCTCCCTGAAATGCCTGTACACAAATGCGTGCAGCATGGGGAATAAGCAAGAGGAGTTAGAAATCTGTGTTTGGTCAGGAGATTATGAGCTGGTGGCAATTACAGAGACATGGTGGGACAGCTTACATGACTGGAATGTAGTCATGGGTGGCTGTACCCTTCTCAGGAAAGACAGGCCAGCAAGGCGAGGGGGGGGAGTTGCTCTTTATGTGAGAGAACAACTTCAATGTATTGAGTACTGTCCAGGGGTGGGTGACGAGCGAGTTGAGAGTTTGTGGGTGAGAATTAAGGGACAGGCTGGCATGGGTGATGCTGTCGTGGGTGTCTATTACAGGCCACCGGACCAGGACGAGGAAGTCAACGAGGCCTTCTACAGGCAGCTGGTAGCAGCCTCGCAGTCACAGGCCCTGGTTATTGTGGGGGATTTTAACTACCCTGATATTTGCTGGAAAGCCTACTTAGCCAGCCATCCGCAGTCCAGGAGCTTTCTCCAGTGCATTGATGATAACTTCCTGATGCAAAAGGTGGAGGAGCCAACTAGGAGAGGAGCGCTGCTGGACCTTATTCTCACGAATAAGGAGGGTCTGGTTGAAGAGGTAAAGGTTGAGGGCAGCCTTGGTTACAGTGACCATGAGGTGGTGGAGTTCAGGATCTTATGTGGCCGTAATAGAATCCTGAGCAGATTAGTAACGCTGGACTTCAGTAGGGCCAACTTCAGCCTTTTCAAGCAGTTGCTAGGGGAAATCCCATGGGACAGGGTACTCGAGGGTAAAGGGGCCCAAGATAGTTGGTTAGCATTTAAAGAACGCTTCTTCCAAGCTCAAGATCGGTGCATCCCAACGGGTAGGAAGTCAAGGAAGGGTGCCAGGAGGCCTGCATGGTTAAACAGGGATCTGCTGGGCAAACTCAAATGTAAAAGGAGGGTCTGTAGATCATGGAAGGAGGGGCTGGCCACTTGGGAGGAATATAAGAATGTTGTCAGAGAGTGTAGGGAGGCAACTAGGAAAGCTAAGGCCTCCTTAGAATTAAACCTTGCGAGAGGGGTCAAGGATAATAGAAAGGGCTTCTTCAAATACATTGCAGATAAGGCTAACACCAGAGGCAATGTAGGCCCACTGATCAATGAGGTGGGTGCTCTGGTGACAGAAGACACAGAAAAGGCAGAGTTACTGAATGCCGCCTTTGTCCCTGTCTGTACTGCCCGAGGCTTTCCTGAAGAGTCCCGTACCCTTGTAGCCCCAGAGGAAGTCAGGACAAAGGAGGAGTTTGCTCTCGTAGATGAAGACTGGGTTAAGGAGCAATTAAGTAATCTGGACACCCATAAATCCATGGGTCCTGATGGGATGCACCCGCGGGTGCTGAGGGAGATGGCGGAAGTCATTCCTAGACCACTCTCCATCATCTTTGGCAAGTCGTGGGAAACAGGGGAGGTGCCTGAGGACTGGAGAAAAGCAAATGTCACACCAGTCTTCAAAAAGGGCAAGAAGGAGGACTCGGGTAACTATAGACTGGTCAGCCTCACCTCCATCCCTGGAAAGGTGATGGAACAACTTATTCTTGATGCTTTCTCTAGGCATATCAGGGATAAGAAGGTCATTAGAGGCAGTCAACATGGCTTCACCAAGGGGAAGTCATGCTTGACCAACCTGATAGCCTTTTATGAGGATATTACCAGGTGGATAGATGATGGCAAAGCAGTAGATGTGGTCTATCTCGATTTCAGAAAAGCATTTGACACTGTCTCCCACAGTATCCTTGCGGCTAAACTGAGGAAGTGTGATCTGGATGATCGGTAGTGAGATGGATTGTGAACTGGCTGGAGAAAAGAAGCCAGAGAGTTGTGGTGAATGGGATGGAGTCTAGCTGGAGGCCTGTATCTAGTGGAGTCCCCCAGGGTTCGGTACTGGGACTTGTGCTGTTCAATATATTCATCAACGACTTGGATGAGGGAATAGAGTGCACCCTCAGC
>WKFP01015020.1:1847496-1890340 GCA_011057875.1 Pterocles orientalis
GAGGATGGAGCCAGGCTCTTCTCTGTGACATCCAGTGATAGGACAAGGGGCAATGGGCTCAAGCTGGAACATAGGAGGTTCCACTTGAATATGAGAAAAAACTTCTTCACAGTGAGGGTGACAGAGAACAGGAACAGGCTGCCCAGAGAGGTTGTGGAGTCTCCTTCTCTGGAGACATTCAAAGCCCGCCTGGATGCGTTCCTGTGTGATCTGATCTAGGTGTTCCTGCTCCGGCAGGGGGACTGGACTAGATGATCTTTCGAGGTCCCTTCCAATCCCTAACATTCTGTGATTCTGTGATTCTGTGACCAGTGCTGCCTTCAGCAGCCTCTGGTGGCAGAGATCCTGCAAGAGCTCAATTTACTTTGTAGCTGCTCTTTTGCCAGCAGAGCCTTCAAGAAAGGAAGACAGCAGCAGTGCCTTTTCTTCAGTAGGCAATACTTTAGAGGGATGACCTTAAATGACAAGAAAAACAAAAAAACAAAACACACTGCTTTTATTGTGTCAGGATTTTCCCCAGATACTGGAAGTGTTTACTGTATTGCATTGTACTGCATTCTGCACCATTATGTAAGGCTTGTTTTGCAGTGTTGGGTTTCTCTGAAAATTCATAGCTACATAAATCTAGACTGATTTTTTCAAAACATCGTTCTTAAAAAATGTAAGCTGACATGTATATCAAAGAAAAAGAAAGTGTTATTAGTTGCCTAATGATGGCACAAAAATATTACATCTAGGAGAGAGTCAGCCTCATTGTCACTATATTGTAACAAAGGTAACAGTAATGAATAATGAAAATAATGACATCTGTGCTTCTCTTTATGTATATTGTGCTATCTGTGTGCATATAAGAGGTCGTGTACAACACAATTGTATTGTCAGCAGTTAGTGTGTGTTAGACATCTCCTCCATGAAAGCATTCTATCTGGATCTAAATATTTAAATACAAGGAAGTGATTTGTCCTAGAGGTAAATGTTACTGTTTTTTAGAATTAAGCCTTATTTCAAACATATTTGTCTGATCTTAACTTGCAGCCACAAGCTTTTGGTGTAGCTTTGAGAAGGACACTGCCTGCTTCCACAGATGTGATCCCAATATTTGAGTCACATCAAGGAGAGATAGAGTGGCATAATTGGCACTACCGGTCTGTGTGCAATTTAAGTATAACTCAGGCACTCTCTTCTGCAGAGCTGCCGGTCTGGAGACTTTCACAGGAATTGGAATTTGCTTTAAATCTTTATTCATGAGCAAATCATGGTACCAGGACTGCACAAGTGAAAGTGCATTGGAAGCATCACCTGTCTTTCACAATAGTGACTGGCGAAATTGTGCTTCCTCCTACTGGACTGCATAATACTTTTCAAGAATTTTAATATCCAAATATATGCCACAAGCCCACCTAGTGCTGCAGCTCATATACCACTTCTTGTATTTCAAGTTCCTATTAACACCGTTAAAGAGAAACATTGAACTTTTTAACAAACGCTTTACAGAGAGTGTGTGTTTATGTATGTGCCTGTGTTTCCTGTTTCTCCTTGATTTCTTCCCTTGATATGCTTGCTTTTCTCTCTTAGTTTCTATTGAATTTCTGAAAAGCCATTGTAGTTATAGTTTTCTCTTGTTCATGCAAGACTAGCTCAGAGACACAAGAATTTATGTCTAATTGACTGTTCATTGTCACTTGTTTCACCCCACGCCTTATGTTCTGTGTAGAGCCCAAAGACTGAAGGTCTTTGTTCACTGTAGAAGTTTACACAGAAGTATACCTATACAGCTATAGTTGGTTTATTGTAGAGACACCCAGATCTGCTCCAAACAAAGTGATATCAGAAGGTAAATAGTCCCGTTAGTGACCATGTCCTCCCGCATCTAATTAGCTTTACTGAGTCACAGTGAGGTGCTGAATTAGTGTGACCTTAATGCCTGTGATATACAGAGCAGCTTGTTCTGAGCTGACCTGGTTAAGTCCATGCTGTGCCAAGTACTCAGCCAGACTAACTATAATCTAACAGTGACTGATGTACAGCTTGGATACAGATTTCCAACATTTCTGGGTTTATGACCTGCTTGTAAAATGAGAGACATCTTTTGATTTCCCCTTACCTTAGATCTCTCTTCATCTGTTGCTGTAATTGAACAGTTTGCTTAGTCTCCTCTGGGTCACATGTAACTGTAAAATTCTTGGAAGTGAACTTCACAATTTTAAAAGTCAAAACCACAAGATTTTTAGAAGAGAGATGTAAAATGTCCTGTTTCTTACCATCTCCTTCTTTGTGAAGGTAGGTGTCCTGTGTTAAGCAGAGACAGAGTTAACTTTCTTCATAATAGCTAGCAAAAGGCTGTGTTTTGGATTTGTGCTCAGAAGAAAAGCTGATTAGAAAGGAATGTTTATAATTGTTAGTAGGGTGTTTCAAGGTCCTTCAGCTTCTCTGCTCTTTGCAGACAGCGCAATAGGCTGGGAGGGCACAGCTACTAGCCCAGGATTTGTTCTTCTGTTACTAGATTGACACCCAGAGTGACCAATAATCTATTCCATAACATACACATCATGCCCAGTGTATAGGTGAGGACCCCAGGAAGATCGTGCCTTTTGGTTCCGGGGCCCTTTCAGTTTCAGATCTCTTCTGGCTCCGGATTGCTCTTCCAAGGCCTTCCCCACCCCACCACCCTGGTCAGCTTTCGGTCTGGGATGCTCAGGCTGTTATCTCTGTTCTGTGAGTTTCGGGACCCTCCCTTCTCCAGGATCAGGGGTCGCTTCCCACCTTCCCCCCTCCCCCACCCTGGTCAGCTTTCGATCCCAATCTCAGTCCTGAACCTAAGATCAAATCCTGGGCTAGTAACTGGGGCTGTGCTCCCTCCCAGCTTCTCCAATCTGCAGACAGCCAGAGAAGCTGAAAGACCTCAGCAGCCACGTAAACATCACTTTTTATCAACTTTCTTCTGAGCACAAACCCAAAACACAGCCTCTTGCTAGCTGTCATGAAGAAAGTTAACTCTGTCTCTGCTTAACCAGGACACTACGGGGCAGATATCCAGTCTGAATGAATATGGCATTTTGGGGACTCATGGTGAAATTTGATCTCGGGTAAGAGCTAGAGCATACTGCCATAGCACAAGCTCACTGCTGTCTCCTCCAAAACATCTTGTGTGGGATTCAGATTAATGTATCCAGTGGATCAAGAAGTCTATGGAAGCAATTGGACTATCTTTCTACACTGAGACCAAATGTAAAGAGATGGATTAGAAAAATTGCTAAAACAGTGTGGTAATTACCGACCTGCAATCAGCACACCTGGAAGTAAAGACAGAGCAAGTAAAAGAGTACTGAGCAGGAGGCATAGTACTTCTGGATGAAAAAGACTCTGGAGGAACCTATTAAACTCTGAAAATATTTGGCTGCACGTTGTTTCTTTTTCTAGTTAAAACAAGAATAATATTTCCTTTGAAACGTACTTTGACAGTTGTACTACACAGGTCCTATGTATTATCAGCAATACAAATAAGGATTTTTCATGAATAATCCTTTATACAAGAGCAAGCACTCCTTACTTTAATTTATAATGAAATAGATTCTTCTATAATAAAACAGTGCTGGTTTAGAACTAATACCAAAATTTATTGGTCTTGTCTTCAAATGCTCCCAGATACATTGCTATTGTTGGGAAAAACAAATTCTTAAGTAATTGCTGTCTTTCTGTCTGTAATTGATATTGTGGCATTCCTTCTTCTGCACACCCTCCAACATTCTTTACTTCAGGCCACCTGAAGTGTGTAAGTGTAAGAAGTCCCTTTTGACCTTGGAGGTATTTTCATTTTACGCTGAATGCAAATTGCTGCATTCAATCTCAGAGGGAAATACATTTTATTGTATTTATTTTTTGTAGGTCTTGATTCTCTGTTTCACATATCATCTAGAAAATGTAGTACAAAATGTTTTCAGCTAAACAAGGAGCATCTGCAGCTCTGAAACAAAGGATGGATGTGTGGGTTATAAAGTAAAAACTAGTTAGTAAAGATCTGCAAATTGCAAATGGTTCATAGCTTCCTGTGAATTTGGTGAAACATTTGAATACTTGTCTGAAGCCTCTTCAAGCATATTCAAATACTTTCAGCCTACAAGGGCAAGATTGTGATGCTTTTATATGGAGTATGGATAGTGTCCTCCTCTACAGGTAGTCTAATTGACATAACAAATCAACAATATGGTTCTCAAGTTCACCAGAGGCTCCTCAGGAGATTTCTAGAGTATTTTTTGAGCTCATGGTTCATTTTTCTACATGTATTTGGGTCAATATTCCATAAAATAGCTGTGAGAATCTGTGAAAAATATGTCTCCATTCTGTGCTCAGCCTTCTAACAGGATGCATGGTAAGAATATGAATACAGTGTCATATTGAAGGTGATTGTCCTTGCTTCTTAAAATGGACCCAAGCTGATGTTGACACTTAGGAGACAACTGCCTCACTCTCATTACACGCTACCACATCATCCTAGCAGGGTCTAGTATTACTGCAGAAAGCCAAAGTTTAACTCTCCTACCCTGTATCTTGTCTGTTGCGGTGCTTATGTATTCTTTGCTTTCTGTTTCAGCTCACAGGTATTTTCCTCTTTTCTTGTGATCAAGATATTTTCGTCATAATTTTTTTGAGAAAGATTTGTCCTTCTGCTGTGTGCTGTGCTTTGAAATATTTCAATAGCTATTCATTTATCTAACAATGCACAGCCCTTCAAATTCTTATTACTGAAATAATGGGTAGAAAGATTAAAATGAATGGACGAAGAGCAGAAATAGAAAGAACTTGAAACAGAGCGCCAGATACGGAAAGAATCAAGTTTAAAGGAGTCTCTTTTGCAGACAGAATGTGTGAATGTCTTTGTAAATAGGTGTGTAATGGTATCTCTGTCTTTTTCCCCTTTAAAACATCCTGTTAATGTGCAAAGTTACCCTTTCATTGTTTCCTCTGCTGCACTGAAGACAGGGGAAGACGTTCTTAGAATATTCAACAAAATGCATAGCCACTCCAGCTGCATTACCCACTGTGTGCTTGTTTCAAGTTCATCATTGCTGTAGATGGGAAAAACATTTTATTTTCCTTTTGTAATTTTAGATTAAAGATAATTGATTTTGCCCTATAAGGAAAATAAGACTTCAGATCACTTCTTTCCCTGTGGAAAAAATAGTTAATTATAAATCTGACATTGTCATTCAGCAGAAAAAAGAACTAAATCTTTCATCTTATGTGACTGCCTTCCTATCTCTGCATTAAAGAGAGAGAGAGAGAGTGAGAGAGTCTGCTTGCTCAACACTAGTCCATTTGAGAACAGAAAGGGAGAACTCAGCTTCAACAAAGCTATGTCAAACAGCAATGCCAGGAGGCATTTTTGGGCATCCCAAGTGAAAGGAAAGGTAGACCCCAGACTGACGTAGGCAACATTGCCATAAGCACAATTAGTTCAGTCGAATCAATACTAGAGAAATGTACCTTAAGACTTCAGTTGCTCAAAAGGTCTGAACTCTGAAAAAGGTTGTCTACTGGGAACAAAACCATAGCTTATCAAAACTGCAGTGTGATGATTTAAGTGTTACAGTCAGGGCCTCCCAATTCATTGTATTTTCAGTTTTCACTACTCTCACCTGAAGATTTCTTTTAGTATTAAGCCTGAGTGAGTGATCCAGCTGCAGATCAAAATGCATATAGCAACGTCTCCCCCTCCTCTGGTCCATTTCATTTTTGACTCACATCTGTCAATGAACAGGAATGTCTTTATTTTGTAGTTGGTGCATGGTCCACTCATTGTGAAAATACTTGCAGTAAAAATTAATGCTTCTTTTACACTAAATATGATTGTTATTCCACAGTTTTAGTAGACAATACCTCTGGGGTTTAAACAGATAAGGGTGCAGAACTTTGCCACTGCTTCCATAAAAAGGTGAAGAATTGGAGAATTCCTGTATTTTATTGAAAAAATAAACAAACCTTTTTTTTTTTTTAGGCTCATAAATAGAATTGGTAACACCATGCAACAGGCTAGTCTGTGCTCACCCTGGATATGTTTGTGACTTGCTTTTGCAGTTTATGTTGCTTGAAGTGATAGTATGGAGCAATATTCATTTCTTAGAGCTTGAAAGAGAATGGAAGCCTCATGATGGGATCTAGGGGAAAACTCTTCAGTGTAAAGATTTTGAAAACCTGTCTCAGTTTGAGCAATTCTGAAGGCAAAGGCAAAAAATGACACCTGCAAAATGTTTTTGAATCTCGGAATAAAGTTGCCTTTGATAAGGTTACTTAGAACACTGGCAGAGGTAGAAGAATTAGAGAAATTCTGAAGGTTTCTAGTTGAAAATAACTTGTTGAAAGTGTGGACTGTATTCAGGGAAGCATTTAATATGTGTTTATGTTGTAAAATTATTTCTATGTGTGGAAAACAATTGTTTTTCTTAGATAGGCAGATATATTTTTGTACAAGATAATAAAAGCCAAAGGTAAAAAAGACTTCATTATATCATTTTCTCTGTCCCCTTCCAATGAGATATTTTTTGAAAGCTGGATGTTGTTAGAGATTTCTGAATGGCTGTCAGCAATTTCATACCCATGTCAATAGTGTTTTTTCTTAAAAATTCAATTTTGTATTAGCAATATCACTCTAAGCAGTAATGCCTTCTGTGAAAGAAGTTTTTTTAGTGATAGCTTTTTCATTCTTGTTAGGTGAGTAAGATCACTAGACTTTCCACCTTGTGTCTTATACCATCACACAAGCTTTGATACTAAATTTCCTCCAAAAGGCACTGCCAGAATTGCTTTGTTTTGTTGTTTTATTATCACACATTTCTAAAGTAAACATCACTAATGTCTTCATACACAAACATATCCAATACAGGATTCTCTTAAAATGGTAGTACAGATATATAACCTCTTCCATACATCAGAGTCTCTTAATAAAAATGTCAGATGTTAAGTGGAGTTCAGAGATCTCAACCCTTGCTAAGAAAATGTTTTACTGGGAGATATATACTATACCTTGCCTTGAAAATGGTAAAATAAATAAAGGTAAGATCAGAAAGGTCAAGCCTTTTAGCTTCAGGAGGAAGCCACAGCTACAGAATTTTCCATTACTTGCTCCTTAAGTTTATGTCCTTACAGAGTGAGCCATCTGAGAACACCCGCCTTTCTGGGTGCAGCTGGGAAATTGCAAGTTATCAGTAAGGTGTCTAGTCCTCCAGCTGTTCAGGATTTTGTAAACGTAAATTTTAGAAATTCATATAACTACATAGGCATATAAATGGAGTTTGGGCCTCTGGCTGGGTGCAGAGCTGAGTGGGCAAACCTCTATTGAGAGCACTGACTGGGTATATTTTCTGCTGCAGGGAGCTGCATCATCTGTTGGAACTTGGCAGGCAGTTACTGTGTTGATTTCTCACATAAATTCAATCACAGCACAATACAGAAATCTACCTTGACTATGGCACAGCTGATGTTTGTGCTCTTGAAGGACTCTAGCATAGGCTTTCATTCAGCAGAAAATGTCATGACTACCATTTGTCTGAGAGACAAATAGACTTTACAGCTAACGCCTCTCTGGAAGTGGGCAGACAAGAAGTCTTATTTCAGTCAGGCAGCCAGTCTGGATCAATGCAAACAGTTTGAAAAAACTTCACCACCTCTTTTGTATTGTGGCTCCTTGATATACTTTTCAAGTGTCAAGAATCTGTCTGCTCTAGTGCTATGTCATTAGGAAATTTCAATATAGGATCACAGAATCATAGGATGGTTTGAGTTGGAAGGGACCTTAAAGATCCTCTAGTTCCAATCCCCATTCCATGGGCATGGACACCTTCTACTAGACCAGGTTGCTCAAAGCCTCATCCAGCCTGGCCTTGAACACTTCCAGGGATGGGACATCCACAACTTCTCTGGGCAACCTGTTCCAGTGCCTCACCACCCTCACAGTCAAAAATGTCTTCCTGACATCTAATCTAAATCTACCCCCTTTCAGCTTAAAGCTATTACCCCTTATCCTGTTGCTACACTCCCTGGTAAAGGGTCCCTCCCTGTTTTTCCTTTAGACACCCTTTAAGTACTGAAAGGCTGCTATAAAGACTCCCTGGAGCCTTCCCTTCTCTAGGCTAAAAAAACCCCAACTCTCTCAACCTGTCCTTGTATGGGAGGTGTTCCAGCACGCTGGTCATCTTCATGGTTCTCCTCTGGAGTCACTCTAGCACATCCATGTCCTTCCTGTGCTGAGGACTCCAGAGCTGGATGCAGTATTCCAGGTGGGGTCTCACAAGAATAACCTAGAGGGGGCAAATCACCTCCTTCAACCTGCTGCTAATGCTTCTTTTGATGCAGCCCAGGATGTGGTTGGCTTTCTGGGCTTCAAGTGCGCACTGCTGGGTCATGTTCAGTGTCTCAACTACCAGCACCCCCAAGTCCTTCTCTTCAGAGCTGCTCTCAATCCATTCTCCACCCGGCTCGTATTTATGCTTGGGATTGCCCCAACCCAGGTGCAGGACCTTGCACTTGGCCTTGTTGAGTTTCATGAGGTTTGCAGAGGCCCACTTCTCGAGCCTATCAAGGTCGCTCTGGATGTGTTGACCGTGCCACACAGCTTGGTGTTGTTGGCAAACTTGGGCGCACTTGATCCCACTGTCCATGTCTCCAACAAAGACGTTAAACAGCACTGGTCACAGTACTGACCCCTGAGGAACACCACTTGGACATTGAGCTGTTGACCACAACTCTTTGGATGCGACCATCAAGCCGATTGCTTATCCACCATGTGATCCAACTGTCAAATCCATGTCTCTTCAATTTAGAGATAAGAATGTCGTGTGTGACAGTGTAAAATGTTTTGCACAATTCCAGATAGCTGACATAGATATTATGAAGCACTGAAAATTATTGCGCATGGAAATAGGGTACTGAACCTGGGAGGCTGCTGACACAGTGTAGAGGATAGTCTGAAGTTTGCTGTCTGGTACGCCATAGGGACTTGAAAGTTTCTTTTTGCCTCCACAATAAAAAAGACTTGGTTTTCCTGCTGAGGTCCTCTCAGTCTGTGTCACCTAATCATGTCACTACCTTTGCACAGACCTGGGGGATAACTGGCATCTTGGTTCCTCCTGTTTTTATCTTGGAATACACTTTGGATTAATTTTTACTAGGGAATAAAACATAGATAAGGTTTTGGGGCATGCCGCAAATACGTGCACAACATAGAAGCTGAGTCTAGAAGTAAGATCTGGTCTTGATTTCTGTGAATCCTTTTTTTTCTGCTAAAATAATCTCAAACATATATTCAGAAGCAGAAAGACCCTGTGGTATATGGGCAGTATTCTCAAAAAATTGTTTGATAAAAGTTACTGGATAATTAGAAATGGTATAAGAAAACTTTGTTCTTCTTGTTCTCACTGTTGCCAGAGTCAATCAGATGTGACTCCACATAAAGACACTGGAGCCCACCCAGCATGAGTCAAACCAAATATAATCAGAACTGACACTGCAAGTTGTGGTTAGTTGAGCTACAGATAACAACTGTTTGCTAGTATTTTGTGGCTTATTCTCTGTCAGCCTATTCAAAATCAGACTTGTGATCTTCAACCACAAACAAGCAACTGTACCGCTCATACCAGCCTCTGAAAACCCTTTGGTAGTGCCACAAGTATCCATACATGCAATAAAGTAGCAAGGTAAATCTTGTCAGCTGCCTGCAGTTCTGTGTGTTTGTGCCTGAAAGTACATCATTTTCAGGAAATTGCTTTCCCAGTGTTTTGCTTTTCCCTCTCCTGTAAGGACGTTTCTGTAACGGTGCTCATCTCTTGCACTTGTTCTGCAGGTAGCCATGCTGGGCAAATAAATAGATTACTGTACAATATATATTAAAAAAAAAAAACAAAAACAAAAACACTTCTGATAATCTTCACAAATTGTTAGTAAAAGAAGAGGCATCAGGTGATATTTCCCTTGTTATATGAGCATCATACAAACAAACAAAAAACCCCGAAACAACAACAAAAACTCCAAAACACTCCACTATTCAATTTGTGAAACAAATTTAAAGTTATGTAACATTATCTCATTTGTGTCTGAAGGGCATTCTATTTCTATTTCCACTTCTGACATTCTCAGCTCAGTGCGGCATTGTTATTTCTTCATGGAGAAACTGAGTACAATGGAGTTAAAGACACTCAGAAAAGCAGAGTAGGTGATATAATTTGGGTTGACTGCGTGATATAATTCCTAATCTAAAGTATTTAACATAGTGCAGAGTTTTTTAGGACAGAAAGTCTGTCTCTGTCTCCATTTTATACTTCTTTTACTATTGGTTTTAAAGGTTTATTCTAAGAGGGATTATTTTCTTGCTTTTGCTGAAAGGTTTGTGTCAAGTTATTTCTCCACCAGAACCATAGTTTAATGTGTTATTTGTGAAGCACATAACTACTCAACCCTTACAGTACCAATAAATCAAGCATGCATGTGTGCTGTGAGCGGTAGCAAGAAACAAAAGAAGAAAAGGACTTTAATATGCTATTGAAACGTCCTTGTGAGTTTAACACTCCATGCCCAGTTTTAGTGTTGATGATGATAATTTTTACTAAAAAAAAATTTTAATAGAATTTCACTCCCTGCACTGCTAACACTGTTGAACTTTAGAGTTACACGCAAACACCTGCGCTGATTGCAAATGATCTAGTTTGTATGCAAACACAATCTAGTACAATACTAAAATACTAACTTGGGTGTCACAACCATTACAGCCATTTTATTGCTGTGAAATACCTTATGTGCCTTTCTATTTCAATTAGCAAATCCAAAATTAGGTAAGAGATATCCAACAGCTTCAGCACATCGTTTATGCATACTTGTATATTTCAGTTCACAGACTTCAGATTCTTTGAACAAGAAATTAGTTTCTGTGACATATTCTGTGATAAAGCAGACATCTAATTCTGACGTCCTCTCCCGGGTTAAGTAGAGAGAGTTAATTTTTTTTTCTTTTCAGACCTTGTGTCATCATTCCTATCTGAGGAAAGCGCATATTACTGTTCAAACGTAATGATGTACAATTGCACTGAGTATGACTCGCTGTGTAAGACACACAGCAGGGAGAAGCCAGTCCCAAGACCCTGTCCTGGCAGACATCAACTTGCATGGTGGTCTCTTTTGACTTCAGCGATATTATTCTAACTCAGTACTAATTCAGTTAGATATTATTCTAACTCTATACTATTAAAAAGCATGAATAGTCCTTCAGTCTTCGTGTGTTAAAGGGTGCGACAACTACATGCCACCTCCTTGCTCCCTTCTCCCTACCCCCCAGTGAGATGGTGAAAAAAAACAAACCAAACCAAAACAAAACCAAAACGTGGAACCTCCTGAGTTGAGGTAAAGACAGATTAGTAATACAGCACAAGAAAAAGGGGACAACAACAACAATAATGTCAATAGGAATACACAATGGAACGACTCAGCACAAGGATAGCCCACTCTCAGCCATGCTACCAAAAACCCCCCACTCTTCTGGCTAGCTTCCTCTTATAACCAAGGCATGACAACCACCTGGCTCCTGTGAAAATTAACCCTATTCCAGCTGAACCCAGGACATCACAGAAAGATAAAACTCCTTATCAAAATGGAAGGGAGTGCATAATTGCTATAAACTAAGGCCTGAGTAATCTCAGAGCTTAATATTTCTGCTTATGTCAACATAATATAGCATAATGATACAATCCTCATCAGAATTAAACTCTTGGTTTGATACAGCAGATTTTGTTATTGGAATCACATTGCAGCCAGACATTTTTCTTCCAGCTCTAAAAGGCAGGAGTTCGACAAAGTTTGACTTCTTTACCTCAATCCCAAATGAAACTGGTTTACCTCATAGAGTAAACAATCAAATCTGAAGCTTGTTTCTTTGCTGGATGTTGGAATACAGTAGATTGGCTTTGTGGTCTGAGTAATTTTATTTTGTATTATTAAACTGATGCTATTATAGTCAGCTAGTAGTCACTTAGACATTTCTCCATGCCATTGTGTTTGGATTTAGCTTTTCTGACCTTTATAGGCTATCTAACAGAGAGAGAAAACTTGAGAGACATATCTAATTGTGTCAGACAACATATACAGTAAAAGCAAGCTGCAAAGAGCCATGTTTTCATAGCATAAATCTTTTTTTGCCTCAGCCAAGTTGGAAGTGCTCAGTAATTCACAGGAACAACCTTTAATTTAGTGTTTTCCATGGATACCACTGAGGGCTGGTAGGAGGGAAAAAACTCATTACAAAGAGCATCTTTTCTCTGTTAGAGAACAAAGATGGGAGGCAAAGGATGCCAAGTATTGGTTATTGCTTCTCAGCTGTTTATCATCTTGAAAAGAGAACTTAAATCTCTTTGCAAATAATAGTTTAAGGATATGCTAGCAATTTCTTTAATTTTGTAGTAGGCAGTAAACAAAATCAGAGACACTGGTTAAATTATTTTAAACAGGTAGTGGTTGTTCTAGTATGTCAGTAATCTCTGAGGATATACTTATTCTCTGCCATGATAAAATGTCTCATTCTGCTCAATTTCTGAGGTCCCTCTATAAGCTACAAATGAAATTTTTCAGCATAAAAGATCATTTGCAAGGCTTTGTCACAGGTCTTGGGAATCTTGTTTTTTCTTTTTGCTTGTGCGTCAGAACAGATGCTCACACTTCTCAGGCAGAGAGAAGAAGAAAGGGAAAGAGCAAAAATGTCAAATACAGAGAATATGAAAAGAATAGAAACTGCAGAGTCTTTGCCAGTTCTAAGGAAAATATTGTTTATTTTGTATTTACTTGCTTTCCTGCTAAGATAAGTTTCTTGCTTTTAGTGACTTCAGGTATATTTTCATTATTCAGTCAAAGGAGTTATGGTTGTCCGTACCAAAACTGTGTGCTTTTCAATGCCATTAGCCAATGGAAGTCAGTAGCTTTTACAGTTACTTCACTTACTGCAGGCTCTACAGGCTCTATTCAAAGAGACACACAACCATGACAGAGAAGTTTCCACAGTATGAAGAAAAACAGCAGCTGTTAAAAGCACACTGCTTCAGACCATGACTTCTGATTTCTCAGAGACTCATTCACAGCACTATGCGCTTCCTTGAATACAAAGTCGTGTCTCAGTTCTCAGGAAGGTCTCCTCCTAAACAATGCATAGCATGGTGTTTCAGGGGCATTTTGTGAGATGCCAGAGTGCTGTAGATAAAAGACACTTGATGAAAAGCGTCAAATACTGTGTTTGTAATCCCTACGTCATCTGAAAATGACATTAGAATTGGACTGGAATATAATGACAGAGAAAGATGAAATAGGAAGCAATGTCCGAGACAGCCTTGCCCTGGTTCTCCTCTCATGTAAGAAATGTAACCTCAAAGTCATAATATTTTTTCTGTTATCGAAGGAGTGTCCCTTTTTAAAAACTGTAGGGACAATTCACTAAACATTTTAGAAGAGAAATTCTTTAGAAAAATACTTGAGTTTGAAGATCTTAAGTGTGAACTTCTGACATTTGTCTCATTTAGGTTACTATTGTGTTAAGATTTCACTAGTACAACAGAGTCAGTGAAGTTTTGTTATGTATTTCTATTCCAATATTTGGCAATTCAGTTTGATTTTTAAATATATGTAATCAGTTTTATTTGAATAACATTTAATTTCAGTCTATTTGAACAACAATTCATTTAATTATTTTGCCCAGTCTTTCTATTACTGTTTATGATGGAGGGAGTTGTTCGACACCTGCCTGCTTCTCAGTTCACTGGCCTTTCTGAAAATTTTATTAATACAGCCTTGCTACAACATTTAACACTGATGCATGCAGCAGACCTAATACTATAGAAATATTTTTGTATATTATAACTTTAATGATAATGTGTTTTAGACTACGGTATCTCACTCTCCATAATATGCCTAATAACACCTTTTCCCTTCTTTGATCAGGAGGTTGTGCTTTATCAGCTTTCACCAGGAGACAATGCTGCTCACAGCCTTTAAGGTGATTTCCTCATTATTTATGTTGCAAGTGATTTAATACCATCCTGTACTGGATGTGTAACACAAAGCAGTTTTATCACTAAAATGTACAGCAGTCACCTGGACGGTATTAGATTGACATCTCAATAACTGTAGTCATTATAAACTATCACTCGCTGTGCTGACAGGGAATTCAAGTCTAATTTCAGTCTTTGAGACTCTAAAGACTCATACAGTAACTTGATTTATCTATAATTAACTAAAAATAGAAAACTCCATGTGCTGTGAACAACAGCTTGATGTTGTCACCCATGTTTTAACTGACAAATGAGTACTGAGGCAACATTTTCTGAATTAGGTTTTGCATAATTTTTCTTCTTTTTAAAAAGAAGGTTAAAGGTATATAATTGCCAAAACTTAGTTTTTAGCACCCTTCTTATCATCATTATTGTTGTTGTTGTTATTGTTGTTATTGTTGTTATTATTACAATTACACAATAAGTAAAATTACCTGTGGGCTAACATGTGCTACCACTGTTTACCCCACTTTGAATCTTTATTCTGAGAAGAGTTGAAATTATTTGAGTAATGTGCTTCAGGCCTCACGTAAGTATTTTCTGACTTTCTTCAACTTTTTTCAACTGATTAAAAGTTCAGTCTCAGATGCTGCATCACACAAACTCATCTTCCTCTTCAAAGAACTTGGAAGTGATAACAAGTTATGTTAATTCGTAATGGGAATAGCAGCTGTGTACAGTCATCATTGAATCATAGAATCATTTAGGTTGGAAAAGACCCTTAAGATCATCAACTCCAACTGTTAACACTGTCCATCACTAAACAATGTTCCTAGGTGCCACATTTACATGTCTTTTAAATACCTCTGGAGATGGTGACTCAACCACTTCCCTGGGCAGCCTGTTCCAATGCTTGACAACCCATTTGGTGAAGAAATTTTTGCTAATATCCAATACAAACCTCCCCTGTCATGCAGGCAGGTCAAATGTGTACCCTTCCTGCTGTTGTCACTGGTGCTGGGGGCCAAATGGGTGACTCCTCTTATTGCTGTCCTGAGGAAGTGCGTGGGGAGGCCCCCTAAATTTCATGTGCTATCTCTTTGAGCAGCCTTTGCAATTTACATCTCTCAGTGCTAGGACACGGTAAGGTCTCTCTCTTGCATTTGAAGTGGATCACTCCTTTTTTCCAGGGTATTTTCTGACATGCTTTTCTGATTATTGGTAATGTTATACAAGCAGATATCTGAACAGCGCGTTTCATTTTCCTGGATCATATAGGTTGCTAGGCACATATAAAGCAGTGGTGGAGAAAGGCTGACGTTGAAGCAATGTGATTGAGAATTGCATCTGTCTGGCAAATGTCAGCTTTAAGCAGATGTGAATCGGCGTGATTGTGTTGGGCTGTGTTAGCACAATGTATGGTGCCATCCTGTCTTGTACCACGTGATATCTTTTTATGTTAAATTATTTATACAATTTGATAAAAATAGAGTTAATTAGAGGGATGAAGCACTGTACAAATTCTAGAGGTTGTTACCTTTCGCCAAAAGCTGTAAACGTAAGTAGAGAATACTGACAAATGAGAGTTGCAAAGAAGCCTTATAAGCATCATTTTTTCAACCTGAGAGAGCTGCCTAACTAGGACAATATCTGTAAATTGGTTGTCATCTTAATGTTTTCCCCAGTTGCTGGATTCTGTAATAAGAATGAATTTCTGGTGTGTTTAGAGGTATGGCAGGCACGCATGTGTTACCTGTTCACCAAAGATGTGGCCTCACTGCACATGTGGTGATGGATGCAGGTCCATCAGAACTTCTCTGGGCACCACCCCCGGTGGAAAATGTACACAGATGGATGTAGTGTAGTACCGCAGCTTTCCTCCTGTCCTGGATTCCTGTGTACCAGACTAAGCTGGCTGGTGGATCTGTGGTCTTTGACTCACTTTCTCTACACTGTTGGATTCTAGGAAAGACAGAGGCTGCCCTGCTGTGAGAGGAATACAAGAAGCATACATATTGCCGCAACAAAATGTGAGAGGGAAACAACTAAGTGAGATCCACACATATTAAGTGAGTTTTGACACATCTGAATCTATGGTAAGGAAAGGAATTGGAGTCATTTCAATGTAATCCCCATACAGTTCCCTAGCCAGAACTCTTCTGTTGTTGTTGTTCACTGATTGTGGGTTTGATGCATGCAGATATTTTTAAAGTGTGCAGGTGTATCTGAATGTGATACATGAGTCTGTGACTAATCATTGTGTAAATTGTGACAGGAATTGTCCATGGAACATCTAGTCAAATTAATACTATTACATTTGTGGTATGTTTCATTTGCTGATGAAAGATGTCTATTTTTACCTGATACTTAGTGCTCCTGTCTTATATTGATGTTGGTTTTAGAGGCTTCAACAAAAAAAAAAAGAAAAAAAGAAAAAGAAAAGAAAAGCATTTGCAGTGTAAAGTGTGGTCCTTAGGTGAATGATTAAGTTATGTTTTGCTTCTCATCTTTTGTTAAAATTTAATTTGACTCTACTGACAGATTGTATTAGAGATAGGTCTTGGCAAAGCTTCAGAACTTTTATAGTTACTACATGATGACTGCAGAGAGGAGTAGTAAGTCTCCAGTTTATGATACTGTGTGTTTCTTTATGTGATACATAATTTCATTCATGTATTACTGGTCTACAGTTTTTCAGGCCATATTTTCAATGTGGAAAATACATGCCATGATATTAAAGACTTTATTTTGTTGATTGGTTTTCCAGTCTGCTTCTGATCCTGCTTCGACATGTTGATAACTGGTCTCTGTATCTGACACGTTAAGAAGGAGTTGAGCCTCTCCCCAGTTCTGCACAGGATAAATATGTAAAGCATGCTACAATGTCAGTTTCAAATGCAAAAATCACTTTTTACAGGTTTTTAGTTCAGATTTAATGAGCAGGTGGCTCAGAATCATTGCAATCACCTGATGTCTAACAGTTGTATGAAAGTTGGTGGTCTCATGATGTACTAGCCCTGAGCAATGACACACATTGCTGGGATCTAAGTAGGCTTGCTTTTGGACTGTTTGCGCTTTTTCCCAGTGGATTACTCAGGCTTCTCTACATTAAGCTCCATTGCACTCTAAGAATATGTCTTTAGTGCTCGCACTGGGTTTGAATCCACTGTTACTACTCTGACTAACCTCTAGAAGGAACTTTCAGAAAGTGAATGTGTGAGGCAAGCTCACTTGTTGAAGTCTGAACTAAAATTTGAAAAATCTTCGAATGTTTGCAGTGCTGTTGTTATGAACACCCAAAGCATTAAGTAAGGAGGGAGAAAGGATTGCATAACAACATCGGAAGGTGCAGCTGAGATTATGTAACACAATCTTGGTTACATAAAATGTATTTATTTAAGCCCAGGACAAATATAAATGTGGCAGTAGAAAGAGAACTTTGGATATGGAAATACAGTTTCTGATATGAATTGGTAAGTCTTCATGCAATTTTGACAGTAAGGGCAGTATCAAAATAAGATGCTCTTTAGTAAAAACAGAACTTATTCAGTAGGTCTACGTAAAAACCACCGTATTCAATGAAATGTTTGAAAAGGTAGACCTTTTACTGGTGTATTATTGTTCAATTTCCCATGGGACTTCTGTCCTTCAGCCACTGATTGTTGTTTTTTAAATTTCATGCAATGTTGTTTTCTGTTATATTCTTTCAGAAAGGACCAATAACTGGATGCCAAGGTTTCTCTGCTTGCTGCCGCTGGGGGTCCCTGGACTTCTTCAGAGGTATCTTGTTTATTGCTGGTACCTCTGGCCTGGAAATTAGTGAATCATGGTGGTTATTTAGAAAGTGAGGTAGCATTCAGGACATACTCTTCTGTGGGGAAGAAATTAAGAGTGCATAATCTGAGAGAGGAACCTTGGCTATGGCTAATATGTTGTTATTTAAATAAGAAATTCTAAGCAGGAGAAGTCTGAACTAGAAGCAGAATGATAATCCAAGCAGCTCACTCTGCTGTTTTCTTTCTTTAAGCAATCTGGTGGACTGCTCTGTGTAAGGAGAGAGAAATTCAGTACTGGTACCTTTTCCTGTATTTCCCCAAGGAAGAACTGAAATTATATTCTTTGGTGCTGAGACAAAAACTGCAACCCTGTATTCAAATAATCCCAAATTTGTGCTAAAAATACATGAGTTTCAGTTTAGTGCCTCAGATAATTCTTTCCCATCTGGATGAACCTATCCTAGAAAAGTATATTTCCAACTACCTTGACCTGGGCAGTGCTCACTAGAGGCAGTTTTTAAAACCTGTAGTTCTCCAGGAAATGTATTGAGCGGGTGCATCCTCTTGTTTCACTGGTAAACAGAGTTCATATGCTGGAATGCGTCTGTGCCTTTAATCTCTTTAGGTAGTTTGTAACTTCTGACAGCACGCATGATTTGTACTAATGGAAACCATCCTAAAACTGAACTGAGTTTTCCTATTTAGTATGACTGCATTGGGTGGGTTATTCAGTTTCTCTGTCTAGTGCAGTTATTTGCCCTAGTGTAACGCAATATTATCTATAAACTATATAAATTATCTGTTATCTGTAAATATACATACAAGGAAATTGCCTGTATTGGAGAAAGAGAGAGGATTGCTGTCATAAGACATAGACAAAAGACTGAGAGGTATTCTGTTCAACTCTAGAAAAGGCACTGCTGCTGTTTCGAGATATTGATCTGAGTGATAAGGACTGGAGTTACAGTGCAAAGTTGTTGCCCTGAGAATAAGCAGTGTGTGTGTCATCAGTGACAGAACAGAGTTTATAATCCTTTCTAGTTTTAATGATACTTGAGAAAAGGCCAAAATTTGTGTGAGGTAGATAGTTTTCTTCCTGTTTTACTCTTGTGTTCAAGAATAACATCCATATAATCGTGATGAACCAGCTACAAGGGTTATTTGTCAGACTCTTGCCACATGAGAAAGCACACTGCAGAAAACTGTGTACAGAGTGTCCAGTGGAGGAAGCAAGACTGTGCTTGGGTGGAGAGAATTGGTATGGTGTCATTTTGGGAAGGCTGTGCTCCTATAAAACAAACTTTGGGAAAAATAAAATGTAAGAATTTGAGCAAGATAAGCTTTTTCAAACCTACTAGGCTAGAGTGAAGGAAAAAGGACAGAAAGCCCGTGATGCTTAGCAGTCCCTGTGGAAGGGCAGCATTCAGTGTGCAAATTTATAGCAGGAGGATCAGTAACCTCTTTTCCAGCAGTGTTACACAATATCAACACATATTGTAATATCCTGATAGCTGCTATGACCTGGACATACAGTTTTTTGGACTGTAGTTCATGGCTGCTGTAACCAAGCATCTGCTTTCTTCTACAGGACTTGATATTCTCAGAAACCCTTCACTTCTGCCCTGCTGTACACATTGCTGCCGCTGCAGCACTTTAATAAGGTATATAAAGGCAGCACTCCCGTACTGATCAAATTTTCTTGCACTTCATTTGTTACTTGCGTTCTGCTGTCAGTGGCGGAATGAAACCCCAAGCTTTGTTTCCAGTAAAAATCACATAATTTGCTTTCTGCTTATACTAGAATATCTCTAAAATAAAAGGCTATTTAAAAAAAATAATTTTTAGACTATTTGTTTCAGGTCTTCTTAATCTTACGCCTTGGTGTTTTTTGGTAAAGTATGCACTACCTGGCTAAAACTAAATGAAAATTATTGTTTAACACCTTCATGTTTTTGTTTAAACCTTGTCTTACAGTTTTTTGAAAAATCATCTCTGTTTAGGCAGGCAGCAAGGTGTGCCTGGCGTGAATAATTAAGATGATGATGCCTGCCCTTTCCCTTCTCGTCCACTACATCTGAAATCTTTAGTTGTGTAACTCAAACTTGATAAACTGAAAGGCAACATTACTCAGTGTACTGAGTGCCATGACTTTGAGCTGGGTTTTTAGGAAAATACATTCCCTTTCACAGTGCGTTTGAACTTGCCTTTTTAAGATAGTAACTCTTAATCAAAAAAAAAAAATCCATTCTAGAGAAAAAAACATGTAACACAAAAATGTTGGAAACCAGGAGGATGGAAGAATTGAAATTAATTTTAAACCACAGAAAAGAGAAAAAAACTATAGAGATAATTTACATATAGGAAAGTTTTTTACTAATCGTGACAAAGCTTTACTAATTTTACTTTGTCAAGGGACGAGTTTCATTCAGTAGCATGAAAATTCTTCAAATGGGTAGAAAAAAAATTGATGGAGGGGTTTTCACTTTCCAAATTTCAAAATTATATTAAAATTCCTGACTCCTACTTATTTCTCACAGGTTACTCCTCCCTTTCTCTTCATTTTTATAGTGGAAGCTAGATGATCCTTGTTGCTTCTCACCTAGAACATCTCTGCCTCCAAATTCATGTGATTTAGTGTTGGCTTATTTGCAGACTCTAGGTGAAAAAAACTAAAGGAGATAAAGAAACCGGGTAGAAAAGAATCCACACCACATTTTTTTTTTTTAAATAGCTTGAGGACCTAGAGAAGTGGAACATCCATAGTGAAAAAAAGAGCTAACAATTTAGATGTCTGATGGTAGGACACAGAAGGAAGCTACATAGTGATTCAGGATGAAAAAATGAGAAAAAATCATAATGAAGAGGCAACTGCTGTATGTTAGAAAACATGGTAGAAAGGAGTAAATTTTCTGAGAGCAAACATATTGAGAGCTACTAAGTCTTCTAAGGCTGTGTGGGAACAAAATGGGTATTCCTGTGGGCCAATACTATTTTTGAAGTATTTAGAAGAACTATGAGGGGAAAAGGTAGAAGAAAAAGGTGTAATGAAAACTCCTCAATCCCACTGAAGCTTCACTGTATTTACTTCAAAAGAGAGGTGTTTTTGTTAGATTGAGAAGATTCATAGCTGGGTGTTGAAATGGGAAAAAAGCGTGTTGCAAGAAATCTTTAGTGCAGTGGAACCTCTGCTGATGGCAACAAATTATTACAACTCTGCATGCTGTTTTGCTTCACAAGCTTCAGCACCACAGTCCAGGATCTGATATAACTCACACAGTTTGGGCTTTCATTTTTTTTTAAATCAGAAACATGTTTTGCTCGATCTGCCGTAACACTGACTCTAGCTATGGTGGTGGACACCCACATAAACCAAACTCTGCTCTCATTCTCCTCTGTATTAATCTAAAGTACTACTGGTACAGTCAGTAAATTTATTTATAGTTTATAATGCTATAAATGATTGAATGTAGTTATTATTTATTCTCTATCTCTGTGTTGTTATTTAGCCGAATTGTTGTGATAATTTGGGAGAAGAACAATGTAGTTATTCTTAGATTTATTTATTTTTAGACTTATGGCCTTTGCAGCCCTCTCCTATCATTCCCTACTTCTGGGAATACTGACTCACACCTTACTCACAAACATCATCCTCTGACCTTGTCTACTTTCTTACTTGAGGTGATAAAGAAAGATCTGATTGGAGTCACATGCTTGCCAATAAAAAAAACCTGAATTCCTGTCTCTTGATTTCTTTATAAGATGCAGACAGTAAGTTGAAGGACCAGTGTAATAACAATGGCATTGAATTTTCACATAACAGAAGTTACACTTTCTGGTGTAATATGTAATGAAGTTGGTTGGTTAGAAAATGCTGAAATACCTCTCATCTTTAGTCACTGTCTTCGTGAATGGAATGTTTTAGTTTTACTTAAAAGATTAACTATTAAAATATTTTATGTCTCTGTCAAAATAATTGTCATACATATTTTGGCAGAATAACAAAGCCTTAGGTTTAAAAGCGGGTTCTTCCTTGTTCATTCATGCATTCTGACATCTCACATTCCTAAACTAGTATAGTCTTCTACCCAAAAATATAGCATTGTTATGGGTAGCCTAAAGATGCGGAAGATGGTACAGCAGCATTATATTACACATAAGTTGAAAGAAGCTGCTCTCTTCAAGTCTAAGTAAGCACTTGTATTTTGGTTCCATGTAAGCAAAAATCATGCCTGAAGTATCTCATTCTTATGCATGCAATGAAAGCTCAAAATGCAGTGTGTCTATTCTATATATAATTATGATACTTAAATGCTACTCTGTAAGTTTATACACACATACACATTAATAGGTAAGAGTATAAATGCAACATCACAGGGAAAATAACTATTTGATACCCTGAGAATATAATTCAGACATATGCTTCTAGTCTACAAAAAGGAGGTGTGTGGTAAGAACCAGGGTCTTGAGTACTCAAATTTCATTCTGACATAATTTATTCCAGTGTTATAAAGCACAATTAATGTCCTGATCTCTTCTTTTATAATAAATGTGGTATGCAACTGAACTGTTTATTAGGGTAAAATCTAGTAGGAAATGTAAGGGAGAAATTCCTTACTGTGAGGGTCATTAGACACTGGAACAGGTTGTCCAGGGAAGCTGTGGATGCCCCATCCCTGGAGGTGTCCAATGCCAGGTTGGAGGAGGCTTTGAGCAACCTGGTCCAGTGGGAGGTGTCCCTGCCCATAGCAGGAGGGTTGGAACTTGGTGATTTCAAAGGTCCCTTCCAACCCTAACCATTCTATGGTTTTACAACATTTCTGGGGATAAGTTTCTCCATTATCTTCTCTGCATAGCCTGGCTTCTGCCTTGGAAAGTTTAATTCAGTTATTCCAGCAGAATCTTTGCAGCTGGAAAAGTGCTCCATTAGCTTTGATTTCTCCAGATGCCCAGGTTCACTAGGCCTAGTGCATGAGCCTGCCTTTCTGGCTCACCTTGCAGTGGTGTTTGCTGTTTGTACATCAGAGTCTTCCTTGCTGCCTGCAGTATCAGTGACTGAAAAAATATGCACAGTCACCTCTTTTGCTGACTGTTTTATAGGAGGCTAGATAATATGAGTCAGTCCATCTTTGCCACCAGTAAGCTGTAATGATGTTTTGATAACTAGAAGAGAATTGGGAACATTTCTGATGGAGGACACCTGGGAAATTTAATCATCGACTGAAGATAGAAGACAAAGCTGTTTTCCCACCTGCATGACTGACTTGAGAGTCACGGTTTCCAGATACATGATATCATCACTAGACCATATTATCTGTACTGTAGATGAGCATTATGGAGACAGACATAGTTATTGCTAAACTGTAGTTTGTATCTGTATGTGGGAGGTAGTGGTCTATTGGTATTTAACTTGGATGTACATGTAATAGATTAATTTTTAAAGCACATCAGTTTTGGAATAACTTTTTAGTATGAATCCTGTTTAGCTAGAACAGGTTATTAAATGTGTGTATTTCTGTGACTTTGTGTGACACTTGTCTGTATGTGAAACTAGCAAAACTTGTATTAATATGGATGGGTTCATGTCAGTGGGTGTTTTACACCTGATTCACTTTAAATCTGGTTCCAGGATATCTGGTACAAATTTTCTGTATGTACTCACGCACGCAAACACTGAAAAATGCCCCAAACTCCCAGTTTCTGAATTCTTTCTACATTTCAGCTGATTTTGATGCTGATCAGAGTGAACTCTCCAATAGTGTGGAGCAATCTATTAAAATACTTTATTGACCTTTTCAGAAAGCAATTTCCTTCCTTCTCTGGGGATCTAATATTTAAAACATAGCACTTTCTTCATGCAAGTGAGGGACAAAGGTTATACAGCTGGCCTTTTGCCTCAAAGGTATTCCCAGGTGGTTACCAAGATGTTTACCATCTTATATTAGCAATTTTCTGTGCAGAGTGTATTTCCAGATGTCTCAATCCCTCAAGCAAGGGGCACCGTGTTTGGCTTGGGCCTAGTCCAAACAAAATGAAATTTCATCAAGTTTCATTGCTACATGTCCAAAATGGACAAACTCAGACAAAAAAAAAAAAAGAAGGCCACAGAGGTTGGAAGCAAGGAGAGGTAGCCTGGGAGGAATACAGAGAAATTGTCCGACCAAGCAGGGATCAGGTTAGGATGGCTAAAGCCCTGGTAGAATTAAATCTGGCCAGGGACAGCAAGAGCAACAAGAGGAGCTTCTATAAGTACATCAGTGGTAAAAGGAAGACCAGGGAAAATGCAATCTTTTTTTAGAAGGAAATGGGAGACCTGGTTACCCAGGTTACGGATAAGGCTGGGGTACTCAACAACATTTTTGCCTCAGCCTCCACTGGCAAGTGCTCGAGCCACACTGCCCAAGTTGCAGAAAGCAAAGGCAGTGACTGGGAGAACGAAGAACCACCCACTGTAGGAGAAGATCAGGTTCGAGACCGTCTAAGGAAGCTGACGGTGCACAAGTCCATGGCACCTGATGAGATACATTTGTGGGTCCTGATGGAACTGACAGATGAAGTTGCCAAACAGCTATCCACCACATTTGAGAAGCTGTGGCACTCTGGTGAAGTTCGCACTGATTGGAAGAGGGAAAACATAACCCCCGTTTTTAAAAAGGGATATAAGGAAGACCCAGGGAAACATAGGCTGGTCAGTCTCACCACTGTGCCCAGCAAGAACATAGAGTAGATCCTCCTGGAAACTGTGGTAAAGCACATGGAAAATAAAGAGCTGATTGGTGAGAGCCAACATGGATCACCAAGGGCAAATCATGTCTGACTAATTTGGTGGCCTACTACTACTGGGTTACAGTATTGATGGATAAGGGAAGAGTAACTGACATCATCTACCTGGACTTGTGCAAAGTGTTCAACACTGTTCTGCATGACATCCTTGTCTCTAAATCAGAGAAACATGGATTTGACAGTTGGATCACTCAGTGGATAAGGAATTGGTTGGATGGTTGCACTCAAAGAGCTTCCACCAATGGCTCCAGGTCCAAGTGGAGACTGCTGACGAATGGCATCCGGTAGGTATGAGGGTGGTGAGGCAAAGGAACAGGTTGCACAGAGGAAGGTACTCAAGGCCAAGTTGGATGATGTAGTGGGAGGTGTCCCTGCACATGTCAGGGAGGTGGGAAGTAGATATCTTTAAGGTCCATTCCAACCCAAAACATTCCACGATTTTGTGATTTTATGTTGTGAAAAAATGTAAGATTGCTCCAGGTTTCATAATCTCTGCTAGGAATAAGAATTAAATCAATGGGAAACTTTTTTTCCCCACCAAGATGCCCTGCAATGAAAGCTTCTTGAGGAAGAACAATGAGGGAACAACTGCAGTGCAGAAGTCAAGGAAAATCTTCAGAACAGAATGGTTCTGCAGGAGGTAACGTCATTCCAGCTTATCTATTTAATTGTTAGAAGGGGACATAATTGTGTCTTCTTTCTAAATCATTTTTCTTTAATGTATTTTTAATCCTGCATTCAGAGATGTGTTTGGTTAGGCAACTTTGACTAGTGGCTTTATACAGATCAGAGCTCTGTTGACCAAAATCTGGCTTGCTCTTTGAGGGGGAGTGGCTCAAAAACATCAAAGAATAAACTTTACATCATACTTTGGCGTGGGTAATGCTACTTCTTACACAATGGGACAGACAAGTCTGTTTTTCAGAAGAGCTTGTTTTATTCTGAATGCACAGCAGGTTAGTGCTTATTACCTGGCTGTCCTCGTGGAAGGTTAAATACAGCTGAAGCAGTGATTCAGGGTAGGGTTTTTTTTTCTCCATGAGAAGCACAACTTATTCCAACCCTAATTGTTCAGTTTTCCTTAAGAAACATGTATTCAGGGGAACCACAGAATTGTGTCCAGTAGATGTTTGGAATATTTTTTTCTTTCTGAATTTTCATTGTCAGGAAAGTGCTAACACTTTTATTTGATATTTAAAAGCATCCTTTTATTCATGTAGCCATTAGATCCTTCCATCATCATTGACTTCATCTAGCATAATTTGAATTGGCTCACATCACGGGACAGTATAACCATAAAGATGGGAGGGTAGCCCTTTAGGGTTCTTCAAGAGCTTAATGATTTATATTACAATCATTACCATTCCATGTGAATCTGGAGATGTGTTTATCAAGCAGTTCTGTTTCATGGGAATTGATTGTTGAACATATTTGCACAGAAATAGGATTCTTGGGAGAATGTTAATTTTTATTATTTCTATTCTAACGACAAAGATAAGCACAGAAAATCCCATCTATTCAAATAATTTGTTACTTTTTGAAATAACTTGCTGTAATTTTCTAATTTATGTTTGTAAATGTATCCACCTACTTTTAGTGAGAGCAGCAGGAATAAAACTGCAGGTACACAATGAGTTGTGGGTGAGAGGAAGAGAATGAGAGTGGTACTCAGTGTGCCCTGTTGTTTGACATAACATATGGACATCCGCTGTCACCACCACAGAAGGAGAAGCAAAAGAAGCATCAAAGCTATGCAGGTGCTGTTAACACTGTCTGTATTTGTGAGAAAGTAGCTGAAATTTGATCTCGCTCTTCCTCCACTCCTTATATAAAATTCAAAGTATTTAGATAATTTTATATGTTCACTTTTTCACATATTGTCTCCAGTAATTATACTGAAATGGCAACTGGGAGGGAGGAGGAAAGAAAAGAGTCTTATCATGTGCCTGTACTTAAGCACCTCAGATTGTATCCACTGTTCCTAAAACAAACTTTCTAGTTCCAACATCTGTCTTTCAACCAAAATGGGTGTTTTTCCTTTGAAATAAACAAAGATTAATTTATTTGGTCAAAGTCCTTTGATGCCCTTGTCTGGAAGAATACCAAATGTGTTTGTTTTTTGTTTTTTGGTTTTTTTTTCTTGCCAATAACTTCCACAAGATGGGAGATTTTTGAGGGTGAGAAGGCAAGCTAACAAATTATGTGTCTGCCACAGAAAGCGATCTGTCAGGTCGTCCTCAGCCAAAGGCTGTGAAACTTGGGAAGAGTCTCAGGGTGCAGCTGAATTTCATGCCCTGTAGCGATTTCCTTTCACAAAGCAGCCTGAAGCTCCCTTATATTGCTAATTGTGTTCTGACAAAGGCAACATGGATATTTTTGCCATATCAGGAAAACATGTTAGGGAGCACAGAATCCTTTTTCTGATGTACACTCTGATGAGGCAGTCTTGGTGTGCAGTCTCAGTACCGCCAGGTTTTGTAACTTCAAGGAGGCATATTTCAGTGCTAAAATTTCATGGATTTTTTTATTAAAAGGAAAAAAAATTCTAACTAAATGTTAATTCAGAGGACTCAAAAACTTGCAGTATGATTTTTTCCTAATGCTGACAAGCATACACTATCTTGCCCCTCCACCCCTTCAGTATTTATTGTTCTTCTGAAAAAGTTGTATCTGCAATTGTAGATTCCTTTGGGCTGGAAACAGGAAACAGCTGGCCAGCTGCAGTGTGAGGGGTGATGCAGCATATAGCAAGTTGTTTGCAGCAACAATGGTTCCCTTTAGGTCTCTTCCAGTCTGAAAGGGGAAAATGTATGTAACTGGTTTAACCACTTAAAGCAACCACCTGCCATTGTCATGTCAAGGACAACAGTGTAAATTTCCAAGAGAATGAGAAAGGCGATATTTGAGCACAATGAAGGAAGCTGGTTTTGGTTTTGTGTTGAGGTGGCTGACTAGATGGCATTCAAAATCCTTATCTGGGAAATATATCTTATTTGGCTGGCTGGACTTCCATGCATCTATATGAGCAGGACCTCATGCATACTTTCTAAACATAACTAAAAGTGGGCTTGGCAGTTGTTTTAGTTTTTGTGTTTCCCATCATTATCAACGAAAGCACAAATTATAATGCAGATCCCCTCTCTTACAAATATAAATAAAATCTGACAAAATTGTAAGTAAATCCTTTAGTGCTGCAAGCTGGTAGAATAGGGCAACAACTAATTTTATGCATGAAATATCTCACTAAGCAGCTTCATAGAAATAAAAGAAATTGACATCAGAACCCACAATGTATGCAGTTCATCGCTTTGTCATTGCAGTCAGTCAGGCAGGTCTGTTCATGCTGCTTCCATGAGCCATGTTCTCCTTTATGAGATCTGTGTTAGTATGCCTAGGTAACACAAAGGTCAATAGGATCTAAGGGAAAAATGCCCTTATTTTCTCATATGTGGTCAGAAACTTAATACAGAGCAGCTGAAACAGCATAATTTTCTGAACCATTTTTTTTCCCTGATGTGTAGCAGTGTCCCCTAGAGGCTACAAGGACAATCAAGGGAAGACTTAGAAAGGTCATTTAGGACTCATAAAACCCATTAACTAAAGTGCATGAAGCATTGCTTGTAACTAAATTGTATTTCACAGAATAAGCAAACACACTATCCCTTCAAGATGCAGTTGCAAGGCATTGGCTCCTTTTTTCAGAACACTTCAGTTTCTAATTTTAACAGCAGAGAACGTCCTCAAGGTATGAAGGGGAGATAATCAAATGAAGTGGGGGATTTGATAAGGCCAGAAGCAGCACTTATTAATTCCCCTACGTTAAATGTGGAGAAGCCTTTTCAGCTTTGTGACTCCTTCAGTTTTCTGAAAGTACAAATATTCCTGTTTTTTCTTTTGGGCTGGAGAATAGGTAATTTTGATTAATAATTGACAGGCACTAAGGATGTCTAATCACTCAATTTTCTGTGCTTGACTCTGAAAGTTTTAAAATCAGTGCATCTTTCAGAATGTTTGATAATTTTTTTTTGCAAAAAGGTTCTCTTACTGTAAAGAAGGATGTCATCCTGCATTACTACTACTGTACTATGAACAATTAGCAATTTTGCATTTCTACCATATGCCAGTTGTGATCAATATTATGTAAAGGAATGGTTGTGTCCCTTGTAGTCATTTGTTTAAGTATGCACCCAATTAGCCCAATAATAAAAATCTTCATTTTTTAATGAAGTGGAAGTAAGTAATGTAGGTAAATAGATACAAATTGTCTACACAAGAATTTAATAATTTTTTTGAATAAAAAATATGCATTGTATTCACATGTGCACAGTGAATAGTGCCATGGTGTGATATCAGAAAGGGAGAAAAACATCTCACTCAAGGCTCTGACTCTCAAGCAGCAACAGCATAGCTTGGTATGACTCAGAAACTATTGCCTCCACTTCTTTCCACCTGCAGGGGACAGACATCTGAGAAGCTTGTGCAGGTGTTTCTGAAGGACTGTAGTTAACAGGATAGTGTTTTAACATAAATTGAAGACAGTGGTGTTTCATCCTAAAATCATGCGGCGCAACCCTCTCCAGTTCCTAGGCTGAGTCACTAGTGGCTCAGCAGTCTGTGTATGGAGACTGAGACAGGTGACTACAGCAATAACACAAGCACCCATCTGAAACTGTGTCATCTCTGAGACATGCTCTAGTCATGCTATCTGATGCTATCCCTAAAATCTGAGGAAAAATGTAAAGCAAACCTTAAGACTTGGGGTTTTCTCTTTTGCAGGAGGTCAGAAATCCTCAGTTCTCTCTAGATGTGAGAAAATAATTAGAACAGTGATAGACTGCACTTCTTTCTCTGGCTATCATTTTTAATATCTCTTTATCCAGATAGGGATACCCTTTGTATTTGAGTATCTCCTCCTTCTTAATGATAATCCTTTTTTAAATCGTGCAGCTCCCTTATTGTTTGGCCCATGTGCACATCCTGCTGATGTGTGGCTAGAAGATAAAATCTCTTGGCTATTAACATCTTCTTTAGGTCTGTTGGGAAATAATCTAACTAGCTATTATCCACAGAGCTCATTAGGGAATTAGCTCTTTATGTAGTAAAATTGAAAAATCTACTAATATGGGGTGCAGTCTGTTCTTGAAAGTAAATGTCTGACAATACAGCCAAAAGAAAAATATGAAAACTGTACTTTTAGATGTTCACATTTTATATTATGCACTTCTTTGGTATTTTGGTAAGCTAATTCCCCTAATGCTCAAATGGCTAAACCAGATGAGGAAGGGGTGCCAGTAATTTAACATCCTTAATTAGGAAGCTTAGACTGAGTTTGTGGTATCTTTTGTTACGTGATTTGAGCTAGAAATTGCACACTTATCAGCTAGTTGAAAGGGATCAGCCAATTATAATAGTGGTTTAAAATTTGCCTACTAAACTCTTTCAGAGTTCAGCTCCTTCTGCTTGTATGGATAGTTTCATTTGAAAATGACCACTGTAACATACACTGTATAATTAAGGGAAGGAGTATTAGAAACTGACTATCCATTACGCAAAACACATAAAAACAGTTTCTAATGGTTCCATGGCTTTTGCCAGACACATTTCATAGGTTTGTTTGCCAAATGTTAAAGGTGTAAAGGAGGGAAAAGGTGCAGTAGATGTACTTTATGATTCCACTAGGTCTATTATTTTTCCCCACTTTGCATAAATGCTGTCTTTAAATTTTGACAGAAGGGAAGAAAACATATGAACCTGTATTTTCTGACAAAATACATTTTTTTATATTTGCAGTCTAAAGACATAATAATTATTCAGCCAGAGCCAGCTCAGGATAAAAGGCTCATTAAAATCTTCAGGTACAAAAACTCTCCTGTGTGGCTGAGTTCTTGCTGAGAAAAACCTAGTGTAGCTCCTAATAGTTCTGTCATGCTGTCAGACATTTCTCTTTTACTCAATGTGCCTTGTGGCCTCTTGCGGCCTGTGGGGATCCCAATTTGCACTCCTTCTCCGAAGCTCTGATTGTCACACTTGCAGCAAGTTCAACTGCGGAATCTGGGACTGTGGTAATTGGTTAAGTCAGCCTAGAATGTCTCTTCTCTTGTCAGAGGACACCATCAGCCTAACATTTAAGTAGCAGCACAAAGATACATATTAATCTTTTATTTGCTCAGTCATCACAATTTCGTCAGTTACTACGTGCAGCAGGCCCTACCAGTCATGACTGGAGTTTACCAGCACAGTATTTTCTCCCACTAGAAAAATATGGCTACAAAAGTTGTTATTACTTTGCTTCATACAGTTGCAAAAACAGTTCTTAAGTATTTCTGGTAGTGGTAACCCTTACATCCAAATACCCTTGTGTTCTAGGAGGGAGAGATTGTAAGACTTTCAAGATAATAACTCCCTGACACATTGTGGAAATGTAAGTTGAAGCTCACGTTCTTTCCACATATTTGCCTTTCCACTGTAATGCTTCTCCCAGTTCTGTGTGGGCCACGTCTACTTTTATTTAATTCAGCTTACAGCTGCTGATCCTGCCCTCTTCAGCCCTGGGAACTCATCACACATAAAGATAAAAGAGGCATATATAAAAGTCAAGCAAAGAAAAAGAGCAGGGAAAAAAAATAATTCAGTTACTAGGATCTTCATCTGACCACAAGAGGGCAGAATTTAGGAGAAAAAAAATGTGGTCTCTCAAGAACCGAGAGGGTGGAAAGTGAAAATGTTTTGATGCTACACTGTGATTCAAATGTTAGTTTGATTGAAACGTTGAAAAATACTCCAATACAAATATTTCGAAGTATCCATGGCATGTCTGCCTGGCCACATCAGGACACATGAGGTCACATTTGAAGTTCAACACTCCAACATTGGAGAATACTCAAGAGTAGGGTAAGGCTTTATTTGAGAGTGTATTACACAGATTGCTGTAGGAATCAGGGTTGCGCACAGGTCCCAAGACTGATCTTCTCATTCCTACCATTTCAAGGCAGAGAGAATGATCGAGGAACTCTTGTCTTGTAGATGTAAATCTCTAAATGGGTTAATAACAGGTTATGTGAACATTTCTACTCCTTTTCAGATTAACTCGGTAACCCTGGTATCTTCAACGTAAGAATCACAATCAGCCGGCTCCCACCCATGACTCGTGACCCGACTGCACTAGTGCTCCTCGTCTGTTCCCCTTTATAGTTGTGTTGGAAAAAGTATTGTAGACACTGGCTGAAGGTCGTCTGTGTATTCAAGCGCTGCTCTTGGCAGAAGCTGGCAATCTCAGATTCTCACCCGTCACATCCTAAGTGAGACCGGTGCCTCTCTGTGTCTCCTGCCAGGGCAGAGAGGCACAGAAGCTGGCATCCCTCAGAACTGATGGTATGTGAGTGCTCATAGTTCCCTTGGTCTCTGAAGAGATGAACAATAAATCGTAATGTTTTGGACTGAGACAGAGGGTAGCACTCAGTCCTGTATTCTGTCTGCTAAGGGGCAATGATTAACTGCAGCAAAGCTGCACTATCCACTGTTACTGTTACTTGTAGCAGAAAATACTGCTCATTTGAAGTTAACATGTCTGAATTTGCACTGAAAGGGAGAGGAGCAAAAGGAGCAGCACTCACAGTAGAAATCAGTTGAGAGCTGATTGCCTGTGCAGGAGTAGCTCCAGGTTCTCCATATCGCAGCCTTTTAGAGCTCACAGTGCTCCTCATGAACTGTCTTGTAACTCAAGCATGTGTTTTTTGGATGTTCCTGCTTTAACTTCCAGCCTTGTTTCCTAGGAGAAAAGCAAAAGGACACTAGAAATTACAAAGTGGCAAAATTGGAAGGGTCTGGAGAGAAAATATGTCTATAAAACAAATAATCGTCTGAGATACTACCTGTGCTATGAACAACTTTAGTAGGAGGGAGAGGATCTTTCTAATGACCAGAAACTGATTTGTATGTCAGAAGTACCAAATAGGGACATTGTAAGGTTTTTTGACTCACTCTTTGTATGTCAAACATGAGCTGTCTTCTGCCAGCTTGTGAAATCTAAACAAAAACCCCACTTCAAAACCAAGTAATAAGTTATGGACAATCTGCCAGATTCCTGCCACTGAGAACACGTATAAATTTAAGATAAAGATTAAAAATTTAACATTTGCAGTTTTTCATGGTAAACTGAAGAAATTGCAGAAAGGTTGGACAAAAAGGGCAACATTAAACAGAGGGTATTCATACTATTAGCGACAATTGATAACAGTTACTACAGACTCCAGCAGTATTTTGACATGCAGATTTTTATAGTGTGCGTACTGCTTTGAAAGCTTCAAAATCACAGTGCAATGAAGAGTCTGGTGAAATAATTGACTGGTATACATTGCCAGACTACATAAAGCGATTGACCTGAAGTTTTTCAGTCTTAGCAGCAAACAAACTAATATATGGTATGTGAATGACTGGGAAGCTGCGTGCAGGAGCTTGGCTGTGAACACTTAGCCCACAGTAGCTGTGCCAAAACTCGAAGAGCTTTTAAAAAGTAATTCAACAAATAGAAGAGGAAAAGTATGAAATTGAAAGGGGGAAAAAAAAACATACAAAAATCTGTGGAAAGGCAACTGTGCAAACGTAGGACAAGAAAGACAAAGAGAATTGTGGAATAATTTGGTTTGGAAAAGACCCTTAATATCTTCGACTCCGACTGTTAACCTAACACTGACAAGTACACCACTAAACCATGTCCCTGTCTCACCCCACTCCAGTGGATGGTCAAGAGAGCTTTTTTGTGAAAAGGAGCACAGGCTAGGTGAAGTCAGACAATGACTCGAGGAAACAATACAACACAATTTTATTTATCTCAGCAACTGTAAAAATATCACAAATCAGCTTCTCCAAGGCAAGCACCAAATCACAATTATAAGACAGTACAAAAGAGTTGAAAAGTAAGAAAGAAGGGCAGAAACACAGAGTTAAAGAGACAGAAACACACAAACAGAGACACAGAGAACATCACCAATCCCTCATTCCAGCACATGTCTTCTCTTCAGGCACACGTCTTTGTTTCAGGCAGAAACTCCATCCATGGTGTGGTGATGGGTCGACTAGGGGCTGATGGGTCAGTGGGGAGTACAGTTCAGGCTCACCTTTTATACAGTTCAGTCTGGTCCGGTCCTGGACTGTCCCTGTGGGTGGCCCAGCATCCAGGTCACCTTCGGGGTTGACCTTTGGGGGGTGAAACAGCCCTGCATCCAGGTTAACTTTGTGGGGAGGGGGCAGCTGGTTCTCCACCAGGGAGATGACTCCAGCCCTAAGCGCCCATGCCCCTCCTTACAGATGTAATAATTTGCTAATGTTTCTAGACATGATGGCATCTCTTCTTGTCTCAGTGCTCTGGCCAAGCACTCCTGGTGTAGTCTCTTCCTTAGAAAGTGTTCTGCTCATTGTTTGATGCATTAACATGGATCATCTAGGAGCGGATGGGTAGGGGTCTGGTCCCTGACAGTCCCTAAGTGCCACATCTACACGTCTTTTAAATACCTCCAGGGATGGTGGTTCAACCCCTCCTCTGGGCAGCCTCTTCCAAAGGTTGACAACTTTTTTGGTGAAGAAACTTTTCCTAATATCTGATCTAAACCTCCCCTGAAATAGAAAGTAAATCAAGACCTGTGTCCACTATGGAGAAAAATGTAGTTGGAAAAATTCTGCAAATGACATTGTATTCAATAATTATCCCAAGAAAAATACAGACAAGATACTAAAACAAGAAGAAAAATGGATCACTAACTCCAAAGACAAAATTTTGGACGTCTGTGGCGCAAATGTAGTGCAGAAATGTGAAAATAAATGATTTGTAAAACTCAAATGAGGACTAGATGCAAAGACAGAATTTAAAAAATTGAACGGTAAATAGCTACTAAGGGTACAAGGTTATCAGCTACAGACATTGTCTTTGTAACTTCAATTTCTTTTCAAACAAGCAGAACCAACTTAAAGCAGTATAATGGCATGGTCTTACAGCCATCCTGTAACTTTTAAACAGAAATGTTGTAGAAAAATACACAGTAAAAATGTAGGTTAGCACTGGAAACACAAAATCCACTGCTTTCAGCTGAACCAAGTGGATTCACAAACCTAGTAACATTAATCTCAGGTCAAATTATTCGTATGGTATCACAGAACAACATAATGGTTGGACGGGATCTCTGGAGGTCATCTTGCCCAACTTTTCTGTTCAAGCAGGGCCACACAGAGCAGGTTGCCCAGAACCATGTTCAGTCGGCTTTTGAATATCCCCAGAGGTGGAGACTCCACAATCTCTTTGGGCACCCTGTGCCAATGCTTCATCACCAGTACTCCAGGTATTGCCTCACTAGTGCTGAGTAGAAGGGTCACCTCCCTTGACCTGTTGGCATCACTCACCCTAATGCAGCCCAGGATACTTCTAGCCTTCTTTTCTGCAAGGGCATGCTGTTGGATTATGTTCAAGTTTGTTGTCCTTCTAAGATGTTTTCCGCCTAGTTGGTACCTTAGCATGTGCAGATGTCTTGTGTTGTTCCTTCCCAGGTGCAGGACTTTGCACTTGCCCTTGTTGAACTTCACCATGTTCCTGTCAATCCATTTCTCCAGCCTGTCCAGGACCCTCTGGATGGCAGCATGACCCTCTGGCACATCACTCCTCCTTCCAGCTTTGTCTTATCTGAAAACTTGCTTGTGTATAAACCACAACAAAACAAGAAATATCTGCAATATATTTTGCATGTGCTAAAGTATTAAGGAAACTTTCCTTTAAGAACTAGAATACCTTTTAAATTTGTTGCATGTAGAAGTAGATAAACTCAGTCATTTCAGTACAAGCCTTTTGACATACCCATGTACTAACCAAAAAAACAAAGTTGGTGCAACAGTGTGGTGATAATTAGTTGTCAAACAAGCAAATTCTGAGCATGTCTTAATGAGTCATCAAAGCCAACTGACTGCCAGATGCCTGAACTTTAAGAACTACCTGTTCTCCACATATGTTTCAAGGAACTGTCAGTTTCTACATGGTAAGAAAACCACTACTTCACTGCATTTAGGCACTAGGTTGGATAGGTACCAGGGAGAACACCAGGATGGCTGAGGATGCTGCACAGTATCCATTTTGAAAGGAAGAATTTTGATGTTTGATAACATTATCAAAAAAATGTTAACAGGAGTAACACAGATTAAATGTCTGACTGATGACCATCTGTGGGTAAGGACATGGTGACAGTACCGCAGAAATAATGGTATATTTCACTCATAGGCTCATTGGTCTTCTCAAAACTAAATTCATTACAATATACGTATTACAACATCATTGCTATTACAATGTATGCAATGTTTGCTGACATCCTGTGGACATGACATGAATTCTGAAGGCTACAGGCTGGCTACACTTGAAGATACCAGAGCAGTTATATATGCGCAGAAGAAGCATTAGATTTATAAACTGTCAAAATGTCTCTTAACTACCCCAAATATGTGCGAATATTTAGGTTGACTACCAAGAAAACCTAGAGCATGAACATGGTTAGCATGGTTAGATGCTGACATCTTTCAGGCATTGGATGTACTAACAGTACTCATGGGAAAATGAGTACTGAATTTGCTATTCCAGTGTTGTGCTGGACAGTAGAAGCTGCAGATATTATCCTGACGCACAGAGAAAAGCAGACATATTCTTGAATGTAGCAAGATTGCTTCATATGTGTGCCATATGTGTGCCGTATGCTGTTGCTGCTTTGTAGTTTCATTTTTTACTTCTGTAATAAACTCGTTAGAAATGTGCTCACACTTTCCACTCAGCTACACAAGAAAAACAGAAATCAGCTTTGTCACTGTGTTGTGATGACCCCAGCAGTCTAAAACTAAAGTTGAACTGGCTGTTAAAATTTAAATTAATTTAAATTAATGCTACAGAAGAACAGTCATGTCTAAATTAAGATATAGTTCCACAGAATGTCTTACTGTGTCTTGTCATGATACTTGATGTGAAGGTGTGGCCTGTGGTACCAAAATTATCACAGTCAGCAATGATGAGAGAAATAATCAAGAAAAGTTAATCAGTCAAGAGTCAAAGCCTGTAACAACTAACAAACTAAGCCTCTGAGAATGAAAAACTTGACAGCTTAAAGATCAGACTAATTCTATATGTTGAATAGTAGCAAATTGTATGTATCAAACATGCACATCTACATTCAAATGCCATGCAAGATGAATACATAAGAATATCCTTTCGACATTCAAACACAGATAGACTGGAGAGGATCCAAAGAGGCCACAAAGTCGATCAAAGGTCTGGAGAATCTGCCCTACAAGGAAAGATTGAAGGAGTTCAGTCTCTTCTCTCTGTGGAAGAGAAGGCTTAGGGAGGACCTCATTGAAGTATTCCAGTGCTTAAGGGGCGGCTACGAAGAGGCCTGAGGTTCTCTCTTCACAGGGAGCCACACGGAGAAGACCAGGGGCAAATAAGAAGTTGCACAGCGAGAAGTTTCAATCTGATATAAGAAATAAATTTTTACAGTAAAAAGAATTATTCACTGGAACAACCTCCCCAGGGAAATTGTGGGGTCCCCCTCACCAGAGGTTTTCACCGTGTGATTGGACAGGGTGCTAGACAATTTTGTCTAGGCTCTTTGTCCCATGAAAAGCTGGACCAGGTGATCTTTCAAGGTGCCATACAACCTGGACTATTCTATGAATTTATGATTCTATGAAAATATTACAAATGCCATGCATAGGCCTATGTACACAGTAAAAGAAAAAAAAAACAAAACCTGGAAGTGGAGCATGGCGTAACGTACATCTAATGAAATTTGGTTAGCAGAACAAAAGAGCAATGTGGTTAAGAAGTGGGTAAATAATCTGACACTGGAACTTCAAAATACTACATTATGAGATCAGCCAGCATCAGGAGAATTGCCTTTTCTTGCAAGGAATATGTACACCATTTAAGAAACATAAGTGGTCTACAAAGTATAAATAAGACATGAGGCACCGTAAGACATAAAAGAACAATCCTTTTAAAGGTAAAAGGAAAATTAGTTTCCAAGCTACTTGAAATGTATGTAGCAGCACTAAACCAAAAACTACATGTAATGATAGAATCCGAAGTATTTGTGCAAGTTATGATAATCATATTTAATTTTGCTCTCTTGTGTAAATACGACAGAAGGCAAGTGAAGAGCAATAGCTTTTCAGTGGAGGTAAATAGCAGATCTAGAATGCAAAGCACGTTCACAGATCACTAGCTAGAGAATGATATACCAGAACAGCATAATAAAAGCTTCAATATTGCATTGCCTGTGCTTGCACTGGCTTTTGATGCTTGAATATCGAATAAGAAGTCTTTTTGTAGCAGGTCATGGCTCAGACACTATTTGAAATTTTCGGTTTTTATCGAAAAGCTGAATTAGGAGTCTAGTTTGCTTTATTCAATAGGAAATGGCAACGGGAGAGCCAATAATTGCACCATAACTAAAAAGATAGGAGAATGCCGGGAGAGAATGTGATTGCTAAGTGCAGGAGACTTACTCAAAACAAAAACACTGTTTTGCAGAATATAATCTAGTATTGAGTGTTTTCCAAGATCAGGTAAATTATGTTAACTTTTTTTCTATGCTGAGGTTTCTACTAAGGCTTTCTACTATGACTTTCTAGAGGACATAACATCTCATAACCTCCCTCCTCCTCACCTGCATAACTTACTTAATAAACTTACTAGTTGTAAAGTAAGAAATGTGTTTCAGCATGGTTGTTTTTATTTCCTGTAAAGTGTCTCAAAACAGAGTTGACAGTATGCCCAAGCAAACAACACTTGCTTGTTAATAACTTTCTTCTCTACATTTTAAACAACTGCTAAGAAAAACACAAGCCTGAGGACCCTATAAGCAGAGTTCTTCTTTTAATATTATTTTTTAATAAAATTGTTTATGTCTTTATACTGGCAAGCTATCCTATATTGCTACAATTCACCCCAAAGAACAGCAAAAAAAGTCTACATTTTCAACAAAGCCTGTCACTATGAACAGTTCCTGTGCTGGTTCTTCATATAGGGAGGGATTATTTTGCCGACAGATCATGACTTTAGGTGTGTAAGTGCTCGTAACTTTTGAAAATCACCTAAGACAGAAATTGGTTTGTGGTTCCTTGTAGCAAGAATCCTGACATTGTCCCAGGTGATGCTCCAGATGCTCTCGCCTAGTTTCTTCTGAGTCTGGATAAAGCATTTTGAATGTTTTTCCCACCGAAAAGCGGTGTTTCATGCTTAACAACTCAGATACAGAACTATTCTTCCAATTGTTTTCTGCTGCATGAGTGCTAGGCAGACAATGGGCTTAGTGATGAGCATAAACTACTTTGTCCATGACAGTAACCATATCATTCAACTAAACTAATTCTACAGGGAGTTGATTGTAGACTTAACATTTCATAAAGGCTGAGTCACTACTGCATTAGTGGCAGAGTCACCACTAAGACAATTTTAGTCCTTGCCATTTTTCACTTAGTGTATAACGTCTTTCTGAAGATAATCCTCGCAGCTGGTGATATCTTCTAGTGACCAGCTCCAACACAATAGGGATTGCTTTGCATTAAGATATCATTTCTTTTTATTTTGTCTTTATTTAAAACCATAACTTGTGCATAATGCTGGGAACTATTCAGTTTCTTATTCCCACATGTGTTACAACCCTCTTCAAAGAAACCGGCGTAATACTGTGAGTTTTAACATGTTGAATACTCCACACTGAAATTCAACCCTATAAATGACCAGGAATAAGAATTTTTTGAGAGGATTTTTTAGTGGACAACTATCTTTAGATTTCAAGATTGTACTCTGTTTAGTATACCAAACCCACTCTTCAGTGCTTGTCATGGAATGAGAGCTAGCCATCCACCCTTGTCATTTTTATTCAGATAATTCTTGCTTATCTTCATCAATCAATCACTCAATAAATCAATCAATCAATCAATCAATCAATCAATCAGAGTGGAGCAACAATAAAGCCTTATGTCCTCTACTGTGTTTGGACTTCAGTGAATATGACTACAGTAGCACGATCCTGAATAACAAGGCTAAACACAAGAACTAGCCAACTTTGATGTTTGCGGTTATGAAACTTGCAGGCAGATCGTTCCCCAAGGATACTGTTTTCTCTAAGAAAGCCAGGAAGACTTCCTTTTAATTGGTGGTGTTATTCAGCTGGAAGGTGAACACAGAAATAGTTTTCTGAGCAGCTGGCTACGTTGTAGAGGTGAAGACAAAGGTGATGAGGGCCACTGTGCTGAAAGGCAAACTCTCAGATCAATGAAGTTTCTCCCTCTGGGTTTGATTAAAAAAAAATACACATTCTTTCTACAAATGGTGAACAAGCATAGCCTGCTTTCATGGAAACTATCAGAGTTTTGTCAGCATTCAGGTTAATGACAGTTGTTCATAATCCTCAGCGATTCCACCATTGCTTCATTTGTTAGCTGAAGCCAGGTTCAATACATACTGGATCAAATTGCAGCTGATTAGACAAAACTTGCCTGTTGGCTACAGAAATCAAAACACCTGTTTTGTGTAAACTTTGTAGACAATTATTTTGCCCCACTGATGACTTGTTAGGTGCTTCTGGTGAATCGTGAAAGCATCCAACCATCACACACCTGCAGTGTTATCTGACAGGAGGAAGGAATCTCTGAGCACCTTACATTTAAATAAACAGTATAGTTCTGATGAATAGTCGCACTTTAAAGAGAAATTTCTAAGCATAAGCCACAAACACTTGATTGGTTTTCTTGCTTGTTACATGGTGCATAGATAAACAACCAGTAGCAACAGGAAATGTTGACCATTAGAAAAAATTTTGTCTCATTGTTATGACTCCTAAATTTTAGTATTTTTTCTGTTTGTTTCTATTTTACAATTATAAATTTTCATTTTGATGTTCAGACATTTTTTATTTAATGCTTGTTGGGACTATACAAATATGAAACAATAATGCATAAATAAGTGTAAATTTGCATGGGATAATCATGACTCCTCAATTTGGTAAAATTTGAGCTACACCTAGATTGCTCCCCTCCTTTATGGTTTCTGAATAGTCATCTCATAACATTTAAATTAAATGATACCTCTATTGTAAAATATATGCCATGTGGGATAATTGTACGTTTCATCAAAGTTTGGAGTTTGCTAAAGAGAAAGCTGAGCCTTTTAATATTGTGTCATGGAAAATAATAGATAACTTTAACACCATTTTTCATTTTTTATGTCTGTTTTTTACGTCATATTCTCTAGCCCCATTACTATTTATTAACACACTATATTCAGATATCTGTCAGCGAGTAACAGCTTCCAAAATATCAGGAATTTCACATCAACTCAATCGTTTTCTTTCCCTGTCAAAAAATACCTGTTAACTCAAGCTCCTAAATTCTGAATTGAAATGGCATTAACTTGTGTGTCTGCCTGTTTTAGAGCATCTCCTTACACAAAATACCTCAGATCAGTCACTGTCCCTACTTACTTTAGGATGGCCAGTTGCTCAAGCTCAGAAATGTTCCACTGATTACGTGAGACTCCATCTCTCTGTGGAGAAAGAACAAGGAGACACCAAAATCTCTAAAGGTACCTTATCTGTTAAATGTATTCTGGACAATCTGTTACACACAGGCACCGAGTACAGCAGCCATCACCACTTTCACAGCTGGAAGAGAAGGCTGAGTTCTTCTGATTTTCTATAACAATCTAGCTAAAGCCCTCAGATAGGAAATCTGTCTCCCTGTCATCTTCATGCAGGAGAGTAAGGAAGGAATTTACCTCCAAATCTCTGAACCTCCGCACTGTCTTAAACAGCAGCATCTGGGCTGGGCTACTCCCATTAAGCAGAGACACTCAACAGAAAGGCATACATGAATCAGTGGATTCAGTGAAAAAAGGGCAAAGATTCCTGACAATATGCCCTTTATCTGAGCAGTCCCCAGGCATTATATTTCTGCCAGCTGGCACACAGTGCCACTGCTATTTACTCAGGATTTTGTTACAAGACTTGCAAGATTTCCCTGGAACAGGAACTAGCGTCTCTGTAGCTCTTTTTACTGGGCTACGGTACCAGATGCTTTCCTGCTTCCCTAGTGCTTATTGCACTCCCACCTTCTTCCACACCAAATCTAAAGAAACTCTCTGTGGAGAGCATGTATAATTAGCCTCATCTTGCTCTGCGTCCTTCCGATGTCAAAGTTTCACTAGCCTTCACGTGTATTGGCCAAACATTAACTCAGTATCCAAAGCCATGTTTGAGAGAATTAAGTTTAGCTTAAGCAGAAGGAACCATTTGTTGGTACATGAGAGAGCAGAGAGAAAAGACATAAATCAAAAGAGTTATAAATTCCTACCATCCCTAAATGAGTAGCGTGGAAAGAAAGCATTTCTAGGCTGACATTAACCTTCAATTAACAGATTCTCACCATGAAGATTTTATCTGGAAATATGCTATGTTCTCTTCTAGGTTCAATGACAACAGCCTCTCCAAGAGTTTTAGCATATGCGCATCCCCAAAGAAATTGTCTGAAACATGTCCAATCTAGTTTCTCAAGAAAAAACTCATCACAGCATGGAAACCTACTGGCAATTCTGTGCCAAAGTTCGTATTACTGTAGTTACATGCTGCCATTAACAAAGAGTACATTTTGTCATATGCAAAATGTAGACACATTTTAAAATATGGTCATGTTTTCCTGTTACAAAACTGAGGTTTTGTTTTGTCTCCCAAATACCCAAGTTTACAGCAAGACTCCGCCCACAGCGCGTATGCAAGTCAGGGGCACCACCTGTGGCTCGCGTAGCAGGACGCTGAAGTTTTGCTGGGTGCAGAAGCCTCACAAGGTGGCCCTAGGAGCCCAACGAGCAGGCAGGGTTCCTCTGAGGAAGAGGGAAGAACTAGAGACCAGGTGCTGCAGCGGTGGGTGTGGGAGGTTGTGTGGCAGGGCACAGGAGTTCTGCCCTCCTTGCTCGTGAGTCCTACATGTCTGTTTGTAGTCTGTGACCACTGTTTTTGTCATGGTCTCCACCAGGCAGAGAGCTTGCCCCAGAAAGACTGTGATGACCCAAACGGAGGGCCTGTTCCAAACTGTGGCTACACAGGTCTCTGGCTGCAGGGAGTGCCAGAGCTGCTGCTGCCGGGGGAGGGCGGCGGACATTCCACTTGTGTGAGGTGCAAGACGGTGGAAGATCTGCTCACCATGGTGGCCGAGCTGAAAGATGAGGTGGAGAGACTGAGGGCCATCAGGGACTGT
>WKFP01015020.1:1893844-1904817 GCA_011057875.1 Pterocles orientalis
GGCAGAGTGGCTGGAGGACTGTGCTGAGGAAACAGACCTGGGGGTACTGATTGATGCTCAGCTGAACATGAGCCGACAGTGTGCCCGGGTGGCCAAGAAGGCCAATGGCATTCTGGCTTGCATCAAAAACAGTGTTACTAGCAGGAACAGAGAGGTAATTGTCCCCCTGTATTCAGCATTGGTGCGGCCGCACCTCGAGTACTGTGTTCAGTTTTGGGCCCCTCACTGCAAGAAAGACATTGAGGCCCTGGAACGCGTTCAGAGGAGGGCCACGAAGCTGGTGAGGGGTCTGGAGCACAGGCCTTATGAGGAGCGGCTGAAGGAGCTGGGATTGTTCAGCCTGGAGAAGAGGAGGCTCAGGGGAGACCTTATAGCTCTCTATAACTTCCTGAAGGGAGGTTGTGGTGAGCTGGGGGTCGGCCTCTTCTCTCGTGTAATCAGTGATAGAACTAGAGGGAATGGTTTCAAGCTGAGACAGGGGAGGTTCAGGCTGAACATTAGGAAGTATTACTTCTCGGAAAGGGTAATCAGGCATTGGAATGCACTGCCCAGGGAGGTGGTGGAGTCACCAACCATGGGAGTGTTCAAGAAACGTTTGTTGTGTTGAGGAATATGATTTAGCTGGGAAGTATTGGTAATGGTTGGACTAGATGATCTTCTAGGTCTTTTCCAACCTTGATAATTCTGTGATTCTGTGATTCTGTGATTCTGTGAAGACTACATAATCTGTTATAATAAAGAGCAACATGATGCCTCACTCCATCAAGCCATTTCAGGGAGATACTGTATCTTGTCAGGCATCCTATTGTCACAGAATCATAGAATATTTTCTGTTGGAAGGGGCCTTTGAAAGTCATCTGGTGTTTCACCACCATAGTAAAAAATTTCTTCCTAATATCTGGTCTAAATATACGGACTTTTAGTTTAAAATCATTATTCCTTGTCCTATGTCAACAGGACCTGCTAAAGAGTATGTCCTCATCTTTCCTATAAGCCCCCTTTAAGTACTGAAGGGCTGTGAACACTCTGTAATGTGCAGAGCAGTGCTGTGCAGTATGCTTCACTCTCAACTCCCAGGCAGCTCTGCTAGCTGCTGGGAAGGAAGGATGGCCCCCTTTATAATCCTACCCTGCTTCTATGTTTTATAACCTAACAAGTGCTAGAAAGAGTTTTGACAGGAGTACTAACAGCCCTTCTTACATGAAGCTTTTCCTCCTCACTGTAACCACATTGGCTAGTGATAAAACCGGGTATAATCCAGCCACCATTTTTCACATTAGCTCTCTCAGGGCAAGGCTACAGATTTGTATTAGAATATGCTTTTGATATTATGATTTCATATTTCATCACCCTTAGTAACTGACTAATTCAGTTAAGGGCCACTGTCCCAGGAAAAAGAAATACATCAAATGTTATGGTTTCTACCTGAACAAAGCTAATAAATCCACACCAATGTTCAATAGAAGTATAGGTCTTTAAACAGGCTAATTCCAAATTCACCCCACAGATCTATTTTCAGATGAAGAGGTCACATTTGAAACAAAATTAAAACTATAGTGAAATTATAGAAGTATGATACTCAGCTAAAGTCAGCTAATACCGTTCACTTCTGTTTGCTTCTGAGTGCTTGGCTTTACCTTAGTTGTCCACTGGCTTGCTTTCTGATAGTGTAAAAAGAGGCCAAAAACTGGACAACTAATGGAAAATGAATTTACTGAGAAATTTTGTAAACTCTTAGTTGGTACTTTATGACTTAATCTCAAGCAGGATTGCTTGTCACTTTCAGTGGTATGTTGAAATTAGGATACTGAATTACAAAAAGTTCTCCTGTTGTCCATTTTCTCACAGCTAAACACGACCATAGAAAGGAAAAGAGAATCTACAGTAAAAGGACCTTTCTCCTTCATTTAACTAATCATGCAGAAAGATTAAGAAAGGATTGACAGCCACAGATATGTGTAGGTAGGTGTTAAAAATAGAGAAGAGCTGGTGCATGTTAAAGATGTTTTAATGTTTTAATGCTCTAGGATTTTAAGTAGTGACACATACACAAGAGTTTTCTTGCATTTAGCTTTTGAGGGGATTTGATTCAATTCTATCCCACCCTATCTTATCCCATCCTATCCCATCCTATCCTATCCCATCCTGTCCTATCCTATCCTATCCTATCCTATCCTATCCTATCCTATCCTATCCTATCCTGTCCTATCGTATCCTGTCCTGTCCTATCCTGTCCTGTCCTGTCCTGTCCCGTCCTGTCCTGTCCTGTCCTGTCCCGTCCTATCCTGTCCTGTCCTGTCCTGTCCTGTCCTAATTCTATGCTGTGCTGTTCCACTCCAGCCTACCCAAGACCAAAACGACCTAACTCATCCTACCAAATACCATTTTACCCTATCCCACCCCAACCAATTCTCCTCATTCTTAAGCATCTATCTGCAATTTGTGATTTATTCTTCTCCTCCTCCTCTGTTAGTAGACTTGATAGTAGTACTCTCTGGCACTTGTAGGATTACAGGGTTTTGGTACTGGCTTTTTAAAAGTTGCTTGCACAGAAATTGTTTCTTATGCTAGCACAAGAAAGGTAAGTGCTTTCCTCTGGGAACAGAGGGTGGTCTAATTTATGGTGATCCTTAGCTTCCTTTGAAGCTTGTTGCACAGTAGTGGCCTTAAGAAATACCTTCACAGGCAAGCTTTAGCACTCCAGAAGAAGGTTACACTGTGCCTGAGAAGAGAGGCTGTCACTTCAGCTCTCCAGACAAAGCATAGGAACTCACAATACCACATTCCCAAAGATTTTGTTTCCGGAAATAGTCTGGGAGCTATTGTGATGTTTCCTTGAGACACTAAGCTTTTATCTAATAGGCTCCACTGTTACTTATATTGACTCTCTTCTCAGAGAGGCACAATGTAACTATAAAATATGAATATATATAGTGGAGAAACAATGACTCCCACCTGGAGGTATTAAACTATTGTTGCACAACTTTTATCTCCCTTCCTAAGCCAAACAGGTTAGCTACTAGCTTCTTTCTTTTAGCCCTCTTGACAATTCTTCTCACAGATTACCTTCTAGCTTCTACTCATCCTCCAGGATTTTTTACACATTTCCTTCATTTAATTCTCTTGACAAATAAGTATGTGATTCAAATTCTATTTTTCCCTTAAAATCTCAGTAGCTAAAAAATTCAGACCTCTAGATACTCCAAATACGTTTGTATTTCAGCTTGCAATACTGTATGCATTATTTCAGCTTGCAAGGTTATAACAAATAAGGAAAAATCACTAATTTTTGAAAGACTTGTAGAAAGCCTACGGAAAGGATTATATATCAACACTCATCCTCTATATTCCAAGGAAAAAAGCTCAGAGAAGGAAAATATCTTTATGTCTAATTTTAACCAAGGTACAAAATGGAATGAAATGTAATTGGAAAGTGTTAAGTGTTTTACTTTAAATGTAAACCATAAATTCATCTTGAATTTGTAAAGCAAAAATGAACTGCAGCACTCAAAATCACTAGTATACCGACAGTGCTCGATTTCATCTGGGTAATGATAGGATCTGATACCAGTATCAAAAACAGGGTAGTGACTGTGGTATAAAGCTGTGACACTGTCTTTCTTGGTTCTATGTTTTCCCAGGGTACAAACTACAGAACAGGGTAGCATTGGCTGAAAATAATACACTACCTAAAAGCTGAATCCAGTGTTTTTCTATGGGCAGGTTCTGGAATCTAAATCTCAAAGAATCATAGAATCATAGAATGGTTTGGGTTGGAAAGGACCTTAAAGATCATCAAGTTCCAATCCCACCTTGTGGCGGGTTGGCCCTTGACTGAGGGCCAAACCACACACACCCGCTCACACAGTCCCAGCCCCCACCCAATGGTAGGGGAGAGAATTAAAGCTGTAAATGGCAAAGAGGACTCGTGGGTTGATACAAGGACAATTTAATAACTAAACTACAATAATACTGAAAATAATACTATATACAAATATGCAATGTGATACACAATAATACTGCCCCCCCCACCCAATGACTAAAGGCCCAGCCTGCTCCCGGACAGCGACCCCGGAGAAGGGAGGGAATAGTTGATACACAATGACACTGCCCCCGCAAAGGCTTGGCCTGTTGCCAGCTAATGATCCCTAGAAACCGCACAGACGATTCCCCCCAAAAAAGGGGAGGGGGGGGAAGGGGGGGGGTGCACCTCTCCCGGAGGCACTCACGGAACAGAGATAACAGCCCAAGCATCCCAGGCCGAGAGCAGGGGAAAAAAAGCTAATGATCCCCCCCGGAGGGGGAGGATCCCGAAACTCACAGAACGGAGATAACAAGCGTCCCGGGCTCCGAGAGCTACTGGCGTCTGTGGAGGGGGGGAAAGGCCTTGGGAGAGCAAATGTAGGGACACGAAGCGAGATGATCTGGAGCCCAAGGGAAGTGAAAGAGAGCGATCTCCGGGAAGGGTCCTCACCTGTATACTGGGTATGACGTGCGTGGGATGGAATAATTGGTCAGTCTTGTTCTCAATCTTAACCTAAAAGCAAATCCCAGGCTAGAAGCTCTCCCCCCGAGGTTTCCCCCTGTTCTGTCTGTGGAGAGGAGAGAGGCTGAACGTGTTTGTCCTTGAAAGTATCCTGGCAACAACTACAAATGTTCCTTCTTATCAGCTTTCTCCTGAGCAGGAATCCAAAACATAGCTTCTTGCTAACTATTATGAAGAGAAAGAGGAAAAAAAATTAACTCTCTTCTGCTTAACCTACGACACCCCTGCCATGGGCAGGGACACCCTCCCCTAGACCAGGTTGCTCAAAGCTTCATCCAGCCTGGTCTTGAACACCTCCAGGGATGGGGCATCCACAGCTTCCCTGGGCAACCTGTTCCAGTGTCTCACCACCCTCATAGTGAAAAATTTCTTCCTAATGTCTAGTCTAAATTTACCCTCTTTTAACTTATACCCATTACCCCTTGTTCTCTCACTGCACTCCCTGATAAAGAGTGCCTCCCCATCTCTCCTGTAGGCCCCCTTCAGGTACTGGAAGGCTGCTATTAAGTCTCCTCGGAGCCTTCTCTTCTCCAGGCTGAACAACCCCAACTCTTTCAGCCTGTCCTTGTAGGGGAGGTGCTCCAGCCCTCAGATTGATTTTGTGTCTCTCCTCTGAACTCTCTCCAACAGGTCCAGGTCTTTTTTGTGTTGGGGGCCCCACATCTGAACACAGTACTCCAGGTGGGGTCTCACGAGAGCAAAGTAGAGAGGGAGAATCACGTCCTTTGACCTGCTGCTAATGCTCTTGTCTGGAAGAAGTCTCTTTATTTGAGTACTGCTCTTACTGGGTTAACGCCAGGGAAGTAAATGAAATCTATAAATATAAGTAGAGCACAAGCAGGCCCCCAATCAGAGATTATATACAATTCAGATACTATCTGTCTACTGTAATAACTTCTAATGAGGTACCATATCTTTTTTCGCTGTTGGGTTTCATGAATTTCTCTATGGTATCAATACTAGGAAAATTCAGATATCTTCTGCCAAATTTCTTCTGGATGAGCCCACTGCATTAAATTAGCAAGCTTTCATAAGAACATACTAAAATTAGTTTTTTGCTAATACATTTTTAAAGTCTTCCTGCATCAGCAGCTTTCATATCTAACAGTAATGAGATATGATGATTAATTGCTAATACAACTGCCAGTTGAAGTAATCTTGGCAATTGATTGGTAAAATTAGCATTAATATAGTGTGATGAAATATTGCTAGTGTAATATAAAGGATTTCCTGTCCTTTATGGGAATGCATGCTACCATTAGTTTCTTAGAGCATTACAGCTGAAAGATGGCTGGACTACAGTTTCTATACTCCTCTGTTCCCACTTCTGCAAAGCAAAATTCTGACAGGATTCATGTGGTATGCAGTGTTATCCAATTTTATTCAGAAGTGGAGTAGAACTGGAACTGGGGCAGAACTTGGGGGTTATTTACAGACAATAAAGTTCTGCATTCTAAATTTCTTGAGTCTAAATCAAATATCTTTTTTATTTGGTATTTTTTCTGGATATTTAAATGAACATGTTGTTAACTGTGCCATCATGACTACTGTTCTGCTGTCTATAGAAGAGATCAAATAGAATTTAAACTCTCACATCGCAAAGACTTCTGGAGTTCAGGGAGAATGTACACTCAGCTTTTCCCTGCAGAACTAATAGCTCAGTGCTTAGACTCATGCAATCAGGGGCAATATGCATACAATCATGTTACAGTTTTGTATCTATTTTTCAGACACACTAAAGCTGTAATGTACATGATGGATAGTATTTAAAGTGTTTAATCCTGGTTGTTTCACGTAAAACTAAAAACCATAAACACTTCTGATCTTTTATACTAACTTAAACAGAAGAACCTCGTGGTGGTGGTGATTAAAATAAAAAGCTGCTGATACACTGTTTATGATAAGGCTTTTTATAATGAACACAAATATATGCTTTTAAAATTTTTGTATTAATTGATTAGATATTAGCTACATGAAATTTTGTTCCTCTGTTTATTTTCAGTGAAAACCGAAAGCAAGGTTTTCACAGCATGGCAACCATTCCTCCACACTTACTGCTGGGAAAAAGTGCTTAGTACCTTCTCAGCTTTCATTCTGAAAATAGAATTGTTTTCCTTAGCCCACGGAATTAAAGAATACCCATTATCTGAGGAAGTGGTTCAAGGCCAGGCATAAGTACATTCCTGAATCTTTCCTATCTATGAGCTATCAGAGAAACATTCCCATTCTTCCTCTGTTTTCAGAATTGGGACCTAGAACTACTTGAATTTCATATTTCCTTTTGTGACGTTTGTATTTTCATAACTTGCTAAATTGAGGCTATTGCAGAAAGCAGCCTGCTACACAACAGCTACAGCACAAGCACTAACAGTGTGAACTCCACTCATCATGAGGACTCACTAATCAGTGGGAAATGACGTATTTGTCTCCATGCCTTTATCTATAGGACAAATTCAGAAATCAATCACTAGAAGACCCCAAATAATTTTTCAACATATTGTTTAAAAGTTGTGTTTCTTGAGAGTGCAGTTGCCTTCAATTTTTTTTTGATATTGTTGTTGCTTCAGGTCAATAATCTACTGTATTAAATTAAAATTATTTAATTTCAATCATTTAAAAATCAGATATTTTCAGAAATAAGTCCCATTTTGTGGCAGTTGGTACTTGCACTTGGGTCTTCTCTCATGATATTTTGCATGTCTGCCAAGTTCCTTGAGTGATGTCTTTATCCGCACCATTACCACTGTTGTATATTTAAATCTTATTTCTGAGACTGGGCATTACTCGGTAAGCACTAAGTGCCAAGGGGTGCAACAGAGGGCTATCTTTTCCAGCATTGGCTATCTTTTCCAGTGTCTGTTAACCACTGAGGATTAGGTGACATAAGCTTCAGTGGGATGTAACAACCAAGTTCCAGACGAACTCTTGAAGCAGCTTTCGAGGAAAACAGACTGCCAGCATTGCATACTGAACATGTAGTCCTTAAACTCTGTTGGTTCTGTTGTGGAAGTCTTTGTGCTCTTGCACTTAAGGTTTTAAAAATAAACATTGCAATCCTGTTCTGGCATTGCAGATGTTTTTCGCAGAAATGTTGCAGTCTTTAATGAGAAATAATCTCTACCTGATCTGTTGAACTAGTTTTTTGTACATCTGTGAGAATTCCCAGATCTAGGAGTGAGGGGTCAGGGTGGTTTGAGGAGTGGTATATTTCTCCTTAAGACATGAAAAATACAGTATAAAACTGAATGTTAATTCATCTTTAATTAGGGCATCAAGACTGGAATGAAAAGTCTTGACTCTAGAAACAAGCACTTATGATCAAAGAAGAGCTATCTTATTTAAATAATTTAAATGGAGATCAATTTTAATCAAAGTTCGTATCGAGTATTGCATAAGAGAGTGACTACCTTTTTTCTTTAAATTTTGATGTTACCATGTAAATGAACAAATCCCTTGCTCAGAGATATGCGGCATCTGGTGGGCAATATTCCTTTAGGGTTGAAAATTTGAATGAATATCTGCTTTAAGCTGGCTGCATGACTAACACCCTTGATGCAGCTGAGAAGTCAGGAATCAGTCTTTCTGCTTTTCCAGGTATATATTCTATTGAATTTTAAGTATCTTCTGATTCCAAGTGGTTTTCGATGTTTTCTAAATTGAGTATAGCAATATGTATCTTTAGGTAAATTAGAGAAGGAAAAGTTGGTCAAATTATTTGCTTCAAAGAGGACAGATATCCATTAAAACAAATTACAATAGTATAGCATAATTTTTTTTAAGTTTCTGTGAGAAAAAAGGTTTTGAGCACAGATGTGCAAACTTGGAACATCTCATGGATATATGTACATGGACTCTTTCAGAGACATGCATTCATATGCAGACATTTACATATCCAGAAGCACACCTGAGATCAGAAAATGAATGAAAAACTCTTTATGAGGTTTACAATGAAATAAGAATGAAGAAAAATGCAGAAACACACACACTGTTTTTAGTGGTATAATTGATAATACTAGCCAAAGCCACAGGAAGTTTTTCAGTATATAGATTCACACCAGGTCGTACATGGAGGATTAAAATTGTAAACTTCTAGGGGTCAGAGTGTCTTTTTCTTCTCTTGTTGCATCAGTGGCTCCTAATCCATAAACTTGACTACTTGCTGTGGCAACAGAAGAGAAGGAACCTGAGTTTACCTGTTCAGCTGGTTGTGGACCAACTGGGCTGTCCCCCAGTAGAACTGAATTCCAAAAGACATTGCTGACTCCTGCTTTCATTGCTTCTTTTTACATCCATCTTGTGTTCTAGTTCACTTTCTGGAAATGTAATACCCTGAATGGTTGAAAACTTCTGAAACCTACTGAATTACTTACTTCAGTATGTAATAGTTACGAATACTCAGGTTAGAATTCAAGTTCACCTCAGTACAGAGCCTGGAAACAAAGGAAAAATACTATAGCTAACAAAGTCAAAGGGGATATCCCATCCATCCTTTTCTGCTTCATTTAGCCATGGAAGAGGGCCTTTCATGAAAGGATATGGATCTTCGCACGTCTCAGCTTTTTTTCTCTGGTTCATCGTTTTCAAAACTCAACAGTTTCTACATGAACAAGAATTCTTTCATTTGACCACTGTTACTATTTCATCATAAGACTTTGGTCATGTCAGGCACCCTATAAAAATGAGTGGGCTTGTAATCTCTCAGCCAATTATTGCTGCTCCTAAGGAAAGTGATCCATTTGTACTAAACAATGCAATCAGTTCTCCTCAGCTCACTGATAAATACCCTGTTGTATAATCTCTCCCATGTCTTGCTGACACAGGAACCCAAGGATGAGCTGAAATAATAATTGCTAATGAGTTCTAAGAGATATGAGTTTGCATCATGGAGGCCCAAATGCTGATTTACTAGGAGTGGACCCAGAGTAATCATCTGATCCAGACTTCAGGTTTCAGTCCAGAAAAAAAAAAAAAAAAAAAAAAAAGGTGTCTTTTCATTTTAGAAAAATGATTTATCCAGAAAAATAATTAGCACAAGATTTCTTATATGTGTGTAATTTTTATTGTGAAAACCTCACAACACTAATCATGCTAAACATATCCATTGTGACCACAACACTACATTTATTGTATACAGAATACTCTTACTTATAGTGTCTTAGCCTTGAGATAATTTTGCTAGCAAAAACAAATTTTAACAATCCTCACGTCTAAACAGTTGCTTAGTAAAACTACAAACAACAAGGTTGTTTTGTAATAACTGGGTGGTTAAAGGCCATTCAGAAAAATAAATCAGGACAAACATATAAATAAACTTCATAACTCTGTATTTGGTAGCAAACACAAAATACTTGTCTATCAGTCCTGAAAATTAAGAATTGCCACCATTCTTCAGACAGTAGCAGTGGACAGCAGAATTAATTTATCTTGAGTTTAATACTTGGGGATTATATTTTCATGTTAATCTACAATGTTGCCCCCACTGAGAAGAAGAAATAACTGTCCATAATTGAAGATTGCGTAGTCTTGGCTTAGCTTTAGATAGGAAAACTATCACAATACCGGTAACACTTCAAAATCAGTCCTAAAAAGAGTAATTGAGAGTAAGGAAGGCCTTCCTTCAAATGGGGACGCAGGTAAGCAAGGTCCTTCCAAATTCCCTCATTTTTAAGATGTGATAAAAAAATGCCTTTGTAAAATGAAGCCAGAAGAAAAATAAAAAGGAAAAAAATAGCGCAAGGTTAAAGCTAAGCAAAGCATGCCTTTTCTTATTTGATCTAGACAGTGTGGTCTTTTTCAGGGGTGAGCAATGGTCCCTCATCTAATTTTCACATAGAAACTAAAGAGCAAAAAAGGACTCACCAATTTGCTTTCTAGCCGCCTACATTTTGAGAGTGTTTGAGACTTAATAAAGACATTTTCTGCTACTTGTGGTAGCCATGAGCCCTCACACACATTCTTAGTGTATTTAGATGCACAGTAGGAAGGTTCACACATCTGACAAGGTACAAAGAATCAATTTACAGCAAAACGAAACATCAGATATTGGCATTTATACACCACAGCAGTAGACACCTTGGAAACTCCTCAAATGAATTAGAAAGACCTGATGCTTAAAACAACGGATGGAGAGAATGCAACTTCAGGCTTAATGTGCTTTTAATTTCGACCGATATTTGATTACATTTATGCAAGTATTAGACTGAGGCTAAAAAATATATTTACATGGTTCCTTTGCTGTAGTATTTGTGTACTCAGAAAGAGCTGATCAAAAATCACGAACCAGAAAGTTTTCCTGGTAAAATGTAAGATTTTTAACAGAAAGGTTAATGTGAAGGTTTTTTATTCCAGAATTTTGAAAATTCCTGGTCTCATTTCCTTTTTCTCTCCCTTATGTTTTGCTACCTGCAACCAAAAAAAAAAAAAAAAA
>WKFP01015020.1:1906056-1928285 GCA_011057875.1 Pterocles orientalis
CCTTTTTCTCTCCCTTATTTTTTGCTACCTGCAACCAAAAAAAAAAAAAAAAAAGGGTTTATGTCTTCCTCAGGTTTTTTATTTCATAAATTTTTGCTCTCTGTATCTTCTCAATGTTTCCTGTGTACTTTCAAAACATAGAAAAATCATTCCTTAAAATTAAAATGTCCATAAATTCTTCAATAGCTTCCGAAAAAGGCTTGTGCATCCTTTCTCACTGTGATTTTGTTGACACGCCATAATACTGTCTCGTAGTACAGGCTAAAATTAAGTCACAATGGTGTTTAGTGATTTGAAATTAATGGCCATTAATAGGCCAAATACATCCTGACAAAAAGGACCAGTACAATTCTCTGTAAAGTCGACATTAATTTTTTGCTCTGATGCTAAAGCTGAATTTCTCTCAAAGCTTGTTACAGAACTGTTTATAAAAGGAAATTATCTGTTTAGTGTACGTTATCTAAAGCCTGGAAATATGCTTTCTGTTTTCTAGGAGCACTTCAGGAATATAATACAGAGAGCTGCACTGGGGAGCACACAGCAGAAGTTTATATAGCAGACTTATCCTTTTATGTGATTCCACTAAAACCGTGGAATATGGCTCACCAAAAATCCTTGAAATTGCCTGAGTATGTGTAAAACATCAGCTCAGTGCAGGATAAAATGTTCAATTTAAAGTGCAAGTTCAGGCTCTAAGGTAATATTGGCAAGGTGGAGTTAAATTATGAATTAATACCTCTCTAGAGAACTGAAAAGATACACCAGTAACCTGAAGAACAGCAACTGTTTCTCCTCATTCGCAGAAATAGTGCATATCAGAGAATTCATTATTTTTACATAACAAGCTCTGTGAATGCATTTTATAAAAAGTAAACCATAAAATATTGGGAATAACAGCGCAGAATTGAGAAACAAACTGGTTTCATGGATGACTTCTCTTGCGCTGTAGAGAGTACAATGGACATAGTTTTTTGCTGGGAACACCCTCTCACAACAGGGCTCTCAAACTGGCTGAGAGCTGGAGAAATTTGTGACATCCTTCAGCCTCCATCTTAGGAGGACTACCTGCATGAAGAGGGGGGCACATAGTGACTGGAGCGCCCTCAGCTGTGCTTACTTCCCTCTTTCCAGTAGCTGAAGTGCCTTTTTTTTTGAGGTAAGAAATCTCAGAACAAGCCATCACAACTGCTGAATGAATGCCCAAGTATTCTTCCCCTGAAAGGGAGAATCAGCTGTAATATTTTGAAAAATATGTTGCATTTAAAAGTTATGGTCTAATGGCAAACCAGTACAGGGGGCCTTTCAATTCTTGTTTATCTTGAACGTAACTTAGCTTCCTCATGCACGCACCCACCTTTTTCTGCATGAAGACCTATTGACTCTTGGCTGAATTAAGCCTAGTTGGCAATAATGGCCAGAGTTTTTTCAAAAATTTAACTGACAACATGAAAGTAAGGGAAAATTACAGGCACTGAGTAAACAACAGAGATAGGTAATGAAAGATGAAACAGCAGTGATAATGTCATTAAAAATACATGATAAATATTCCCATTTAAACGAAGATGTGCATCTTACTGTTCCCCAGATCTCACAACAGTCAAACATGGCTCTGATTTTTTCTTTTGCACTTCTGATTATAAAAATTTCTGATTTGTGTCTCACATACAGAAGCAGTCTTGTAATAGTCTGCTATTTATAGTCTGTCTTTTAGAGGAACATATGGCAGGTTTTTATTGCTCACTGAATACCTCTAAATTTCTGTGGTCATCTGCCAGCTTTCAGCGTTGCTGTTCTTAATTGTATTCATTGGAACTGATATTTCTTTTCAAAGCCTTGTGGAAATTGATGCTGAAGGAACTCCACGATGGGCTTAGAATCTGTACACATAGCTTTGTATTATTGCTTAGTACCACATTAGATCCATCTGTCTGTGTTGGACATCTAACAGATCCTAGACTTGATTTTCTCTCCTCAGTGTATCATAAATACTAAAACCTAGTCATTTCAAGATAGAGGCATCATCCATTTTAATAAAAGCATTCAGCCAGTCACTACCATTGTCTTGAGCCTGGCAGTAAGCTCAGCTGGGTCAATCTTGTTTTGCTGAGTGGTATAAGCTGCCTTCTGCCTATCACAGGGTGAACAAGTGTCCAGGTGGTCTTTGTGGAGTGGGTGATACACTCTAAATTCAAACTCCAGCTTACTTCAAAGTAACCTGGTCATATGATCTCACCATTAGGCAGGACGTGTGAATTTATTTTTACAGAATTTGTTTTATCTTTTTTTTTTCTCCTCTGAAATGTATTGAGATAGGGCAATTTATTTTACGTGTTTTTTAATGTAAATAAATATTCTGTAATAGAGTTCTTCAGTGCTTTTAGTTGTAATAATGCAATGAAGAACAGCTGAAAGTTGATTCCTTAGCAAAACCACCTTTTTATCACCTCTGTATCTGATTAAATTAGCAGGCTTCTCAGACCTACCTTTCCTAGCATGGAGACTTCTTGTTCTTTAAACACTTCTCCCATAAAGCTGGCTCTAGTGTAGTTCAGCATCTTTTGTTGATACTCAGTTTCTCAGGTAGGGAATTTTGAGGTTTTAATCACAGAGGATAGTTAGATGAAATTATGTATTTTGTACCTGTCATTTAATCTCATATACATTTTTGCCTTGCTCCCATGTAAAATGAAAAGGCAGTGGTAATTGTTCTGTGGAATGGGAACGGTCCAGAGGAAAATTTTTGCAGAAACTTTTCTAGTCCAAAGAAAACATATCCAAAATGAGATTGTGGGAGAGGCAGGAAAAGGAGAATGCGTAGAAGCTGCACATAACTGATGGCTCCTGAAACAGCTTGTCTCTTTCCACAGGTACTCCCTGTGTATTTGCACTACTTCCGTTTCAGCCTCTTGTGCCTCTTAGGTAAAATATTCATATAAACCTCTTGTTGCTTTGAATCTGTAAAAATCTTCCTGTCTCTCCTCAGTTCATTTCGTCTGCTGACATTTATGCACTTATTGATCTTTCACCAAATGCTGCAATTTTACAGGTACATAAAATAAAAATGCCATTCTGCGTGTCTGGAGAAGCAACCATAAGGTAACTCTGGTAATTTACTCACTATTTTAGGATACTTATTGCAGACATCTGGAACAGGCAGATATGCTAATATAGTAGAATGTCTTGAGATATTCATGGTTATTTTGACACTAAAGTTGCTGTGTTGCCTCCTTGCAACAGAAGTGTAGAATACAGTGACACTATCAAGTGCTAACCAGTGTATTTGAGGTCTGCTACCACACGTCCCTGGCCATTCTTTAAGCCAAAAGGCCAAGAGCCATGTGGCGTCAACTTTTCTGAAAAAGTTCAATTAATTTCAAAACAATGCACTGCCAGGTACATTTAATTGTTAATTTTCAGTGACACTTATGAAGAAAAGGTTAGAAAATGAGTCAAAGAGGAGTATACTAGACTGTCTACTCAAAGGCCAAACTTCTCATCATTCAGGTCTCTAAAGTTTCCTCTTCATTGTTCTTTTTCTGTAGCTTTTCATAATATAAAGTAGAAATATATCCAAGCAAACGCAAGTACAAACTGTCTGTTGAGATTTCTAGTCATACATTGGGATTTTGCATTCCCTGAAAGTGAAATTTTACTTAGCTCTAAGGCAATGTATAGGTTTATTTGCTTTTCTCACATGATTTCTGGGTCAAAGGACATTTGATTTTTAAGTTCACAGTCAAACAAGCCAGGTGCTAGCTTGATAAAGGTACAAAGCACTTCTGGTTTTGCATCCTGACTGCATGGAAACATGTACTGCTACTTCCCTTGAGGCTGCAACACGGCTGGTTAACCTAAGTGGTATTCCGTCTGCACAAAGCCTAGGTCTCCAGATGATTAAGTTTTTTTGACATGTAGCCTTTAGTGTTTTTTTCAGCACTGGTGTGAACAATCTCTTGGAGTGTCCTTTTGTTATGCCTCTTAGGCTGGCATCCAGTAGCAGGACCCCATTGCACTAGGCAGCACAGAGGTCATACGATGCTTGCACTGGAAAGCTACACAGCTCAAAAAGGATAATAACAATATTAGAAATAACATTTAAAAAATATGTCAACGGTGCATCAGTTTTCAGTTACATCTTTCTTCATTTCTTTTTATAGTTCTTCCTAGACTGTTTCTTCTCACCTTAAGCAACTGCATAATTAATCTGCCTTCGTAGTCATTCCACCCTGTTGACCTCCAAAAAATAGCAAAAGATGTAGATGAAGGAGAAAAACTGACAAGTGGTCCCTTTTGTGAGCTGACAGAGGTGCTCAAGAAACTTGTTATAATGAGCTCTTCAGGGAAAATGGGCAGGAGGCTGTAGGGGGCTCATGCCAGTAGTTCCCCAGAAGGACCCTCACCTTCACTATGCTTGTGAAATGAGGACTGGGCATGAGTCTTCATGATAGTCTCACCTTTCCAGGGGAAGTTAAATTTGTAGAACGACATTTCTTCTCACAAAGCATCAATCAGAAATTCTTTAATTCCTGCTAATAGAATAGCACCCTGTCAACCTGGCACAGGTTAGAAGCAAGGCCATTAAATCTTCAGTCACATTATTTACACATTCTAGTAATCTAAAATAGTGTTTTGGTCTTATCTTACTTCTTATCTAAATGGCACAAATAAGAATAGAAGATTTGTGGGGTCTATTTTGTAAGCACACAGCACACTGTTCCTCCAGTCCAAATTTCTTCCAGTACAAGACTTTCACAGGGAATTTTAGAGTGAAATATTGATGCAAAAAAACAATTGAAAGTGCAACCACACTCAATGTGTGGGGAAATTGTTGATGTAAGGCCCAATTTACTTTGTCTTATGACTTATATATAGGCAAAAAAATAACCAGCAAGTAATTTTCACTTCTTGTATCTTGAATCTGCATTCTTAAGAATTCTTGAACTAGAGGCAATAGTATTGGAAAGAGATGCCATGGTACACCATGTCAGCACAGAAAGGCAAGATGAGATGCAGGATCCTAAAAGGCAGAAGCAGAAGGATTTGAGCTGAAGATAATTGCCTCAAGTCATTCTCTAGCCACAGAGAAGGTAAGATTAATAAAGAGCATTTCTTATAATTCTGCAACCAATTTATGTAATGGAACACATAATAAATAACCATACTTAACACAAGCATTTATCACAGTCAATTTTTGCATCAATTTGTTCTCTGTGTGTTATACCAACCATTTGTGTCAAATAAGCATTATACTCTTTGTGTCCCTTTTATCTCTGTTAAAGTAAAATTATTGCTAATGAGAGGAGTTTTTTTGGTTTTGTTTTGGTTTGGTTTTGTTTTGTGTTTTTTTTTAAGATACAGAGGTGACAGTGACACATGTAAACTTCACAGTCACTGAAATACAGCATAAAGTTTTCCACAGACCCAGACTGCTGCCTGTTGCAATTGGAAGCCATTATTTAAACAAAACACCCACAAGGGCTAAAATGCTCTTGCAATGTGTATGCCTAAACTCCCTGGTTAGATTTGAATTGAAAGAGCAATGTGTCACTGGAAACATAAAAGATTATGTCCTAAAAACCTGATCTGGTATTCTGCCTTTGAAAAGAGTGTCTCATCTGGTGGGCCAGGAGAAAAGTGTCCTAAATGTTTCCAAAAGCAATCAGCTGGATGTGGTAGGATACCAAACACAGACAAAGTAACTATTTCCAAACACTGAAAAAGTAAAAGAAGATAAAATTTAAGTACTTTTCCTGAATACAATTTAGATCAAGAGAATCACTGTTTCAAGTTTATCTTTCCTTTTTCTCTATCTGATTCAATGGTAAAAGATGTTCTTAGATTTATTCATGATGACATCCATTTCATTAGGTACTTTTGTCATGATTTAGGCTACGGTATTTGTTTTCCCACATCGGTAGCATTACGCAGTGTGTTTTGTGGAAGATCTGCTCTCTTCAATTATATGCTGCTGAAAAAACAGACAATTTAAGCATGCCAGCTTAATGCCTGTATGTTTTCAATGCCATTCCACTTTCCTTCTCTGAGGTGATGTTTTTCATTTCAGTTTATTTTTCAGTGCCAGATAGCATGTATAAGTTAAAGCTCAGATTATTAAAACTAAAAATAGTGTAGCCAGACTGCATCTATTGTTAATTAGTAAGCACCTGAAATATCAGCCTGCACTTTCCATAGTCTGTTGCTTACTCATGATACACAAGCTACTCACGGTCACTGAATTACAAACTGAATTTGGTTTGTTTCAGAGTGACTTTCTTCCAACCTCCACATCTGTACTACAGCACAAATGAAATTATAAAAAACTAGATACTGTGTTCTATAAATAAATAAATACATTGTGAGTTACAGTATATTGGAAGGAACAGGGAAAAATATTTTCCTCATCTTTTCCACTGACAATCTTTGTATAGCTAATACTTACATGGTGTACCAGAACAGCTCTGAGAAATTTTGAACAAGGAACTATGAAAAGGAATTGTCCCATTTTATTGCATGCCTTATATCAGAAAAGCTCCAACCAGAAGTCATTGTAGAGTAGGAAATAAAAAGAACCTTTTATTGCTCTATGAACAAAAATAATCATCTTGTTTTGCATCCTGACTAAAAAGACCTTCTGACTATTATGGTACTAGGAAAACTATTGTAACAAGTAGATAGTGACTTCTGTTGGGATGCCTATCATCACTTGTTGATAGAATACATTAATGTGGAACAAGGGGAAGACAAAGTCAATATTTATTATGAGAAAAATAAATTGATATTCACTGAAACAAACCGCTAGGTTCTCAGTCAGGAAGATAACACCCCTTTGGAGCATGTAGGACTGAAATTTTTAAATCCCATAACTTCCTTGTGGTCAAAATGCTAAGTGTAAATTTAGCGGCTGTATAGAGGTTACTTTTGCCATTAGTTTACCCAAAACTGTCTTGGTAACTCAGCATTTTCCTATCTTTATATAGTGAATTAAAATAATCAGATCATTGAATCATAGAATGATGGTATAATTTAGGTTGGAAAAGACCTTTAAATTCATCAAATCCAGCCATAAACCTAACACTGCCAAGTCCACCACTAAAACGTGACCCTAAATGCCATGTCTACACATCTTTTAAATACCTCCAGGGATGGTGACTCAACAACTTCCCTGGGTGGCCTGTTCCAGTGCTTGACAACTCTTTCAGTGAAGAAATTTTTCCTAATATTCAATCTAAACCTCCCCTGGTGCAACTTGAGGCCATTTCCTCTTGTCCCTTCACTTGCTACTTGGGAGAAGAGACACCAGCTTTGTTGCTTTTCCTTGGACATGCCCCAGCATCTCAATGTCTTTCTTGTATTGAGATGTAGGTTTTAAGGCATTTGGAAATATTTTAGACTTGGACTGGCTGTTATCTGACGTGTCATTGGAGCAATCTGGCTTTTTGTAAAGAAAAGAAGGCTTAGGCTAACATGCACTGGCCTGTGCTTCGTTTTCATTGTGTCAAAACAAAAAGAAACCAAACCAACACTACCCTTCACCTTTATTAGTTCCAAATATCTTCTAGTTTTCAGAGAGGAAGAAGAGAAATGTATCATCTTAGAACCATAGAATCATCGTAGAATGGCCTGGGTTGAAAAGGACCTTAAAGACCACCTAGCTTCACTCCCCCTGCTGTGGGCAGGATTGCCAACCACTAAAGCATACTGCCCAGGGCCCCATCCAACCTGGTCTTGAATGCCTCCAGGAATGGGGCATCCACAACTTCTCTGGGCAACCTGTTCCAGTGCCTTATCACCCTCTTAGTGAAGAGTTCCTATTTTAAAGATAGAATTTTCTACTTGAAAAAAAATTGTTAGAATTACTTTAGTTGTGAATATTTTGTTTTGGTTTTGTATACTTCTTATAGCACTCTTTTCAGTGTCTCTTTTATGTAAGTTAATGGATGGACATGAAACCACTCATAAATCTGGACACCAAGTACAAATGGCAATAGCAATTTATTACAGTGTGCATCTGCAGTGGAGAAAGCCATCTACAGAGTGCTATGACTACCTTTGGTTTCTGAAATAAAATTAAATATCTAACATTTATTTCCCAAAAAATGTCTTCCATGAATCAGCTTTTCCAGGAGCTGTACAGCACAGAACCCAGGCAATTCACAGCTATCAACACAAAGTTGGTGATGGACAGAAACCTGGGCGCTTGACTATACCGTCGTTTCTATTTTATGATCCCTATCTATTTGTAGTGTATTGTGGGTGGATGGACACACCACCACACTGCAGTTTGTATACTGGGATAGAAAAGATGTCTGAATGGTTTTCTTGCTATTGGGTGTAAATAGAACCAACATGTTCTGTAGTTGTCTCTCCAAAGTGTAAAAATAAGTTATAAAATAAATAATTTTGAAATAATCTCTCAAATGTAGGAGTACAAAAGGGAACAAGTGATGGAAACTTGACTTACAGCAGCCAGTATCCTGTGAATGTTGTCCCTCAGAGAAAATGTAAATAATCCCTGTTCCTAATCAGTGAGATACATCTTTAAATCCAGATCTCCTTCTACCACTGAAGTGCTCTGATAGTCAGCCACATGGTATCATAGACAAATGGCTTCACTTCTTAATTTTCACCAGTGGGACTTAGGTGCCTGTTTGTAGGATGGGTTCACAGACAGGGGTTCTGCGTAGAAGTAGGTGGAAAGCTATGACCAGACCAGCTGCATAAGCACCTAAACATAAGTCTTCCTATTAATAATAGAAAGGAAAAGTTAAAATAATTATTGATTAGCTAAGAGCTACCCTCATGGATATCCCTCCTGAAAAAAAGATATTCATAAACATTTGCTTTCTTCTGGCAATTTCATATTGAATATATCCCTTCTTGTTCCTATGTCCCCATTCCTTATTTCATTACAATCTCCTTTTCATTTTTAGCACAAGATATACATATTGATTACGTACTATTTTCTGTAGTGTTGTTTATCAGTGATCTTCTCTCAAATAATAATGTAATCCTCATTCTGACAAATGGCATTAGCTTTGTCATTTCTGTTTTGAATGCTCTGTTTACTGAAGCAGCTCCTCTGGAAATTTTATCCCTTAAAATAAAAGGTTACATTCCCTGCTGAAATAAGAGAGGTAATTCATTAACTGAAATAAGTAATATAACTACCTGTCTGCAGATATTTTTCTCTGACTTACTTGTATGTGAATGTGACAAGCTCCAATGTGCTTGATAGAAAATATTTTTCATACGTAAAAACATTTCTTTGACACTTGTGATGCAGGTGTAGTTCAAGAAAGACTGAACAACTCTCCTGCTTAATCTTTTTTGAAGCTTAAGTGGGAGAGACTAAAGTATTGAAAACTGTCTTGAAAGCTACTTCACATTTACGAATAAAACAGCAACCTTTTCAAGTTCAGATACTGATAAAACTCTTTTGAGCTTCATGAAAATTACCTTTTGGTAGTCTTTTACTCTATGCAATACACCTTGTGAATTTGTATGTTATAGATAAAGTCATTAGATTATTCCTCTGTTTACGATGTAACTTGAAAGAAAGATTTTTCTAATCAGTGACGAATCTAAGATAAGCATGGATTGGTTCTGAAAAGACTCAATATTGAAAAGAGTTGTGGAAAATAATTTGGCAGTATATTTCTCATATAGAATAATCTGACTTCTTACAAAGCTGCTATGAAACCTCCTAAAATACTCAGTACTTCCCCTGTATAAAGGAAAATACAGTAAGATCTCTGTTTCAGTCTTCTGACAGTCTCTTTGCTGATATTGTCATTATCCCAAAAATAAAATGAAAAAAAAAAAAGCAGAATAAGATCCTACTCTCTTACATTCTATAAAATGTCAAGTGGTCTTTTCTGTTTATTTCAATTGAGTCATTTATTATGTAAAGGTGTTCTTAGCTTTTTGTAGAGTCCCTCTGAGTTTGACCAAGTATCAACCAGTCGTCAGTATTACAGAACCCATCTGTTTGCTTTTTAACCCAGACATTCTTTTTATTCTTCCCTAGTAGGGATTTAAAATCACAGAGCCTGGTCATCAGGGACTGTAGATCAGTATAGCTCCATTGACTTTACTGACAGATTTATACCTGTGGGTGATTTGTTTCAAAATATGCTGTAAATAAAAGAAAAATACTTCTAATAACATGTCATCACGATTGACATTTTTCATTTGAAAGACCATAAAGCACTAAGCTTTTTAAGTGAGTATTTGTATTTATGTATGAAGCTAGATTAACAGCATTCCCAGAATGAAGATGCCAACTTTCATTTAGTGTGAGTTCTCACCGCAGTATAGTGAGGGTTCCTTAGCAGGTAAGATGCTACTTATCTAACATAAAAGCCCCGCTGAAGAAAAATTGTGTTGAAGCAACAAATTTATTTGATAATTAGTAAACAGATTGAAGTCAGAAGAATTGTTCAAAGCAAGGGAAAGGGGACTAGACCTAAGTTTTTGGAACATTATAAGTTTCCTCCTCTGTGACATTCCCTCCTTAACACTACTCCATGAGCTAAAAAAGCCTACTAATCCATAACTATGCCTCCAGATATAGAAAATCTCTTCTATGGGGATTTAGCAGGCTAACTGGAAATGCCTCATATTTGTGTTTTGATCTGTGCAGTTTTGTCTAGCACTGAAATGTCAATGTTTATACTGTCAGTGTTGAAGCTGGGAGAGAGGGACAATCAGTCACCCAAGAAAATTTAAAACTGTACCATGAGACAGTGTTTCGAATCCGTGACTTTGTAACACAGCTGCAAACTTATTAAGGAGAAGGAAAAATTTATGCTGAAGGGAAGAATTACAATAGGACCTCACAGGGATTTATACAGATATATTAAAAATTAAATTGAATTGAATTTGGTTTTATATTCAGCCTGTCAGACTGAAGACATTCCAAAGTGCTTAAAAAAGCAATGGGCTACTTACCGGTACCAAAAGGTTATGCAGACAGCCTTTAAACAGTTGAAATGTTTCAAAGCAGAATTTTAGACAGTCTTAGATCAGCTTTTCAACTGCCACCAAAACAATAATGGAACATATATTTTTATATATATTATATAGATTTAACATACCCTATATAAAAATATATGCCTATTTTAAGTACAAGTATATTGTGGTTGTATTACTTATATTTATATTCATATTATATATTGTATATTGTATATTGTATATTGTATATTGTATATTGTATATTGTATATTGTATATTGTATATTGTATATGACATACGTTATCTTATATTTATTTCAATAGTTGTGTAAGCTTCTAGATATCAGAACTACTTTTAAAGATACAGGATAGATAATTTTGGTTTTATACATGCAAAAACCTGTCTTGCAAGTGCAGTGGGGACTACTGTTTGGAACAGACATTATACATCAATAATAAAAAGACTCAATGAGAGGAAACAAGTAAAACAATATCTTTCCTCAAAAAAATGTTCAAAGGTTTCAGTTTTTTTAAACTAAAAAATTTTTCACGGAACTGACTGATTTTTCTAAAAACAAAAAGCAAATCCACCACTTTCTCCACTAAACTTGAAAATAACTGTTAGATATTTTAGAAAAAATTCAAACTGTTCCTGGAAATAATAATGGGCCTTTTTTTGAACAGTTCTACCAGTCAATGCTGCAGTCAATGCAGGTGGTTTTATAGAGCTATACCATGAAAGGCAATTCTTGGGGCCCGACAGAGATTACACAGAATATGTTGTAAAAACAGAAGCAAAATTCGTCCTGCCAGCTCCCATTGTTATTAGATACATGGCTTTTGACCCTTAAGTGTGCTGTGCAGATGTGGAGAGGAAAAAGTGTCCTTTAATGTCAACTTTTCCACCAGTCACCCGCCACTTTCCTAGTCTGCTTCAGCCCAAACAACTATCTACGACACTGATCATAGATTTTTAAAGTAGTTTCTTGTCTTTATACTTATTTGGGTTTATTTTAATGTGTTACTCCATAAAAAGCACACGATTGTAAACTACTAGGAGTTATAATTCAGCCATTTTTTCCAGTGACTAATTTTTTCTGGATACTTTTTTACTATACAAAGAGAAGATTTGTAGGGACTGTATTCATTACTCTGATTTAAGCAAAACCTCTATTTGCCTTAGCGGCAGCTGCAGAAATACGGCCTTGCGGCAGAGCAAGGAAGACTTACAGTCTTAAAAGGCTTGTGGTAGCACAGAAACTGGCTTAGAATGACATTGGAGATTGATATAAGTCTGTTATACCTTTGCATAAGTGATCACAGTGTCACCACATAAAATATCAAATGGCCTATTTCCCAAAATTCAGTGTTTCAGGTGAGATTTTGAAATCTGTAGGAAGTTTATTGGGAAAAAATAAGAACATACATGGCAAGTTTTTGTTTGTGTTAGAGGTACAGCACTGAATGGTACTAAAGTTGCCAAAGCAAGGACAGTAAAAACAAATGGATTTTAACCTCTATGACTTACAGTGAGTGAAACAGAAATGCCAGAGAGCACATAAAATATAGGCTGTAGATAACCTCCTACGTGATACCACCAGCTGACACCCTGTCTTTTCATGGAACAGCAAGTCATGTGAATAGAAATGCTGAAAAACTTGTGTGTGTGCTTTTGACGTCATTGTCATCTGCTCTTGGTTTGTTTTGGCTTGGGTTTACCACTGCAAGTTGTTAATACAACCCATTTCCATGTGCACTGCTTCACTGCACCCATTTGGGGCTCTGAATCTACCAACGCATTGCCTCTACCAGGAGCTCTGCTGTGAATCTGAACTGCAGTAAATGTACATATCTTGTTGATTGTTAAGTTCATATAATTACTACAAATAACAGATTACAGCAATCTTCTCCAGCACATCCGAAGCAATTTAGCTAATAAGGTAGGCAAAGAAGCAGTTTTTATCTGTGACATATGGTTGGTTGTAGGTGACCTGCTGTGAATATACATTAGAAATGGTTGGGAGCTTTTCCTGAGTGGATTTTTCATCACAGAAGAAGAGATTGTTCAGTCTGGAACCTTTTACAGATGGTGTTTGTGAAAAATATTTTCTTGAAAATTCTCTTGGATCTGGGAAGTAACTTCTAGAGAAACTGGAGAAATGGTGAGAGGCTTCTGAACCATCAGTAGAATGGTGATTAAAGCCACTGTCAGTATGGGATTAAAGTTAAACAGTCCTTTCAGAAGACTTAATTTTAATGCTCCATTTTCCTGTTGAGTGCTGCAACCAAAGGGCTCTGTAGTTGCTTTGGGGTCAGTTCATTCTCATTTCAGTCTGAAATGGGAGCACATGAGTCGCCTCAGCTATGTTAGAGTTAAGAAAACAGGAAAAACTGTTGGCCTCTCAGAAATATTTGAAAGGTAAAAGGTCTTCCCATTCTAACTTTACAGAAACAAAATTTACATTTTGAGGCTTTTTCACACTGCCAAAGTAGACTTGTTGAAATGATGAGATCTGCTGGGGCGACTGCAAGAGCCAAATAAACCTGTAGACATTTACCACAAAGGGAAAGTTACACAGCCATAAATCTTTCTGTGTATGTAGTCAAGAAAACAAACAGAGCATATTGTCTTCCTCAGAACATAGTTAGCCCTTTTTTAACTGAGAGAGTTAAAATATTTTTGTTTGTCTGTTTTCCCACATAATGAGAGGAAATAAGGAAGTAGTAGAGCAGCAGGTAGTATGGAAATTTGTCCTTAGCTAGGGACTTTATAAGCGATCATAAATAATACTGAAGCAAAATGATCTTTCAAACCTGACACCTCACTAAGAAAATTGCAGCTTGCTCAGAAGTAGAGGAGTCACTAGTGACATTTATAAAACTCAGCTTGAACTTCTAGTAGTGAATTTGACATTTCAAAGTTAGCTTTGTTGTGTATAAACAAGATCTCAAAAGCATGTGTTCTGTCAGAGCTTAAGACCACCAGCATTATAGTACTGAGTTTTCAAAATATTTTAAACCTCAGGTGTTTAATCTATGATTTATAGGGTGAATCTGGATTGAATCCATAAGAAAAAAAACCTCACCACTGTGATTCAGAACCTGACAAACAAACACCTCCTCTTCATCCCTGAGAGCAGCAATGATAAGGTTTATCAGTGCAGCAGCAGCAGCACTCAGAGAAAGCACTCAAAGCTCTGCTAAGTGGCTCTTCTGTTAATGTACAACAGAAGGAGATGTGCTGATGGCTGGGAGACTTTTTTAAAGGGTTGATAGTTTTGATGTAATTCTGTTTGATATTAACAAGGAGAACCCCTATCTGCTCTACCACAGAACATGAGTTTCCCTCTAACACCAGACCAAATGAGGAGTTAACCTGTCCCTATGTCACTGTGGCAGCAGTGCAGTGTAAAACTCTCTCATCTCACAGACAACCCTTTATTATAATTCTGGTGGCCAGGGCTGTGTGTCTGAGAAAGGAGGATGGCGGGATTGGAACAAGGTGAACGTGTTAACCGTGCCTTTGTAGCATTATGAATGTACCCTGCTGGGATCTTCTCAGAGGGACTGGTGTTATAATAATTGAATCAGTCAGCATGAACTCCTTCATGTTCATCTTGGCCACCGAAGATTTCTCCCTCTGTGCCTCAAGACAGGCTTGGGACAGCTGCTAGCCTAAGTGTATGATACTGACTGACTTCTGCTGGAGTCATGCTGTTTTGCAAAAAGAGGGAGGCAAACGGTAGCAGGAAGTCAGGGAATGCTGCGAAGTTGCTTGTGCCCTCCCTGATTTACAGACATTTCTAGGCTTTCCTCACAGCCTTTGAGAATACCTTAGGTTGCACAAACCTATGAAAATAATTATTCATCTATAGGATATTAACCTCTTCAAGGCATCAGGGTAGTGTTATGTTGGGTCACTTGAAGCATATGTGCTCAGGGAAGTGAGAACTGTTTCATTCATCACTGAGGTGACATGCTTGAAGACCTAGATCATCAACTAAGGGAAGTGCATGATCACATGCAAAATCTGCAATAGAGCAGCTAGGCATTCAGATTTAGGAAATTTGGCCCCTTGTTGTTAATGAGAAAGACCTTATTTTCAAAGACTGTTACAGCTCTTGTTCACTACAACTGATATCTTTAAAATGTCAACATTTCAGGAATTACTGATGTTTGAATTAATATCTGAAGTACTTGCAGATGTTACAATCAGCATCATTTTTAGCTTCCCTGGGATAAAGACCAGGTTTAACGGATGCTTCTGGTTTTCCTATGAGATACTGCTTAAATGCTTATACATTATGTACAATTAATTAATATGTAATTGTTTAGTAATGAATTCTGTTGACAAATGAAAAAAATATGCTGTGTGATCATAAGCTGAAAATTAACTGAAAAAAACACTAATTATAGTACTGAAAAAATATAACAAGGAAAAATGTGCTCTAGAAGGAGCGTGCATTTACCGTGATGGTAAAAGGACCTAGTTACTAAAACTTACTTTGCCTTTTACTGAATTCTACTGCTTTTTGAACCAATTACTAGTTTGCTTGGAACGGTGGTCTGCTATAAACTCTATTTAATGCTGTAGTGTGGAATTAAACATGAGGGGATACTTCCTGAAGTGAGGTGCACACTTTTTAAAGTGTGTTTAAAGAAAAAGAAAAAACTAATTAGATACAGCTGTATGTTATTATGTAGATTACTAATACAACAGAAGTCATTTAGCCTCCTGAGTGGATCCAGTATTACCAAAGTATGTTGGCAACGTCTTATCCCCATCAAGGTAAGCTACAGCAAAAAGTTACCTCTGAAACGCTGACATCTTGGCCAAGTACTGAAGTTCAAGGTCAAGTCAAAAGTTTCTTTCAAAATAAACAATCAAAAAAACCTCGAACCCTGAATGTATGGGCATAATTTTTGAATGTAGTGTAATGGATTAATACATTGCTTTAATAGACTGGCCCTCTGCCTCTACAACTAATTAAATTCTGCCAAGAACAAAGTGACTAAAATTCTTTCTGGTTTGTCAAGGGTGAAGGATGGTCACTAAAAAACTGAGTCAAAGGATTAAGGTTTTGGTGTTAGGAATACACATCAGAAAAAATCAGAGCTCTGTGCTCAGAAATCAAATTTGTGACAGAAGAAAGTGCTAGTACAGGACGGCTGGGATAACGTAAAAAGGTAATCTACGTGTATGTGTTGTGAGGTGAAAAGGTACAAAATTTTAAAATGGCAAACATTGTGATATTCAGTATCTAAATGTACATGCAAACACACTTTTCAGGTTTTCTCACCACAACCAACAGACATCTATAGAACTGCAAAAAAAGAACTTGTTTGTTAAAGGTAAAATAAGACTGGAAAACAAAGGTCATACCTGGTTTTTTACTACCCACTTTAGGTCCATGTTGATTTGGGTGAGGCTACATGGATACGGATATGTTGGGCTTTCTACTTTATCTGTTGTGTAAGAAGATAAACTTTTACTACACATTCCTTTTTCTGAATTGTAGGAGGGGTTGTTTGTTATTTGGGGTTCAAGAAAAGACAATTCCACATTGTTAAGCGCCAGTAAGCCTTCTGCAGTGGTATCTGTGACAGACTTTATTCTGGGAAATCAGAGACCATCACCTGTCTAGATTAGTAGGATAGGCAGTGGCAGGACTGGCGTGAGGAGGCTTGCAGCTATTTTGAATGAAATATCTAGACTTCCTCTGCCTTTGTAATGGTGTAATTGATAGTTCCTACATTGCACCAGATATGAAGTGTAGCTCAAATATTGCAACTGCCTGACTACATGATTAGGTGAATAGTAGGAGTTGTATGAATTTGTATGTGAACTGATGTTACTGAGAGTACTGATCTCAGAATTCTTTCATCCAAGGACTAGTGTGCATAAAGTAGTCAGAACAAGAAAATACTAAATTTTGCATTATGAAAAATTGCATCATGAAAAGAGAATTGTAGATAAAATACTGACATCTGTGCCTTCTCAGAATGGTAGACATATTAAAACCATCACATACAGAACACATAGTTGGTGTCTGTTATAAGAGACGAAAGGACTTAAGTGTAGCAAAGGGGATAGAACAGTGAACAGACAAGGAAAAATTAAGTCGCTTTAAAAATTGTTGACCGGGTCCTTCATATGCGAGATTTACTCTTGACTTCAGCAAATTGTGACTTGTGCCCTAACTAATGAAATCTCAGTTTCAAGTAGAAAAACCTATTGAACCGTTGCTTTCTAAGAGAGGAAGGATTTTTTGGGGCAGAAATGGTTGACCCTTCTCTATCATCTTTTCTGTTGCTGAAAGAATCTGAGTAGGAAAGGTTCTTCTTTATCATCCTTGCCAAAAAGGACTTTCCTGTCTTCTATCCCAAGAAGCTGTCTTCCCTTGTGCTGTTGTCATTAAGTGCTTTGTGAATCTAGTGGGAAGATGGGACTGCCAAAGATCTTCTTCTGTTGTATTAACCCCCTTTCTAACAACATATTAGATTATAAAAGCTATATTCCTGATAGAGCACTGTCTACTTTCATTTTTTCTTTTCAAAGCTAGGGTTGGAGAGGAAACTACACTTCCACACAACTCAGCTGGCTGAGTTAAACTTCAGCATTTACTACAATACACAGAAACAAGATTAGCAGTTTTCAAAAATGAAAGCATTTTACAGCAACCTCCATTGCTATAACTCACTGACAAGCTAGGGGCATCCCTTGTAGCAACATTGACAGCTGTAGCATAGGCATCCTGTAGACAATATTACCTCTGTAAGTGGAAGTTTTTTAACACTGTATCGTTGTCTATGCTATCCCCAGTCTTTACACCCTTAGAAACTATGCTTGGAGCAGCTTGCAGCAAAAGAGTTCAATTCTGGTAAACAGAGACCCAAATAATCAGATGAAGGTAAAGTACTGCTGTCACCAAGGGTGCGGCGGGAGGACATGATGTCACATTGAAGATGATTTTTCTTCCTGTATTTGAGCTGCATGTCACAGTTCAAATGGCAAAAGCTAAGTGAAATAAAGGAAACTACTGAAATTTAGGGAATGCTGTAATCTTACAATAATAATGAAAAAACAAACTAATGTTGCATTTAGCACTCAGAGATTTCAGATTATGGATTTTAGCCTTTACAGTACCCCAATGAGATAAAGAAGTGTATTCACATGGAGAGAATAAAAAAACCTGACCTCATCACATCTGTTTTTGACTTTTAATCTCAGGATTATGATTCCTTTGTGTTTTCCCCCAAACAAATGTGTGTTACAATAGCATTTGAAGGTATATAGCAGGATTACACATGGATACACAAATTTGTGTAGGTGATCAAGGGGAAAAAGACAGGTAAAAAAGACAGGTGAAGGAAGGTGGCAAGTGTGAATAGTGGCCCTACTATTTCCACTGTTTCAATGTGTTCCCTAATGTTAGTAAAAATTCTTTCTTCTCTTTCTCTCACAATCTAAACACATCTATCTTTTTATTGTATCTGTCAAAGAAATCTGATACTTAATAGGTATTTTTCTATAACTATGCCTACCTTGCTTTGTATTTTAGACGCCTGCAGTAAATAATGAATACTGAACCTAGGAAGACAGGTGGTGCTTAAACATCTGCATGGTATGTTGCTTGGCTGCTAGAGGGAGCAAAGATATGAAGAATACAAACTCATAATGATATAAATACAAAGAAGATAGTCATAAGGGTTTCTGGAAATCCTTCAGTATAAATTACCCTCAAGAGGCTGCAAGCTCTTACAGAATGACAGTCAATGCTGGTAGGTCAGCTATTAACTTAGTCTTCACTTTAAGACAGCTGAAAGAAAAGCATTTGAAATAAAGAAGGCTCTTTAAGTGGCTTTCACAGTCATAACAAAAACTTAGTCTAGACAATCAGAAATTTTCCAGGCACTGGAAGAGTTGTTTTCTCTTGAATCCTCATCCTTGACTGGATCTTCTCACAAAGTTGTGCACTTCTAGCGTGATAGTGATCTTTGTGACATTTGAAATGCCCAGTGTTGTTTAACACAGATGTGTTCTGACTATAACTCTCTTCAGTACAGAATTTCCTTTGCTTTTAAATCATGTTTGCTCTCTGTTCCTCAACAGATATGTTTCCACACAAAAACTGGATGCAAAACGAAGTGTCTACTGATTGGGGAATGCATCTTGTATTCCTGTAAAAGAGGTGTAATGCAAGAGAGAATCTGGCCTCAAATTCAGAAGTGGTTTGAATCTTTTGATGGTAAAACATTCCATACACTTGTAATTAGTGTCTTGATAACATTTTCATAATTTTTGATGGAGTATGTGGGAAGAACTTTCATACTGTGGTATACATAATGTAGTTGCATTTCCAGATGACTGCTTCGTTTCTTTCCTCAAATCTAAGTTATTTTTTCTTACAGCATTTGTTTTGCTTTTCTTCTAGTGTTATGGCTATAAAAGAATATAATTCTTGTATTCTCTGTGAATTGGTGTTTTTAATTTGTGACCAGATACGTTTTCTGTTTATGAATGGTTATTTAAGGTGGTCCCTGATTTTCCCTGGATTTCCTTATAAATTATTGTTTCCTTGGTCTTCTCATCACTGAGTTATTATGGCTGGATCCATGAAAACTTTTAATTTTAAACTATGTATGAGATGAACTGTTACTTCTTAATTTCAAAAAGGACTTCTGCTGGTCGCACTATTTTGGTAACTGTTGTCATGCTGAAAATGTTAGATGATAGCTCCTTAAATTAGTGATGGAATGTCATCCACACATGGTATTGGACTAATACACGTCAGACGATATGGGGTGATGAAACCTGACATAACCCAGTGAGGAGAGATGTGTGCTTCAGAAGTACATTGTAGGGCTCCTATTTTTTAACTATTTTTTGAAAATGTCCAGAAGCAGAGAAATAACTGCAGGACACGGAGCACTGCCAGCAAATCCCAGGAGGTACAATGAGTCACTGAAATGTTTTTAATACTGATCAACAGTTTTTTCCATACTATTTGTGATGAGCTACCAGACACCTACATGTAATCATATTTGCACAAAACATAATAATCAGTTCAGTTGCTGATGTGCACAGTTGTTACTATGGACCTTCCTTGGGCAAGTCTACTTTATATGCAATACATTACATTAAATTGCTAAGTCTCTTAAATAGTTCTTAAATACAACCTATTGTTATGAGGCATTTAGATGTCTGAAAAGATAATTCTTTGCCTCTAGCGTATAACCTGATTTGCCTAGTTTGTCGTAGTTGGTTGACTACCTTTTTTTCTACTCACATAGTAACTGTCCTGTATCTGAAATTTGTAGAGGTTAACATAAGAGCCTTTCTTTGCAAGGACTTTCTTTGGGACCTCATGGTTTATAATGTGGATGTAAGCCATACCCAGACTGTCACCTCTAGACCTGAAGCTATAGCAGAAAAATGTGAAAATGTGGTACACTAAAAGTGATGCTTCATGTTACCTGGTAGGTTCTGTGAGATCCTAGAGTTTTACAGAGGAAACTGGAGTTCTCAGGGAAGTGTTAACTAAGGTTTCTATGACCTGTTTTAATCCTAACTGTTGTGTGGAGGCTGGTGACAGATCACATTTCTAACAATGTAGATTCATTGTTGTATAGTTGTTACTAAAATTTGTTTTAGTTCAACATAGGTTCGCATGTGAGAACTTTTTCTGACAGAAACAAAAATTCCGTTCTGTGGCTAACTCTTCCAGTTTGCACTGACAGGAATTATCTGTAACTAAGATATTTAAGATATCAAAATTTTAAAACTGTGGAAACCAGAAAGGAATGCTAAAGATATTAAAATACATTTACATGGTTATATTCTCAGCTGTGAATACTGTTAGGTTTAAATCTGTTTTCTGTGGTTTTAAGTCAGTTGCATTAGCTCAATCTGTGAAATTTTACTGAATATGTGCTCTTTTGCAGACCTGAGTGTGCCCTTACAATGTACTGTTATGCCAGGTTTCTGCCTGCCACCATGCTCACAAACTTCTTTAAAACGTTTCTGATTTCTTTAAGATAGCAAGCTGGAGGTTGCAAATGACACAAGGCACATGCCTCCCAGGAGATGGTGTCTTGCCTGAAATAAGTCTGCATATGGTCTGAGCAGTTCTTTCCACTGTGGAACATTGATTCAATGCAATCCATTTAATTTGCAGGATGCCTCAGAATGTGACACGTTGTTCTGTGCTATTAGATCATTTATTCTCTGAAGCTAATGAGTTGGAAGAAAGAATTAAAAGTTTCACAGGGGTGAGACTGATGGGACTCAGTGTTAGATTTCTTATCCGACAGATGAATCCCCCAGGTGGAAGTGTGAGAAATAACCTTCCGAATGTTGCTTTGTAACTCCTGAAAGAAATCTTCTGCTCCCAGGATACAGATTAATTTTAATCTAAGGTTTAGCTGGAATTTGTGTGAGATTTCAAACATGAAATTATGTAGAGTATCTATCCTTGTGACTGATGTAAAAGTGAAAAGTTTTTAGAGCCCCTTGTGCAGTATTTTTCCAAACATCTGAGCAATAGAGAGGTCATACTGTGTAGGCACAGTGCAAACCAGTTCCAGAAGACTTAAGTCAGTTTAGCAAAAATGCTTCTATCAGTGAGTTTTCCATGCACCACTGAAACCATCTAGTGTTTCCACTGTAACTTTCTGGATCTTCATTTTGACATTGGAAAGTACATTGTCACTTGCTTGTTAGTTCTCTGTCACATGCTTTGCATTTCCTTTGCACAAAACTGTTTAGCACTGTCTTTCCTGATTTACTGAGGGAAGTGGGGAGCGGGGCAGAGAAGGCGAAAGAGAAGGATGTTGGGAAACTGCCCAAAAAGGAAGCAGCTTTATGTTCTAATTATTTTTTTTGTTTTCTAGAAAAAAATCAGATAAGTTTGCATGTATGGACTTCCATTCAGAGAGTAAGCATAAAAATAATGGTTTCATTAGCATGTTTGCCCAAACCTAGGAGTTTGAATATGCTGTATGAAAACATTAGAGGCCAATTATTGCACCAATTTACATGTGCCTTTTTCATAGACTCTCACAGTTTCTTACTGTAAAAAGTCTGTAATAATCTAAAGGTAACAAAACCAAGGTTCAGTCCCATAAAAATACTGAACTTTCTGATAGTGTGTCGTGGGTTAAGCACCCCCTTTCCCCTTTCCCCCCCCCTTTCTGGGGGAATCGTCTGTGCGGTTTCTGGGGATTATTAGCTGGCAACAGGCCGAGCCTTCTCGGGGGGGGGGCAGTATAATTGTC